>AP027108.1:25461433-26041433 GCA_028142955.1 Pinctada fucata
CTTGTACAGTTGTTTCAAAGATTGACGAATGAAAGAAAAGAGGCCTAAGGTGGCCATATATACACGTTGAAGTCAATGACATTGAAATAAATATGCGCAATATGAAATGTGTTTTTCTTCTGAATAATAAGCTATGAATAGGACTGACTTGTTGCATGAACGATCGATAATTCTTGTAATGCTGAATCAGCCATTTGTATTTCTCCGTCTGTATATCAAAAATAAAAACCACTAACATTCAGGAACTCCAATGGCTATGTGGATAGGGCGTTGGACTGCTGGCCCAAGGGTACCGGGTTCGATCTCCAGTCTGGACGTTTTTTGTTTGTTTTTTTTTTTTTTCGCCGATCGTCTGCGTTTCTGTCTAGTACTCTCTCTATCTGTTCGTATGTCTGTTCGTTCTTCTATCGTTGCCAGTCTATCTAACACTGTCTCTCTTACACTGTCAGTCTGTCTGTCTGGTCCATGCTGCAAATTTACCAGTTAATTTAAATGATTCTATTCAATTTTAAGACATTTTTAAAACATTCAATTAGAAAATGACAACAGCATGAAAGTACAGACAAGTCATGGTACGAAGAGAAATAGAAATAAAAGATTTATCTTTCTTAGATCATGTAAAGTTCATATAAGAAGGACCTCGTTTGTGAAGTAGAAGTAGTGTAGGACAAACACTGTGTATTTAACAAGTAAATGTTGTTATGACATTGAGAATGAAATTTTCACCTTGAACCAAGGTCAAGGAAAAAAGATGAGTATAGAATATCATTTTCTTCAAAATATATATGAAATTGAATAAAGCTCAATATTTTATCAACAAAAGACTGTTATGACCTTGAAATCGAACGAATGATCTTTGGTCAAGGTCAGTGTGACAGGACTTACTGCAAGGAATATTTGTACCCAGTTGGCACTCTCAAGGTCAAACAGTCTTTGTTTTATAGGCAAAAATGCTGTTGTGACCTTGAGAATGAGAATTTGACCTTGGATCAAGGTCAAGGTGAAAGAGCTTGGCTTAACAATTATACGTATAAAGTTTGAACTCTGAAGGTCAAATAGTCTTTGTTCTATAAGCAAAAGTTTCATGTGACCTTGAGAATAAAAATTTGACCTTGAAAAGAGGGTCAACATTAAATGACTATCTATAAGTGACCTAACATCCAAGTTTCAACTCAAAGTCTCAAAAATTGTAGAAATTGGCACCTTGCCAATTTAAGGTTCCATTTTCAACTTGAAATAGCTTGAAAACTGTAAATATTTTATGGAGCATGTAAGCGTATAAAAGTTTGCAAATTTCTCAAAGAACAATATAAAACAAATTTTGTTCAAATCGTACGGTTAGTAAAGGAGTTATAAGAGTTTAAAGATTTGACCGCTGATGACCTCAAGCAGGGGCATATGTGAACTTTTCGACAAGAAAAAAATATTAAATTGAGATCTTTATTTGCTCTTTTACATGATACTTTCCATTTTATCATATGATGCGGTACTTTGATGTAACGTCACTGGATTGGCTTGGGGGTAAGAATAATAATAATAATAATAATAATAAGAATAATAAGAATAAAGAAAAGACAATACAATAACAGAAAGGATTCCGACGGAAATCGGAATCCTTAATAAGAATAAAGAAAAGACAATACAATAACAGAAAGGATTCCGACGGAAATCGGAATCCTTAATAAATGGAAGGATGGAGGTTCCTGTGGACATAGCAGACGGATTCCTCTCATTTTCATCTTGTTAAGAACAGAAATGAAAATTGAAAAAATGCGAAAATGACTGGCCGCAGCTGGACTCGAACCAGGTACCTTCACCAAGGTAGGCCCCATCGTATCTTGTACATGTAATGTCAGGTCACATGGTTGAATTGACCAATGAAATTTGTAACACATCCTGGGTCATGCATATTAATTATGTGAGGGATTTTCCAATGAATCATGACAATATAGCAAGTGTTTTCAAACTGGTACATGTATTCGATATTTCTTGATTCTGTTAGAAAACATTTTGAACTAATACATACTCGTATAAATTTTGAAATGAAAACAATGTTGAAGCACTGTACTTAATGTTTGCTTACGAATGAAAAAAAAAAATGAGGGGAAAAAATGGCCGAGGCCGGTATCGAACCCCGGACCCTCCGATTCGAAGTCTGACGCTCTACCGCTGAGCTATTGCAGAACTGACAAAGCTTTGCATCAAAAGTCTTTAGAAGGATGAAATCTTGCGACTATGATATGACTCAACATGTCGAGCATGTTCCGAATGATAAATCTTTATCGATCGATTCTATTTACAGGTTTGTATTCAGGAGTAAACAACACAGAATTTCATAAAATGTATTTTTTTATTTGACTTTCATTGACCATGTATGTAGAGAATAAAATTATGAATCAATAAATTGTGTTTGCTTCTTTTGCAAGGGCGGATCTAGACAGGGTAGGTGAAAACAGGTATGTACACGTATGTAACATGTAAGTCGGAGGGGGGGGGGGGCAAAAACTTATCAACCTCCCCCTTTCGAAGGACTAGCCTATGTCATTGGATAAACAAACCGGCAAAGATCTTGTACAGTTATTTCAAAGATTGACGAATTCAAAAAGAAACAGACAAACAAACGAGAAAAAAAAATGCCCAAGGGGGCCACATTGCTCCGTCAAAGGTCTAGTACAGTTGTTTCAAATATTAAGGAATTTAATAAGAAAAAGACAAACAAACAAACAAACAAAACAAATGAAAAAAAAAAAAAAAAAACAAAAACAAAAACAAAAAACAAGAGGCCCAAGGGAGCCATATTGCTCAGTCAAAAGTCTTGTACAGTTGTTTCAAAGATTGTCGAATCAAAAAAGAAAAAAACAAGCGAACAAACAAACAAGGAAAACAAATGAAAATAAAAAAAAACAAAACAAAACAAAACAAACAAGAGGCCCAAGGGGGCCACATTGCTCCGTCAAAGGTCTTGTACAGTTGTTTCAAAGATTGACGAATTAAAAAAAAACAAGACATACAAACAAAACAAAACAAAAAAAAAAAACCAAGAAGCCCAAGGGGGCCACATTGCTCCGTCAAAGGTCTTGTACAGTTGTTTCAAAGATTGACGAATAAAAAAAAAGAGGCCTAAGGTGGCCATATATACACGTTGAAGTCAATGACATTGAAATAAATATGCGCAATATGAAATGTGTTTTTCTTCTGAATAAAAAGCTATGAATAGGACTGACTTGTTGCATGAACGATCGATAATTCTTGTAATGCTGAATCAGCCATTTGTATTTCTCCGTCTGTATATCAAAAATAAAAACCACTAACATTCAGGAACTCCAATGGCTATGTGGATAGGGCGTTGGACTGCTGGCCCAAGGGTACCGGGTTCGATCCCCAGTCTGGACGTTTTTTTTTTTTCGCCGATCGTCTGCGTTTCTGTCTAGTACTCTCTCTATCTGTTCGTATGTCTGTTCGTTCTTCTATCGTTGTCAGTCTATCTAACACTGTCTATCTTACACTGTCAGTCTGTCTGTCTGGTCCATGCTGCAAATTTACCAGTTAATTTAAATGATGCTATTCAATTTTAAGACATTTTTAAAACATTTAATTAGAAAATGACAACAGCATGAAAGTACAGACAAGTCATGGTACGAAGAGAAATAGAAATAAAAGATTTATCTTTCTTAGATCATGTAAAGTTCACATAAGAAGGACCTCGTTTGTGAAGTAGAAGTAGTGAAGGACAAACACTGTGTATTTAACAAGTAAATGTTGTTATGACATTGAGAATAAAATTTTCACCTTGAACCAAGGTCAAGGAAAAAAGATGAGTATAGAATATCATTTTCTTCAAAATATATATGAAATTGAATAAAGCTCAATATTTTATTAACAAAAGACTGTTATGACCTTGAAATCGAACGAATGACCTTTGGTCAAGGTCAATGTGACAGGACTTACTGCAAGGAATATTTGTACCCAGTTTGCACTCTCAAGGTCAAACAGTCTTTGTTTTATAGGCAAAAATGCTGTTGTGACCTTGAGAATGAGAATTTGACCTTGGATCAAGGTCAATGTGAAAGAGCTTGGCTTAACAATTATATGTATGAAGTTTGAACTCTGAAGGTCAAATAGTCTTTGTTCTATAAGCAAAAGTTTCATGTGACCTTGAGAATAAAAATTTGACCTTGAAAAGAGGGTCAACATTAAATGACTATCTATAAGTGACCTAACATCCAAGTTTCAACTCAAAGTCTCAAAAATTGTAGAAATTGGCACCTTGCCAATTTAAGGTTCCATTTTCAACTTGAAATAGCTTGAAAACTGTAAATATTTTATGGAGCATGTAAGCGTATAAAAGTTTGCAAATTCCTCAAAGAACAATATAAAACAAATTTTGTTCAAATCGTACGGTTAGTAAAGGAGTTATAAGAGTTTAAAGATTTGACCGCTGATGACCTCAAGCGGGGGCATATGTGAAGTTTTCGACAAGAAAAAAATATTAAATTAAGATCTTTATTTGCTCTTTTACATGATACTTTCCATTTTATCATATGATGCGGTACTTTGATGTAACGTCACTGGATTGGCTTGGGGGTAAGAATAATAATAATTAACCATAATAATAATAATAATACTACGTTTTTAGGCCCGCTTATGTATCGACAAATAATAACGATTTAGCATGATTATATAGTGAAAAGGAATTAATCGAAATCGGGACCCGATTCCGATTATTAACATGCACATAAGCGGTCCTAACCTGTTTTGATAACCCCTTATTACAGCTAGTATGAATATAGCTTGTGCAGAAAATAATTATTTTCCATCTTTAAAAATTAGTAGCATTTGATTATAAGCACTGAAACTTTGATTTAGCATGTTGAAATCTAGAAATTCATTTTCAACTATGTAGAGGAAATTCGCGGACCCAAGCGAGCCAGGCGAGCTAAATCTCCAAGGAAAACAAGATGGACGCCGAGGTTGCATTTTCCGCGCGACGCTGAAAATGGAGCTGAATATAGCCTTCTATATGCTGATTTAATTCATTTCAATTAGGTAAGCTACTTGAAGGGAAGTTATTTATTTGATTTCATTGGAGCTTAAAAGAAATTGTAAGCCGAGGGAGACGGTGCAAGACATACCGGGTCAAACTCAATGATCGTCTGCAGGCTGACAGGTGCGAGTAAAAGTTTTCACAGTCATCGCGAAAACTCGCTAGCCCAACTGCCCTGGCTACCAAAAATTTCCTCGGGCTACTAATATTAGCTCAGGGGCCCCCAACTGCATGGGGGGCACATACAATTTTTGATGGGAAACGCTTCCGAGGCCCAAAGGGCCGAGTTGGTAGTTTTGTAGAAAACACGAGACTACCCCCACCTGGGATCGAACTAGTAAGGTTCTGATTTTAAGTCTGATGCTCTACCGAATGAGCCAAAGAGATGTCCCTTAGGCCCAGTCTAGTACAGGTAGGTGCCAGTTTAATACTGTCCGTGCAGCTCACTTCAGAAATCGGAAAATTGAAGTTTTCTTTACTTTGTCGTCAATTTTTGCGTTTAAAATTTCTATAGGGAGATAGATCTCGAACTCTCATAACTAACAGTGTTTGATATATGTCTTTACGACCAATACTATGCTCACAGTGAAAGAAAATAGTTTTAAATAGGGAGTTTTCTATGTTAATTTTAGTGCGACGTCGGTGATCTTTAACACTGAGTCTATGGAGAATGTTGACGATGTCGCAGTAAAATTAACATAGCGATCTCCCCATCTAAAACTATTATCTTTCACTTTCATTATTAGCCAATTTTCTGCTTTTTTCTCTTGATAAATTGGCCTAAATTATTTTTTTCAAATATTAAGTGACCTGAAATTATTCAGTTTTCTCCGAAAGCTTTTTTCAGCCACAAGCCCGAAGATAAATTTTACTGCATGGTTTTTTGTATAGTTTCTTAAAGAATTTCTACTAGCCCAGAAAAAAATTGGTAGCCTCGGGCGTCACAGAGTTCTTGAAATCTTCCCATGAAATGTCGGATATTTTAGAGTTTTTAATGGTCCAAATAATGAATAGAAAATGAGGTTTTTATCAGTTCAAATAATTTTTAGACACAATGTGAGTTTTTATCGGACCAAATAATTTTTTATCGGCAAATCCGATAAAACCAATACATTTTATGAACTCTGGAGTTGGGCTGGTGAGTTATTGGAAAGACTGCTTGAAATTATTAAGATATTTTATGATGAATATATTATGTAACTATATATTCAGAACATGTAAATTGTTATGATTATTAGGCATTAAAATCAGTACAGGCTTGATTGAAATTCGAGAAAAATTATGGAACGGCCGATAAATGCATATTGCATCTTCTGCCAAAATGAAGCTATTGCTTAAGAAATAACAACTAGCTAGCCATTGATTATTGTCCAGTAATTCCGAAGCAGCGAGGCTAGGGATTAATCTACTTTTGCGTCCTGCGTTACTGACGCTGAAAAATTCCCCAGGACCCATTGATTCCAGATCGTGCATCCCACCGTACCCATTATTCATTTTTGTACAGTGTGTCCCCTTTAGTTCATCGTTCTCGACATTGAAAGTTTTATGTAAAATTACTGTCTCATGTTTATATTTTGTCTGGTCATTTAAACCTTACAGAAGGTTGATCATGTCCATGGTATTGTAAGAGACATTAATTGTTGCGCATCAAAATGTTTGGATATAAAAGTTATATGCAGTCCGATGCGAGTCTAACGATCAATTTCGGTTTATCTTTTCTTCCACGCATTCTAAAATTTCTGTTATTTCTTGAAATTTCTAAAACGTGGGTCCTGTAGCATTATATGCTACCCGTTCTGCTACGTCTTTCGGTACGCTTTTTCGACATAGTAACTTTCATACTTTTTTTATGCCCCCGGAATCACAGATTTGGGGGCATATAGTTTTTGGCCTGTCCGTCTGTTTTAGTGTTTGTCTGTCTGTTTGTCCGAAAAAACTTTAACATTTTGCATAACTTTTGAATGGAAGGTGATAGAGCTTTCATATTTCACAAGTGTGTTCCTTGTGACAAGACCTTTCCATTGATACCAAAATTTTTGACCTCGTGACCTTGACCTTGACCTTTGACCTTCTTTTCAAAAACTTTAACTTTTGAATGGTAAGTCCTAGGGCTGTCATATTTCACATGTGTGTTTCTTGTGACAAGACCTTTCCATTGATACCAAAAGTTTTGACCTCGTGACCTTGAACTTGACCTTTGACCTACTTTTCAAAAACTTTAACATTGGGCATAACTTTTGAATGGAAAGTCCTAGGGCTTTCATATTTCACATGTGTGTTTCTTGTGACAAGACCTTTCCATTGATACCAAAAGTTTTGACCTGGTGACCTTGACCTTTGACCTACTTTTCAAAAACTTTAACATTGGGCATAACTTTTGAATGGTAAGTCCTAGGGCTTTCATATTTCACATGTGTGTTTCTTGTGACAAGACCTTTCCATTGATACCAAAAGTTTTGACCTGGTGACCTTGACCTTGACCTTTGACCTAATTTTCAAAAACATTAACATTGGGCATAACTTTTGAATGGTAAGTGATAGGGCTTTCATGTTTCACATGTGTATTCCTTGTGACAAGACCTTTCCATTGATACCAAAATTGTTGACCTTGACATTTCACATACTTAACAGAAAATGAAGTTTATACTAACAAAGATGCCACCCGGGGCATTCGTGTTTCACAAACACAGGCTTTATTGCATATTACATTGTTTAGATTTGAGGATCACTGACGAGGGTTAAGTACCCGAAACGTGCATGTCTGGTCCATGTTGCCAATTTATCTGTTCTTAAATGATGCTATTCAATATGAAGACGTTTACATTCTTATCATTAGTATTCAGAGGTACATGTAACGCAAAAATTCTTCCATGCCGTGGTAAACTTTGCAGGATAATATGAATCAACAAATTCAAATTGTTTAATTCACACCTAAGTGTAGAAAGTACCGTCTTCAAACACCATATATAATTGGTTTGTACTATACACATGTACGAAGCCTCGCTTGCATAAATAAAGCAACTAAATAAACAACAAATTACTTAATTTGGCAAATTTTACTTTTAGATGGAATTTTCTGAGATACATGTTTTATTTCTATTTTTTAGCCGAGTTGCAAAACTCGGCTCTTAATTTGATGTGAGACGGGCGGGCGGGCGGGCGTCTGGGCGGGCGGTTGGGCGGGCGTCTGGGCGGGCGGGCGGGCGGGAGGGCGTCAACAATTGGTTTCCGGACTA
This sequence comes from Pinctada fucata, assembly GCA_028142955.1. Lineage (NCBI taxonomy): Eukaryota > Metazoa > Mollusca > Bivalvia > Pterioida > Pteriidae > Pinctada > Pinctada fucata. The sequence goes on from AP027108.1 coordinate 25,469,714, forward strand.
TAAGTCAACTACGAAAGAGGCTATCACAATGAAACTTCATACACTTACTCACCATTAGTCAAGGATGAGCCCTATTGATTTTGGGGTCCAAAGGTCAAGGTCACAGGACTCGGATGATTGAAAATGGTTTCCGGACCATATTTCAGCCTGTATTGCACCTATAATCATGAAACTTGCCAGAAATGTTTCCCTTGAATCAAGGATGAGGCCTATTGATTTTGGGGTCAAAAGGTCAAAGGTCAAGGTCACAGGACTCAGATGATTGAAAATGGTTTCCGGACCATATTTCAGCCTGTATTGCACCTATAATCATGTAACTTGCCAGAAATGTTTCCTGTGAATAGAAAATGACCACTTTTGATTTTGGGGTCAAAAGGTCAAAGGTCAAGGTCACAGGACTCTGATGATTGAAAATAGTTTCCTGGCCATATTTTAGCCTGTTTTGCACCTAAAGTCATGAAACTTGCCAATAATGATTCCCATGAATCAAGAATGACCCCTATTGATTTTGGGGTCAAAAGGTCAAAGGTCAAGGTCACAGGACTCCGATGATTGAAAGTGGTTTTCGGACCATATTTCAGCCTGTATTGCAATTATAATCATGAAGCTTGCCAGAAATGTTTCCCATGGATCAAGGATGACCACTATCAATTTTGGGGTTAAAAGGTCAAAGGTCAAGGTCACAGGACTCCGATGATTGAAAGTGGTTTTCGGACCATATTTCAGCCTGTATTGCAATTATAATCATGAAGCTTGCCAGAAATGTTTCCCATGGATCAAGGATGACCACTATCAATTTTGGGGTTAAAAGGTCAAAGGTCAAGGTCACAGGACTAAGATGATTAAAAATGGTTTCCCGACTGAATTTGAGCCTGTATTGCACCTATAATCATGTAACTTGCCAGAAATGTTTCCAGTGAATAGAAAATGACCACTTTTGATTTAGGGGTCAAAGGGTCAAAGATCAAGGTCACAGGACTTAATGTTTCCAGAAATATTTCCCATGAATCAAGGAATCCTTCCATTGAATTTGAGGTCAAAAGGTCAAGATCATAGGACTCAGATGATCGAAAATGGTTTCTGGACCATATTTGAACATGTATTGCACATATGATCATGAAACTTGCCAGAAATGTTTCCCATGAATCAAGGATGATATATTGATGTTGGGATCAAAAGATCAAAGGTCAAATTTGTAGGACTCAGATAATAGAAAATGGTTTCTGGATTATATATGAATGTGTATCAACCTGAAACGTTCTAATAATGTCTCCCATCTGTCGAGACCATATATTTATACAATTCTTGTATATTTTAAGTCTGAATGTTCATACTTACATTCAAGTTTTGCAACTCGGCACTTTGCATCTTTGATGCATTTTAAGCTTATTTCTGGAATATAATGATCTCGTGGACATAAAACACCGCAAGCCATTCATATCACTTCTATTCTCGAGCTTAAGACGCAGCGAAGAAAAGACCCTTTATTATACGCCTGTCATTTGACGGGACGTATTATGGTATGGCGAAGTCCGTCCATCTGTCCTTCCACTTAAGGAACGCAATTAACTGAATATGCGTCAACAGATTTTTATGATATTTGTACATTGTGATCAGACTATGGAGAGGAAGTCGCCTTTTTATTTTTAGGTTCATCCAATTTGTCATTACCGAGTTATGGGACTCAGAATTTTAACATACTGTGAAAATATACTGAAATAGTTAAAAATTCTTTAAAAATCTATTTTGGTTGAAATGTTTTGAAATTTTGTATACTCAAGTAGAAAGGATGTTCTTTGACATATGTAACGAGTTTTTAATTTTTTTGTCGCATAACCAAGATATTATGTGTAATGGGAGGGGGGGGGGATATGCACATACATGTTAAGCTAAGGGCAAAATATATAGGCGCATGAACGCAATAACTTGGATATGCGTCAACAGTTTCACGATATTCATACATTATGATTGGACTGTGGAGAGGAAGCAGCCTTTTGATTTTCAGGTTCATCCAATTTGTCATTACCAAGTTATGGGACTTAGATTACTAAAATAAAGTGAAAATATACTAAATTAGTTAAAAATTCTTTAAAAACCTATTTCTGGTTGAAACGTTTTGAAATTTTGTATACTTCAAGTAGAAAGGATGTTCTTTGACATATGTAATGGGTTTTTAATTTTTTTGTCGCATGATTGAGATATTATGTGTAATGTGTTTGATGGGAGGGGGGGGGGGGATATGCACATACATGTTAAGCTAAGGGCAAAATATAGGTGCATGGAACGCAATAACTTGAATATGCGTCAGTGGATTTTCACTATATTCATACAATATGATTGGACTGAGAAGAGGAAGACGCCTTTTGATTTTCAGGTTCATCCAATTTGTTGTTACAGAGTTATGGGACTTAGAGTTTAAAATACAATGAAAATATATGAAAAATTGTTCAAAAATTCTTTAAAAATCTATTTCTGGTCGAAATGTTTTGAAATTTTGTATACTTTAAGTAGAAAGGATGTCCTTTGATATATGTTACGGGTTTTTAATTTTTTTGTCGCATAACTGGGAAATTATGTGTAAGGGGGGGGGGGGGTTATATGCACATACATGTTAAGCTAAGGACAAAATATAGGTGCATGGAACAGATTTTCATGATCGAAGAGGAAGCCGCCTTTCGATTTTAATGTACACTGATTTGTCCTTATGGAGTTATGGGACTTAGATATTTTGGTGTTGTGAAAAAAAAAAAACAGGTGTATCACCAGCGTAGGCTTTATAGTACTTGGGACCCATAAAATTCTGCTGACCCATTGGTCAAATTTCATCGGGTCCAAAGGACCCATTTAGATCAAATTGTAGATTAATCTCTGGCGAGTTGATAATTTGATTGGTTCATGTGACAAGGGGAATTACTAGACAACAAATCACAGCTTGCTACATGTAGTTGTTTTTTCTATTCAAATATTGTTCTGCACAAACTTTATAGCACGTGAAGGGGCAGAGCTTAGCAAACTAGAAGTACACCAGGCCTTAAATAGAATTAAGTTTGTTTGTTGTTAACCGCCCGACCCTTGTAAAATTTTTGCCGCGGGTAGGGGATTTAAATCGCTCAGCGATCATAACATTTTTTATTGTTATACCCTTGTCAGTATCTCTATATAAAATCCCCATAGGCAAAATGCCTATGAATTCGAATATTTGACCAAGCGGTCAATATTTACATCAATATTGGCCCTAGGGCAATATTTCAAAAAATATTGACCGATGAACGGTACATTGTTTGTGACGTCACGTCATTGATGACGCTATTAGCTCTACCTATTTTTCCGCGCTCTTTCTCTTATAGAAGAAAATGAACGTAAACATGCCGGGCTAATCGGTTCGTTGCTGCAGTATTGATGTAAGGTATAACAAAATTATTGACTGGGAATTCGGGCAATATATGATTTGTTGGACCTTCAGACAAAATATAGCCCTCGGCCTTCGGCCTCGGGCAATATTTTTTCTTCAGGTCCAACAAATCATATATTGCCCTCATTCCCAGTCAGTAATTGTATAATATGCCTGATATTAATTTATACACTGCAGCGATCAGACTGTAGAGAGGATGCTGCCTTTATATTTTCATGTTCACCTAATATTGTGTTACAGAGATATGGCTCTTAAATTTGTTTGGTTTGTGAAAATCAATTCTGACAGGCATAATTTACTGTGTTAGCATAGGCTTTATTCAAAATGATGGAGACATTTATCGGTACAAGGCATGTGTCATATACCTGTGCTTCATATGACTTGATAATATGTGCACACTTTTAAAATCAATGAGTCGGTATTCACCTATACATTAAGTATTCCCTTCTGAGTTGACTTTTTGAATTCATCCCTTCTTTTATCATATACATATTTTTTCTATTTTCAGTATACTTAGAAACTGAATGACACTTGATGCACTTCCACTCACAATTTCCAAATGTGACTCAACAGATGCAACCTGTTGTCGAATTTTTCTTTCATATCAAGTGAAATAATGAACAGGGCAACATTTGTCTGATTGATGAAAATTCTCAAAATCAGCATTTGTTACCTATTTGATATGATAGATAATTTCATCAAATTTAATGTGACTGTGCTGCTAAATGAAGGTAAGTGAAGTTCAAGGCCAGGCCATAACAAATTATACATGTTGTTCATGTTGTCTGATTTCCTTCACTATTAAAACTAGAAAACAAAACATTCTTAACAGGTATTCCACTATCTGAACATATTCACTCAGAATGGGTTTGAAATGCATTTCACTTCATTGCACATTGATTTAAATGTAACAGTTTTGAAAAAACGAAATCTGATTTATCACTAAGTATTATGACACACCAATATTTAGACATAAATATCACAGTATCTGGATGTTTGTATCTCTGTCCACCTCCTCTTCTGTGTGCCATAGCTGATAAGATACTGACCAAACACCTAGCCCTATAGAAATTTCTTCAATTTACCATGTTCATTGACTGTAATGATGGCCACATAGAAATCTTTCACATATGGACATGATGGAGGAGCATAAAGTCACCATACTGTCTGTCTGTCTGTCTGTCTGTCTGTCTTTCTAAGCTTATATCTTCTAAACCCTACATCAGAATTTGTTCATATTTAATATTAATGTTCATTAGGATAGATCCTCTTGGGCAAAGGTACTTAAGGTCAATTATCAAAGGTCAAGGTTAAATATTACAGGCTAAAAAAGTATATTCTTTTTGTGAAAGTATATTTCTTGTGCAGTAAAAACTTTTAAATTCATTAAAAATCAGTGTGTTGTCCAAATGATCTGAAATTTTGAATAATGATAGAAAAATGTATACTAGAAATCTCTTTTGAGATTTTTCATTGAGTTGATGAGAAATTTTGTGCCAAAGGGGGAGGGGATGGTTGTTACACATATCTTCATGTGAATATATATATATATATATGCTGCTTATGAGTATTTCATCGTGTATCCCACAATTGTTTATTGGGAAAGGTCACAGATTAGATTTTGCTTGACTCTGACCTCATATTCCATTTGTACATGTATTACCTATGTAGTATATATGTACTAATATTACATGTACTGCAAGTTAATCAGTTCCATAGTTAATAATATGGTGATTTGAGATAGAAAAGAGTAAACCATGATCACCATGGATCATATGATGGAAAAATATAAACCACTAAAATGGAATATAGGCATTTTAGGGGATGTCATTGTTTCCAGGTTTCAGATACTTTTTGGTTAGATTTTTTTAAATCACCATATTATTATTATGGAACCGATTAGCTTGTAATAATAATAATAATAAGAATAATAAGAATAAAGAAAAGACAATACAATAACAGAAAGGATTCCGACGGAAATCGGAATCCTTAAATATCTTTCAACACAGAGAAACATTTCATTGCAGCAGCAGCTATTCTATGAAAGCACTCTCACTACACTATGAACTTACTGTTTCGTATAGCAATACAGTATACCCATGGTATAGCAATTGTGAAAGAAAGGAGGGGATCTCCAACAACACTTGATTGCAGCAACTTTAGCAAAACCCAAAAACTACCAATGAAAAAACACAGAACAGACACCCACAGAAAGAGACTCAAAAGGGACAAGGAACACCAACCAAAGGAGGGAATCTCCAACAACACCAGGTGGCAGCACCCACAGCAAAATCCCCAAAAACCCAATGCAAAAACACAAAGTAGACAAGCACAGAAAGAGATGCATAAGGGATAAGGAACGTCAACGCACAACACAGAAACATCAAACACAAAGGACTACACATAAACCAACGAGACCAATGGGCAATTGGTGCCGACTTAGGACGACCATCTGCCAGGGAAATAGCATAAGGTGTGGTTATCCTGGATTACGTGCGCACAACCCTACCCAGAGGTCTCGAAGAACGTACAATTGTGGTGTAAAACAACCTCCTCACTGTCAGATAACACATAAACAAGACCGCAAAAAGCAGGGGCCCAAGCAACACAGATGATCATGTAAATGGATATCAAAAGAGGGTGTACGTAATACAGTCCTTGCTCTGCCGGCTGTAGCGAGGTCATGTATGTTATCACCAGAGGAGTCCGACTGACATTCAGAGAGGACAGGTGGTCGGGGCCCTGTCTTCTCTAAAGAGGTTTGGACAGGGCCCGTCATGGAGTCCCGTCATCACAGTCAGTCATAGTGCAAGTTTTAAGAACGCGCTGGTACAAGACTGTAGACAAACTCTCTCGAAGAACGTAAAATTGCGATGTAAAATAACCTCCTCACTGTTAGATGAACATACAAACAGACAGCATGAAGCATGCGCCCAAGAAACACACAGATGAATACGTACATGGATATAAAAACAGAAGGCGTACGAAATACAGTCCTTGCTCTGCCGACTGTAGCGATCTCATGGTATTTTTTGTCTCAAAGATCTGTTTATTTTCCCCCAGCAATTTTAATAAAGATACCCCCTAAATGCACCTTGCTCATTGTAGTAATTTGTAGTAACTGAATCACTTGACCGCAGTTCACTGGAATGGTCAATTTTCTACTATGACGGATACGCGTTAGACATGTTTATATCATATTAGACATTTTTCATCGTAACGAACTTCGTACTTCGAACTTCGCACTTTAATTATGATAGAAAGTTTTATAAGTTGGTTGACAGTAGAAAAGGAAGTCCAATATACCAATTCCGTTGAGTTTACTAATCACAATGTAGATGACTCCGCTTATGAGTTTATACGTGAACGGCAGCTACACCACGAATTCTTCAATGTTCTTTTTGTTTCGCAATTCTTCGAAATGCGAAGTACGAAGTTCGAAGTACAAAGTCCGTCACGGTGAAAAAAGTCTATTTGGCACTTTCCTCGACCTGCAAATAGAAACGTGTCAAATCTGTTAATGTCCAAATAGGTCAAAGACTGTCAATTGGAAGGGTCGTACTCAAAAATGCCCTTAATCATCCTTGACAGACAAATATCGAAGTGGGCAATTAGTTCTTTATAGAGACTACAGAACTTCCTCAGTAACATCTTTAAAACATGCTTGTACTTAGTACATATTGTGTTGTCATAAGGTACACTTAAACGTCACAAACACTAAAACAATTTACAAAAGCAGCAATTAAACATTTTTGTTATTGAAATAAATGTCCTACTGTAGTAATATTCTTATTCATGAGTTAAAGAAGATCCTGACGATAATCTGAACATCACTGAAATTTTCTGTTACAAAATTTCTTGAAATTTCTAAAACGTGGGTCCTGTAGCATCATATCCCACCCATTCTGCTACGTCTTTTGGTACATTTTTGGACATAATCATTTTCATACTTTTTGGCCATATTACATTGTTTAGACTAAGGATCACTGACGAGGGTTTAGTACCCGAAACGTGCATGTCTGGTCCATGCTGTAAATCTATCAGGTTTTAAATGATGCTATTATATTTAAAGACGTTTAACATTACAATATACATAGAGCACAAAATTGAGCATCGACGGACCCCTAGCAATCTAGAGGTGGGACCAGGTGCCCGGGAGGAGAAAGCATTCCCTGTTTGGCCAGCCGCACCCGTCGTCGATGTTCACGCATGAAAACGAAAACAATATCCAAAACTCAAAAGTGACGTCAAATATTATGATGTCGGGGTATAAAATTCAGGCCTACTGCGATAATGTGAAACAAGGCTATTTAAGGAGGGTTTGAACACCAAGATGGCGGCGGCATTATTTGTTTTCTCGCTTCCTAGGAAAAGTACAGTCTTAACTCCCTTAAAATATTTGATACTCTGATTGAATTACGCATTTGAGTATCCTGATGAAGTTGGAATAGTTTCCGGCGTCAATTGATGAAATTATGGCGATTTTCGAAATTTAGGACTTTGGGAGTTTTATCCATGAGCAAGCCACGACGTTATTTCGACGTTATCAGGAAAAATGGCGTCACAAACCTTCGCATTCAAAATGCAATTAAAACATTATTACTAAACGTATTGCATTGAAACTTTACATGTATAAAATAAAACATTAAATCTTCATCACAGTGTATTCGTTGACAAAGTAACGTTACTGGAAAGCGGATGTCACTTCATTGAAAATGGACGACTTTGGAAGAAAAAATTGGAAAATATAAAGCCTTGTAATATTTTAATCCTTAATTAGATTTTTCCCATTTAATCATGAAATCATATCTGGATATTCTTGATAATTTTGATAGTTTTTGACAAAGATTCATCCACAGGATTCTTAATAATTAACTAGGAACTACTGTAAATTGGATCGAAAATGCAATATTTTTTTAGCGGCAGTGTCATCTTTAATTCAAGTATGCTGCCTGTGTTTAAAACACAATTCATTTCATCTTTTCCATATGTAATTGCAATATATCCATGGATATTTTGGAAGTTAAATCAAAATTAATTTCCAAAAGCTTTACGAGAACTGGAATTACACTTTCAATATTATGACGTCATTAAGAAATTCACGAAAACGTCGATTAATGAATATTTCAAAGTCTCGTAGAAAATTTTCCTGTGGATAGAATCAAATGTAAGTTTGTAAAGTCAAAGACAGACGAGAAATATATAATTTCAGAAATTTTTAGAAAAATTGAATTTAGCGTCCAAGTGTTCAATACCTCCTTAATAAGTCAGCACATAATGCAAATTGGTCTACCTTAATTTATGCATTATTATTCGTATTTTATTTACGTTATTGTGAGTTTGTTTTGATCTTTTGTTGGACTGTTCGGTGTTGGTGTTATTGTTCGTCTGGTTGTCACTTTTTCTTTGTCGAAGATTTTTTTTCTTATGTTTATTGTTTATTGCATTCACTGGGAAAGTTCTGCTGTCATCCGTCAATTCAGGTTAGCCGTGCTAGAGATTTCCTTCATATTGTCTTGTATAAAGGCAACAAAATGATTGTATTTTCATAAAGAGAAACATGACCAATTCATACAAATGAGTTAAAGAAGATCCTGACGATAATCTCAACAGCACTCGCAATAGAGCACTATGTTAAGCATCGACGGACCCCTAGCAAGCTAGAGGTGGGATCAGGTGCCCGGGAGGAGTAAGCATTCCCTGTTGGCTAGCCGTACCCGCCGTCGATGTTAATGCACGATAAAGAACACAGTGTATAATATACATGCACTGTCTGACGTTATGTCTATATAGAAAGTGCTATGGCGACCATGTCAGGGAAATATATTCAAAACACTTACTGTCAAACCCCTCGCGGGGAACTTTTTTACGAGCTCCACACGGCAAAGGGCATAAGTGTGTCACAAATGAGTTAAAGAAGATCCTGACGATAATCTCAAAAGCACTCGCAATAGAGCACTATGTTTAGCATCGACGGACCCCTAGCAAGCTAGAGGTGGGATCAGGTGCCCGGGAGGAGTAAGCATCCCCTGTTGGCTAGCCGCACCCGCCGTCGATGTTAATGCACGATAAAGAACACAGTATATAAAATACATGCACTGTCTGACGTTATGTCTATATAGAAAGTGCTATGGCGACCATGTCAGGGAAATATATTCAAAACACTTACTGTCAAACCCCTCGCGGGGAACTTTTTTACGAGCTCCACACGGCAAAGGGCATAAGTGTGACACAGATGAGTTAAAGAAGATCCTGACGATAATCTCAACAGCACTCGCAATAGAGCACTATGTTAAGCATCGACGGACCCCAAGCAAGCTAGAGGTGGGATCAGGTGAATATATAAATATACAGTAAATTTTCTTATTTGCCTTTTTCTACTTAAAAACTCTCTTCTTTGCATTTTAGGATATATTCACCACAAGTCAGTTGTGGAGATTAAATCTGCATGACTTGTAGTGGATATATTTTTGAAACACTTGTAAAAAAGGATTTATATTCAGAAGTAACGTAATTTGACTTGTTTTATTTGCTCTTAGGTACTTGAAAAACATTCTAACTATCAACAAACATGTTTTTGAAAAAAAGAAAACATATCCGATTCACATATCATCAAGTATTAAACAAAATAAACACCATTCTTGGACCTCATTTTCAAAATTGTAAACGGAAAAATTCAAACAAGTTTTTTTGTATAAAAAAGTGATGAAATTGGATTGAATCTTGTAATTTTTCCCTGGCTTGAAGGTGATTTTCCAAAAAAAAAACCAACCCACTACTGTCATACGGTATTAATAAATTTCAACTCATTCGATATGCCTGGGCATGTAGAAATTCTTTTGATTGTCGCATTAGACTCAAGATGGAAAATTAAAAAAAAAATACTCGCTACTTTCTTTCGAAATTCGGGGTTTCACTTCAACTCACAGAAACGACGGGATTCCATTACGAGCCCTGTGAAAACCTGATTAGAAAAGACAGGGCCCTAACCACCTGTCCTCTTTGAATGGAAGGATCCTTCTGGTGATTGCATGTATAAGATCTCTCCAGCCGGCAGAGCATGGGGTGCTTATCGTATTCCCTTATGTTTTTAATATCAATTTACATATTCATATGTTTATAACTTTGTTTCCTGTATCTAACTATCTTGTTCATGTCGCTATCTTACAGTGAGGAGACTATAACACTTGACGATTTTGTGTTCTTGAAAAAAAGCAAACAAGTTGGAAAGATGTACGCACAGAATCCGTATAATCGAACCATTTGTTATTAACAATGTAGATGGATCGATTGCCCATCATTCTCGTTGGTCTTCATTGTTTTATGTCTTTTGTCTTTTTATTTTTGCTACCTTGTCCCTAAAATATCTAATGTTTAATCTGTGTTCTCGCAATTAGGTGAGGGTGTGTTTAATTTTGAGTCTTACAACCAAGTCAAGTTGGAATTCCACTCCTTTCTTGTTTATGAATCTTTCTGTGTGAACCTTTATATTCATATCTAATAAAAATCGAAAAATGAAATTGTATTGAGAGAATATTTTTTAAACATCATAACAATATGTGGTCGCATTTAATTAAAGATATGCGAACAATCTCAAGTGATCCTGAACCATTTTGAGTACATTCATATACAAAAAATGGAATATTGTATAGAAAATGTATAATTATCTATCTCTACCGCATGCAGTAATTTGCTTGAAACCGATAGTATCTTTTTTTCGAATTTCCCATTGTACGCATAACAATATTTCTTCGTCAGGTGACTCATTGATTATTCTTAAAGATTCATTATAAAAATTAACTCCTGTAAAATTGACATGAAAATTATTGTTCAGTAAAATGAAACAAAGGGCAAGGGGTGATAAGGGCCAAAATCAGCCAAATTTCAAAACTGGGACAAAGATTGATTATTGAAAATACAGGATTTACAGAGTATAAATCAATTTAAATTGTGAGAACAGGACTTCCCTTTGCGATTCTACACTAATTTGAAGACAGGATGGCCAGCTATTATTTACACTGATTTTGACGTCATACAAAATGTATGACGTTTCGATCACAATGTAATGTAACGTTGTCTGTAGGTATTTTGCTGCTATATTCTAATATTAATACTATCTATTATATTAATAGTGTAGATATAATATCAATATCACGATATAATACTTGTATATGTACATGGTAGGTTTCACTATAATGTAATTAGGGGTACTTGAGTCACCCCTTTGTTGACTTACGGAAATCTTTAGTGACATATGTTATAAGGCCATTTCTTTGTTATTTTCTGTTTTGCGGCCTCGTGCTGGTAGGTTTGGTGCCCAAAGTTACAAAACAAAACAAAATTAAAATAAGAAAATCTTTCAAATTAAATGTGTTTTCTTTTTATTTTTTGTATATTTCATGTAAAAATGTAAAAGTTCTGCAATGATTCAAGACCTTGCATTATATATCTATCATTCTTTTGCTGACTAAAATCATTAATAATCAAATAAAACAAGTTTCTGTGAGATTTCAAATAGCTACATAATATGAAATTGCAACTTTATTTTATATGCTTGTTTGTTTAACTCCCTGGCTGGCTGGTAGCTTTCTCAATTTCAAAAGGACGCAAAACAGAATAAAAACAAGAAATGGCCTAATGATTCTTTTCAAGGCCTTAAAAAGTATGTGTATTTCCGGTAACCCAACAGACCCTTTTTTTAACCCCCCCCCCTTTCCGGCTCAATTCTTTTCTCGTCCGATTCATCACCAGAAGACCAGCCCAGATGAAGCAGAAAAACGAAGATCCCCCTCCCCCCTCTATCGCACAAAGTCATTGATTCAGAATTGTTTGGCACTATTTGATGCTTTTTACAGCTTACTTTGCATTGTGATGTCTTTGTGTTAAAATTGCGAATTGGTATGAGTGGGCTCCGATCCCCTCTTTGTGGTGGTCAACATTATCTTTTCTAATAGAAATCTTTTTTTTTTCTTCTATTCTAAAAAATTCGTTGGCTAGCTACCGCTTGCAAGTTTCAAGAATTACCTCGCATGTCTCAATGTCAACACACTCAAACTTTTTGATTCACCCCTTATCAAAAAATTAAAAAATAAATAAATAGAATATAGAAATTAATAAATTGATTAATTCAAATATGCGTCGGCTACAGTACCGCTCAGTAAGACTTTTCTTGATATTGATCTCCCTTTAATCTATGAACAATTTTCTTCAAAACTTGTCTTCGCCACCCCCCCCCCCCCCCCCCAACCCCGTTCTCTGATACCATAGATCCGCCACTGCATGATTTTATAATAACACACGTTGTTTTTACATGGAAAAGGCACCGGTTAAGAAATTCAAAAGTATGTAAAGTTTATTAGTAATCAATAATTTAAACATAAAATCATAGCATGCATTCATCTTTAAATTTTCAAGTTTCAGATTGAGTTATCAATTGAGACATTAAAGAAGACTGGGTCCTGATCTCATGTCCTATCTTAATGTTGATCAGATTTCTCGGGTGATTGATCTTGATCTCGTTTCAGCCAGCGGAGCACAGACTGTTATACGCATGCCATAGAATCATTTTTTAATCCATTGACAAAATGTACATAAATTCTGTGTTAACTGAGGATCATGCGTTTCACTTTCTTGTTTGTGATGTCAACTTAATACATTGAAAAAAAATATGTTAATACTGTCATTGTGCGCCTTTGGAGACCTCTCTGTATCTGGATAAGTAAAAAGGTTGTGCGCACGTAATCCAGATAACCACATTATTTGCTTATAGCAGATGGCCATTTAATTTCGGTGCCGGATACACATTGATCTCCTTACTTTTATATGTCGTCATTGATGTTTGATGCTTTTGTACGTCTGCTTCGACTGTTCATGTCTGTATTTTTTATGATATTCTATTGCATATGGTTGTGTATTGTTGCGGGTTGTAGTTCTGTCTGCTATGACCTTGAAATCGTATAAGTGACCTTGGGTCTCCTCCATTAATTACCCTTCCTCAAAACAGAATTCTTCAAGTCCAAATGAACAGATGGTAAAAGAAATTTAAAAAAAAAAAAGCTTTAAAGAGAAAGCACTGTGGGGCATCACGTGATATACAAATGATGTTTCACGGGAATCCCCTTTGATTGAACTAAGTTAATACTGTCTTAATCTACTTTATATGAATTTATTTTAGGCCTATCATGTGGTCATTATTATCAATTATATGATGGTAATTTATTCTGGTCAAGAATAGACGTGTATTCGGAGAACACTTAAACAGAACTTTTCAATGCTCGCCACATGTTATGATATGGTGCACGGAATGATTGTTAGTTCTTCGAGACCTTTGGGTAAACGGAAAAGATGGATGGTTGTGCGCATATAATCCGGACAACCACACCTAAGTCGGCACCTATTGCCCACTTGTATCGTTAATTTATGTGTATATTCTTTCGTTGTTGATGTTTCAATGATATGATTTTGTGCTTCTTGTTCTTTTTTGCGTCTCTTACTGTGGGTGTCTGCTCTGTGTTTTTGCGTTGGCGTTTTGCTGTGGGTGCTGCAATGTAGCGGGATTTTTTTTTCAGATCCCATCCTCTCTTTTTTAATCATGGCGTAAATACGCATACATACAGATGCACTAAAATCTTATATAAACAACCGTCTTACAAATACAAACATGTCAATTATTTTGCTCTGATTTTTAATATCGGAAATGAATGATAATAAAAGTTTGCACAAAAACAATTTTGTACTAACGTCTTGTATGATTTTAGTTTATCTAGCTTTTTCACAGATGAATTTCCTGACATGGCTACAAGGGATATCATTCCATTTGTAACCATAACCTTTCGCCATCTCTACACAATTTTCCGCTGTTTTCCCGTTTGGTTCTCTGCTATCCCAGTTTAGGTACGTTGGGTACATTGTATCGGGGTAAGTTATCCATCTTCCGTCCGTTATGACATCTGCGATACCGATCCAAACTGATTCTTTTTCTAAATGAAAGGAAGAAAACATTAAGTTTGCCATATCACATCATAATTGACGAATCATTCAATCTATGATTAAACAAAAATTATTGATGATTATCATAAGACTTTCTAATACTATATACTCTTCTATCGCTCAACGAATCTTGAAGATCGTAACATGATATTTTGCAGAATGACAAATATGGATAATGACTATATCCCTGTATACAGCACAAAATCGATAATTAAGAAAATCAGAAACCGAAGGCATAAAAAATCAGGATAAAACAGGAACCAAAGCAAACAAACAAAACCCTCCACCACATGAAAAGAAGCGAACTCCCGATATGGGAGTGAGACTAGGTGCCCAGGAAGTGTAAGCATCTCCTGCTTGCATGCAACACCCGCCGCTTCAATTCGGTAGAACTGTCGCATCCTGTTACTTCCATTTCGGAAGACATAGAGTACAATCTTTGGTTTGATGGTTCAAATGGTCTATGACAGAATATCATCTTGAGAGTGGGACATCATAGTGTATGACGAGTTCCCCATATCGACCGTAGAACTTCCTTTGTGACGATGTTAGTCGGTCACAAACATATCTCTGACTGAGAAACTCACCTGAAAGACGACTAGCTATCAGAACCAAATCCGTATATTTGGTACTTGCTCTGGCATAGCGTATCAACTGAGATATGAGCACGCCATAAGCTGGCGATGAAGGGATATTGCTACTCAGAAAAGGAAAGTTTGTAATGCTGAAATTGAAGTTGTCACGTGTGTCATAGAGTGAGGTGTTCATGTGACCATCAGTGTCGTAGGACATTATGTTCAAATAGGATGCTGAATTATTTGTCTCTGTAGTTTCTTTGACTTCAAGCTCTGAAGGATAGATACTGCTCAGGTAATCCGCGAATTTTGGATTATTGATTGACAACACATCGTCTATGTATCTGTAAGTGAAGTTGAATGCAGAAGCTAAGTATCTTTTCCCTTCAGAGACCAAAGATTGAATGAAATCAGCTTCGTACGAGTAAAGGAAAATGTCGGCATGGAGTGGGGCACAATTGGTCCCATTGGAATTCCGACAATTTGCTGGAAGACCTTTCCTCCGAACACCACAAAAATGTTGTCGATCAAAAAGTTTAGCATCTGAATAATATCTGTTTCAGTGTACTTATTTTCAGAATCGGACTTTTTTTTTACAAAGTAGGATTTGTCATAGCTCGCAACAATAAATTTGTATTTGCGATTACCGTTCTTACTTGTAAACGCATTACTTATAATTTTTGCCAGTCTTTCTTTCAGTTTAGAATGTGGAATTGTAGTGTAAAGTGTCGAAAAATCAAAGGCTTTGATCGAATGGACTTTACTAAAATCAGTGGATTTAAGATGTTCTAAAAGTTCATTCGAATTCTTTAAAATCCACATCTGGTTGATACCACTGCGAGAATATACTGTCCGACAATATTTTTGAAGCCTAGATTTGATTTCAGATAAAACTTTGGTGAGTAAGATCGATACAGATTTGGTAGAACATTTTGAGGAACCAGCCATGAAACGTTGTTTGTACGGATTCCTATGCATTTTAGGTATGCAGTATAAGTATGGTTAATCTAAATCTAAATTGTTAGTGTGGAAGCCAAAGGAAGCAAGAGCTGGTTTGTGGTTATCTATTATTTCAGAGGCAGAAAGGTTTGTTGTAATAATACGTAATAATACGAAATACGAAAAGGAATGCAAACTCCCACTACACCCCGCTGATTCATGAAGGTCTATGGATTGTTTGCAAGGTGTCATCTTTATTACACCTTAGGATATTTACCTCTGTTCTGGGCGATCATTTTCAAAAAATCGTGTTCTTTGACATTCTTGGGTACAGCTAATCCCCCTCCTATGGAGCGACAGAAATTCTGGAAAATGACAAATAAATCTTGACGTTTCCTTACTCTTAAGCATGGCTTTGATTATTAAACTAAATCATGCAAATGAAAATTTTAGTTATTCACAAGCGGATACCTCCTGTATAAGTCTTTACAATCAACTTACCGTTACTTAAGAGTCATTCTCTGTAAGCATCAAAGAATTCTCAGAAAACTCGGAAATCGCATATCTCAGATTTGGATGATTTTCACTATGACAGCTAAGTTTGACCCCCTGACAATGAAAATGACATTGGTTTTTGTATATGGCCATCCGTTGCCATGGTAACCATACCACCCCATTTTGGCCAGAAAATGGGCTTTTGCAAGCTCGAAATTAGCAACTTTCATGTCCGTTTTTCACAGTGATAGTCTATAGGTGGGTTATATTTTGACATACGATGAAAAACTGCTTACATATATGTTTGATATGAGACATTACTTTTTGGTTATATGGGGGAAAAGTATTATTTTTTATTGCAAACTGTCCATATTTTGACATTTTCCAAAAATACAAAAATACACAATTTTTGGCGATTCATAGAAAAATAACGCAGCATAAGTTAAATAGTGGAACAGGCCGTAATGAATCATTGATCCATTATGAGAAAAATATAAAAAATCCAGAGATGTTATTTTTGTTTAAAGAAAATAAATTCAATTTAAAAATGGTTACCATGGCAACATCTGCATTTTACATGATATATGTTTTTCATCAAGTACCTTAATTTATGGACAAGATAAACGATCAAATATGGTATATTAAGCAAGTTCACACTTTTTGTAACATTTTAATATCCACTATATTGGTATCTTATCATTGGTTGCTATGGTAACCATGGCCGAAAAGGTACAATTCTTACTTTTTATTCAAATTTTCCGTCGTTTTTAGGAGTTTTTGTACATTTGAATTAAATTAAATAGATAATTTCTATGTTTTCCTTTGAATGATATTCCATTTTCCCAAAATCATTGAAATTCTGGAGAAATATATAGAAAAAACACAAGAACTTCTCCATAGCAACGCACACAATCGTTGCAGATACAGAGCTTAAACAAAGCCATGTTATATGATTTTTACAATAAGTATCTCGAATCATGGGAGAGATAAACAACCAATTGTGGTATATTAAGCAAGGTCATACTTTTTGTGACATCTAAATATCAAGTATATATGTATTTTATCATATGTTGCTATGGTAACCATGCCCTGAAATGTATCATTTTCACTTTTTATTCAAATTTTCGGTCTTTTTTTCAGAATTTTTGTACAGTTTGAGTAAATTAAAGTGGTAATTCCTATGTTTTCCTTTGAATAATATTCCATTTCCGAAAATCATCGAAATTCTGAAGAATATGTAGAAAAAACGCAAGAATGCCTCCTCATTACGCATGCCCTCTTTTTATATCCATTTACATATTCATCTGTGTCCCTGGGGCCTCTGCGTTTCGCGGTCTTGTTTGTGTGACGTCATCTTACAGTGAGGAGGTTGTTTTACACCACATTTGTACGTTCTTCGAGACCTCTAGGTAACTGGAGAAGTGAGAGGGTTGTGCGCACGTAATCCAGGATAACCACACCGTCTGCTATTAACTTGGCAGATGGCCGTCCTAAGTCGGCACCGGTTGCCCATTAGTCTCGTTGGTTTATATGTAGTCTTTTATGTTTCTATGTTGTGAGTTGGTGTTCCTTGTCCCTTTTGCGTCTCTTTCTGTGGGTATCTGTTCTGTGTTTTTTGCATGGGTGTTTTTGGAATTTTGCTGTGGGTGCTGCAACCTAGTGTTGTTGGAGATCCCCTCCTTTCCTTAGCAACGCACAAAATGGTTACAGATACAGAGCTGTAACGAGGCCATGATATATGTTTTACATTAAGTATCTCAGGTCATGGGAAAGATAAACAACCAATTGTGGAATATTAAGCCAGTTCACACTTTTGGTGACATTTAGATATAAAATATATTGATATTTTATCATTGGTTGCTATGGTAACCATGCTCTTAAAGGTACCATTCTCACTTTTTATTCAAATTTTCCGTCATTTTTTTAGAGTTTTCGAAAAGCTGAAGTAAAGCTAAGTGATAATGTCTATGTTTTCCTGTGAATAATATTCCATTTTCCCAAAATCATTGAAATTCTGGAAAAATATATAGAAAAACGCAAGAATGTCTCCATAGCAACGCATGCAATTATTACAGATACACAGCTGTATTAAGGCCATGATATATGTTTTACATTAAGTATCTCAAGTCATGGGAAAGATAAACAACCAATTGTGGTATATAAAGCATGCAAAAAAGACACATTCTTTACTTTTTCGATGCTTATGTACATTTGAATTAAAAAGACAGTTCCGATATTTTCCTATACTTGATATTTATATTTCTGAATTTTTTTTGAGAAATGTTCAGTAAATGTAATAAATCTCCATAGCAATGCAATCAATTAGAAATGATACATAACTAAAACAATGCCATGCTTTATGTTCTACATTCAGTTGCTCAAATTATGAAAGAGATAAACAGTCAATTCTGATGTAGAAAGCAAGTTCACAGTTTTGGTGACATTTTAATATCAATAAAATCTTGTTATTTTGTCATCGGTTGCTACGGCAACCATGCAAAAAAGGTGCAATTTTCACTTATTGAGCAAATTTTCCGTTCTTTTTTTATTGTTTTTGTATATTTGATCTAAATTAAGGAGACAATTCCTATGTTTTCCTATAATTAATTTTCCTTAAAAGTAATTGAACTTCTGGAGAAATATGTAGAAGAAATGCAACAAGTCTCTATGGCAAAGCACACAATTTTTACTAATACAAAGCCAGAATTTCGTATAAAGCTTTTGAAATTTCGGGATTTTTAATATCTCACCAATGAATACTCTGTTGCATAAAATAAGTACATTTTATGAAAATAATGAGAGTTGAATACCTACAGGCATGCTCTTCTCATTATTCTTCATCAGTATGTCGAATTTCAAAAGTCGAAGTTGAAAAGCTACATGTATACCTTGGAAGCTGGAGTCATCGGTTCATATCAAAATAATGATCTTACTAGATCTGCTAAAGATTGGCCTAGCCTCTTTGACTTCATTCTGTTATAGTTTGGAATTTCTGGGTGTGTTTCTATCATAGTTCTAAACCAGGATATGAAGCATAAAAAAGCTTCCTTAAATACGTACGTCTTCAGTTATTGCATTGATATTTAATAAAGATTTACCTAAGTTTGACCTTGACTTGACCTTGAAGGTTTAAAATTAATAGGCCTGTTCAACTAAGGATTCTTTATACATGTATGTATATTATGTTTATTTATTGAAATTGCCAAGTTTGACCTTGACCTCTGACCTTGAAGGGTCAAAATTTATACGCATATTTCACAAATGATCTTTAATTTGTGTATGAAATGTGAAAGCTGTACCTTGAAAACTTTTCGGGTCAGAACTTTCCGGGTCAGAACCAAATTAATGATATTTTATTGAATTTTGCCAAAGATTGACCTGGACATTAGACCATGAAGTTTAAAAAATTATAAGCATGTTTCTCTCATGATCCTTTATCTGAAAGATGTACACTATTTACTTGAGCTATCGCGTCGGACAGACGGAATACGTGATTCCTATAGGGCTCCCATATAATCAAACAGGGCCTTAAATAGTTGGAAATTGCAGAAAATCAGCAAATCAGATCTTTTAAAGCACGGTTGCTTTGGAAACCATTTCAAAAATATAGACAGCTTGACTTCCCAAATTGATTTAATTGATTGAGAATCATCATTAAAAATGAAGTTTATACAAAGATACAATTCAGTACATCTTTAACAAATTAATTTTTGAAGTTTTTTGGTGATTTTTATATTGAAAATACAGCTATTTCCCATATCATTTCATGATTTCCCCCCTGAATTTCTTTGAAGGCTTCATATTTTATCTATCAAGTTTCAAAAATATTTTTTTGCTTCAAATTTTAGAGAAAAAGACCGAAAATAAAAGTTTTTCACCAAAACACTGAAAAAAAATATGTCAGTCTAAAAGCTCATAAGAGCTTATGTTGCACTTGTTACTTTGACATGCCGACTCAAAATAAAGCTCATCTTATCTTTAACAACTAGGAATTTGCACAATGGAAAATGGAATACCATTTATTGGAAAACACAGGAATGGTCTCTGTAATTTAATTAAAATATACAAAAACAATAAGAAAAAAAAAAGAAGAATGAAAAATTTGCATAAAAGGGAAAAGTGTACCTTTTTTGGTGTGGTTGCCATGGCAACCGATGATTGAATATCAACATCATTGATATTAAAATGTCACAAAACTGCTAATTTGCTTAATAAACCAAAGTTGATTTTTAATCTTTTTCATAATTTGAGAATTTGGATGTAAAACATATATCATGTACATGTTGTATTTCTTTTGGATTTATATCAACTATAATTTTATGCGTTGCTAAGGAGATTTCTTGCATTTTTTATACATAATTCTCAAGAAATCCAATGATGTTAGTGAATGGACAATAAGGTATAGGAATACATAGGAACTGTCTCTTCAATTCTATTTAAATGTACCACTACAGTCCAAAACAATTGAAAATTGGCAGAAAAAGCTTAAATTGTACCTTTTTTGCATGGATACCATGGCAACCGATTACATAATAACAACATTATTGAACAAAAGACTATCACAGATACTGAAAAATTGCCATAATTGGTTGTTTATCTTTTCAATGATTTGAAATACTTAATGTAATACATATATTACTGCTTTGTTTTGGTTGTGTATCATATATGATTGTGTGTGTTGCTATGGAGATTTCCTTGCATGTTTTCTATATATTTCTAAAACATTCAATAATTCTGGAAAAATGGAATCTCATTTATAGGAAAACATAGGAATTGTCTCTTTAATTTAATTCATTTAAACATCAAACGATGACTGGAAATTAGTATAAAAAGTGAAAATTGTACCTTTATGTGGATAGTTACCATGGCAACCGATGATGAAATATTGACATAATTGATATAAAAGTGTAACAGTAACTGCTAACTTGCTTAATATACCGAAAATGGTTGCTTATTTTTTTCATGATTTGAGATACTTATGTAAAACATATCATGACTTTGCTTTAGCTTTGTATCTGATAGAATAGTGTGCGTTGCTATGGAGACTTTCTTGCATTTTTTTCTAATATGTCTCTCGAATTTCAATGAATTTTGGAAAATGTAATAGAATTCCGAGGAAAACGTAGAAATTGTCTCTTTAATCTAATTCAAATGTACAAAAACACAAAAAACAACGGAAATTTCGAATAAAAAGTGAAGATTGTACCTTTTTGGGCGTGGTTACCATGGCAACCGATGATGAAATGCCAACATATGTGATATTAAAATGTCAGAAAGATTATGAACTTGCTGAATATGCCATAATTGGTTGTTTATCTTGTCTATGAATTGAGATAATTAATATAAAACATATATCATATAAAATGCAGATGTTGCCATGGTAACCATTTTTAAATTGAATTTATTTTCTTTAAACAAAAATAACATTTCTGGATTTTTTATATTTTTCTCATAATGGATCAATGATTTATAAGGGCCTATTCCACTGTTTAACTTATGCTGCGTTATTTTTCTATGAATCGCCAAAAATGGTGTATTTTTGTATTTTTGGAAAATGTCAAAATATGGACAGTTTGCAATAAAAAATAATACTTTTGTACCACATTTCGACCAAAAGTTGATGTCCCATATCAAAGATCAATGTAAGTAGTTTTACATCATAAGTCAAAATATAATCCACCTATGGACTATCATTGTGAAAAACAGACATGAAAGTTGCTCATTTTGAGCTTGCAAAAGCCCATTTTCTGGCCAAAATGAGGTGGTATGGTTACCATGGCAACGGATGGCCATATACACAAACCAATGTCATTTTCATTGTCAGGGGGTCAAACTTGGCTTACATAGTGAAAATCATCCAAATCTGAGACATGCGATTTCCGACCCACTTTGATGCTTACAGAGAATGACTCTTAATGTCTGAGAAATCTAATTATAAATTATAGAAATGGAAAGATTTTGAAAAGCACTAAAGCTACTACACCGATTGTTCTTGGTTTATGTGTAGTCTGTTATGTTCGTTTTGTAATATGTCGTACTCGGTGTTCCTTGTTCCCATTGTGTTACAACATTACTGTGCATTGTCTGTTTTAGTATAGGGGTGTGTCAATATTGTGCAATAGGTGCTGCAACCGAGTCTAGTTGGAGATACCCTTCTTTTTAGCTACATATACATACTGCGTTGGCATAAAAAGGTCAATAAATAAGTTATGGTTTCAGTAGGATGTGGTAAAAGTCTTCAAATTCAATAGCATCATTTAAGAACAGGTAAATTTTCAGCATGGACCAGACATGCACTTTCGTGCGAACGTTATCCAGGATAACCACACCATTTGCTACTCGCCGTTCAAAGTCGGCACCGGTTGTCCATTGCTCTCGTGGATTTATGTGTAGTTTTTGTGTTTGATGTTTACATGTCGAATGTCCCTTTTTCGTCTCATACTATGCTCGTCTTTTGTGTTTTTGCATCGGGTGTATTGGTGTTTTGCTGTTGATGCTGCAACAGGGTCTTATTGGAGATCCCCTCCCTTCTTTCGGGTACTGAAGTCTCAAGCTAAACAATGTAATGTGCCAAATAGTGTAAAGGTTATTATGCCCAAAGATGTACTGAAAGACGTTGCAGGATGGCTGGGATATGATGCTACAGGACCCAATGTTTAGAAATTTCAAGAAATTTTGATAACAGAAATTTTTGAATGCGTTGAAAAAACGATCAACCGAAGTTGATCTTACTTGGCTGCATGTGCCCTCGGGGACTCCTGGTCCACCGTCAGTGTTATTCACCAAGTGATACAAATGTTTCAGCATTTATAAGACTTGTTACTTAAATGAATAGACTGAGTACACATTTCAGCATTTATGAAACTTGAAAAGTAAATGAATAGTATACATTAAAGCATTTATAAAACTTGTTAAGTAAATAGAAAGTACATATCTAAGCATTTATAAGCATTTAAGTTAAGTTAATGAATAGTACATATTCTAGCATTTAAAGTCTTGAAAAGTAAATGGATAGTACATATTTAAGCATTAATAAAACTTGAAATGTAAATGGATAGTACATATTTAAGCATTTATAAAACTTGTGAAGTAAATGAATAGTACATATTTAAACATTTATAAATAATTTGTATTAAAACTGAAAGTTAAAAAGAAAGGATCTCCAACAAGTCACACGTACAGTTGCAGCGCAAATGGACCAAGAAGGCGGAATAACAAAATTTGAAAAAAAGAACATGGGCAAACACGACAAGATACATATATAAAGGGACCATGAATGAAGACAGCATTGGAACAGTACACATAAACCAATGAGTCGATGCGACCTTTAAACTTGAACTAAGGCAAATAACGCAATTTACGATTTTAAAAGTAATAGCATGACAAAGATGGATAATGACCATATCCCAATATACAGCATAAAATCGATAATTCAGAAAATCATAAACCGAAGGCATACAAAATCAGGATAAAACAGGAACCAAAATAAACAAAAAACCTCCACCACATGAAAAGAATCGAACTCCCAATATGGGTGTAAGAACAGGTGCCCAGAAAGAGTCAGCATCTCCTGCTTGCATTCAACACATGTCGTTCCAATTCGGTAGAATTGTCACATCCGGTCACTTCCATTTCGAAAGATACAGGTACATTCAGTGGTTGGATGATTTGAATGATCGACTATAGAATATCATCCACCATTCTGGACAGTGGGACATTAAAGTGTATGACGAGTTCCCCGTATCGAGAACTTCCTCAGTGACGATGTTTGTCGTTCATAAACGTATCCCTGACTAAGAATCTTATCTGCAAGACGCCTAGTTCTCTGAACGAAATTTGTATATTTCGTATCAATTGAGACATGAGATATTAAATCATACGACGTTTCTTGAATGTGCACCAAAATCCCTTGAGTCAAAATAAAGAAACAATTACATTTACTTGATTTATTACATATTTTTTTTATATAGGAATGGAAAACATTTGTATGTACATGAACATAAGAAAAAAATTTTTCTAGGCAAATTTGAACGAAAACGTAGGGTGCATGTACATGGACTTGTCTGCATTGATAAGTTATGTCTTTCCGTTTAGACAACATGTTTGTATGATTTTTAAAACACTGTCTTCAGGTGAATCGTTGATATTATTATGGGTACATATGCATGTACTTCTTTCTGTTATATGACATCACATACAAGGCATAAATCCATAAAATTAACAACAACAAAAGATGATGTGGTCATATCGAAAAAGGTCTATGAGCTGATGTCGAATCGCTGCCAGAAAGTGTTTTTAAACAGTCGCTATTTTACCTCTATGCTTCCAGAAGAGATGGAGAATTATGTACCTCTAATCGAGTTGTTAACACTATCCCTAAGAGATATATATTCATACCGAAAATTATAGAGAGAATCTGCATTCCGGGTTAGCATAGCTATATAATCACAACATGTGCATGTTGACATTGTAATTGTATATCATGTATCGCAATTGTAATTTCCTCCACATTGTAAATGAAAAAAAATTAAAGTAAATATCCGTCTATCCGTCCAAACGCGGTAAGAAGAATAAAAAGATGACATTGTTGATAAAAATGTGATATAATGAAAATAAAAGGAGGAGAAGAAGAAGTAGAAGAAGAAGAAGAAGAAGAAGAAGAAGAAGAAGAAGAAGAGAAAAGACCTTGCAAAAGCAATATAGAAAAGACATATCAGAGAGGAAATTCTTTCTGAACTGTTAGAATCCTCAAAAAGATAAATGGGAGATAACCATATGAAAACAAATCATACACACCAAAGCGCCAAACCAGTCTAAAGCAAGGTTGTTACTCGGCAAGTAGCATTTATTATTGTGTAGTCGCCATCCTTTTCCGCAGCCTGATAGAAAAAGAAAATACTCGTTAAAAAGATTCTTAGTCATATAAAAGCACCAATCAAATTTGAAACCCAATAGACCTTCTTCATGTTACCGGTAGACTTGCATTCTAGACACTTCAAGACCCAACATCACTACTTTTGACGTTATTTCTAATTGTGACGTCATAAATCAGATACGACGTCACAGTTAAAGTTACGTTAAATCTTGTGATGTAGGGTCTTAGGATGTGTGAAATACAAGTCAACTATGGTGATGTGAAAATCATCTATTGTAATGAAATAAAGAAGATGTCCTGCCAGTTTACCTGTTTAATTAAATGAAAGTCAAATACAAAACACAAAATCTGAATAAAACATCACAATCGATAGGCATATCAATTTTTGAAAAATCTTAAAGGCCGACGTTGGCAACCACCGGGTCATTAATATGTACACCTGAGTGACATAGGCTTGGTAGGCGTGGCATACCGTCTTTGAAGATAAAGCCATCTGCGAGCGACGTGTTACATCAAAGACACACCGACAGGTAATCCTTTATTATGCTAATGAGATACCCAAATGAGTTAAAGAAGATCCTAACGATAATCTCAACAGCACTCACAATAGAGCACAAAATTAAGCATCGACGGACCCAAAGCAAGCTAGAGGTGGGACCAGGTGCCCGGGAGGAGTAAGCATCCCCTGTTGGCTAGCCGCACCCGCCGTCGATGTTAAAGCACGGAACTGAAAACAATATATAAAATTCATGCATTGCCCTATGTCGTGTCTATATAGAAAGTGCTATGACGACAATGTCAAGGAAATATATTCAAAACACTTACTGTCAAACCCCTCGCGGGAATCTTTTTTACGATCTCCACACGGCAAAGGGCATAAGTGTGACACAAATGTTTTAAAGAAGATCCTGACGATCATTTCAACAACACTCACAATAGAGCACAAAATTAAGCATCAACGGACCCCTAGCAAGCTAGAGGTGGGACCAGGTGCCCGGGAGGAGTAAGCATCCCCTGTTCGCTAGCCGCACCCGCCGTCGATGTTAAAGCACGGAACTGAAAAGTCTCGACTGTTTTTAAACGTCAATCGAAATTTGATATTGGTGAAAGGATTCAATGTAACCAATCAGATGCCAATCAGAGATGTTAACCCTATAGCGGTCAGTGAGGAAATGATAGAAAATGTACCTGCCATTTATATAGTCCCCCGTCGGCCTTTAAAAGTGAAATCAGCGTAACTAATGTTAAACGTCTTTAAATCCAATAGCATCATTTAAAACCTGATAAATTTTCAGCATGGACCAGACATACACGTTTCTGGTACTAAACCCTCGTCAGTGATCCTTAGCCTAAATTATGTAATATGGTCAAAAAGTATGAAATTATGTCCAAAATGTACCAAAGGACGTAGCAGAATGGGTGGGATATGATGCTACAGGACCCACGTTTTAGAAATTTCAAGAAATTTTGTAACAGAAAATTTCAAATGCGTTGAATAGACAGACGATCAACCGAAGTTGATCGAACTTGGCTACATGAACCCTCGGGGACTCTTGGTCCACCAGCAGTGACACTCACCAAGTAGTTCAAATGTTAAACGTCTTTTAATTCACTAGCATCATTTAAAACCTGATAAATTTTAAGCATGGACCAGACATGCACGTTTCGGGTACTAAACCCTCGTCAGTGATCCTTAGTCTAAATTATGTAATATGGCCAAAAAGTATGAAAATTATGTCCAAAATGTACCAAAGGACGTAGCAGAATGGGTGGGATATGATGCTACAGGACCCACGTTTTAGAAATTTCAAGAAATTTTGTAACAGAAAATTTCAAATGCGTTGAATAGACAGACGATCAACTGAAGTTGCTACAGGACCCACGTTTTAGAAATTTCAAGAAATTTTGTAACAGAAAATTTCAAATGCGTTGAATAGACAGACGATAAACCGAAGTTGATCGTTTCGGGTACTAAACCCTCGTCAGTGATCCTTAGTCTAAATTATGTAATTTGGCCAAAAAGTATGAAAATTATGTCCAAAATGTACCAAAGGACGTAGCAGAATGTGTGGGATATGATACTACAGGACCCACGTTTTAGAATTTTCAAGAAATTTTGTAACAAAAAATTTCAAATGCGTTGAATAGACAGACGATCAACCGAAGTTACTACAGGACCCACGTTTTAGAAATTTCAAAAAAATGTGAAACAGAAAATTTCAAATGCGTTGAATAGACAGACGATCAACCGAAGTTGATCGAACTTGGCTACATGAACCCTCGGAGACTCTTGGTCCACCAGCAGTGACACTCACCAAGTATTCAAATGTTAAACGTCTTTAAATTCAATAGCATCATTTAAAACCTGATATATTTTCAGCATGGACCAGACATGCACGTTTCGGGTACTAAACCCTCGTCAGGGACGAGTACTAAACCCTCGTCACAAGACGAGAGCAAGCGGCCAAATATCATTATGAGAAATAATTCATCTCTTATGAGACTTTGCTTGTTGAAATACTCGTATGTTGCAGTGACATTTTTACAGTAAAATATATATTTAAATCATTAATATATTGAAAATCAACTTAGCATGCCAAACCAGATTGAGTTATTATATTACCTTTCCAACAGCCTATCAAAGGAGCACTTGCAGTAACTTGCCAAATTGTGACATACAATCAAATACCAAGAAAGTTTATCGTCACCTGTTTCACCCGAACTAATAAAAAATCTTACTCTGAAGTTATTTAGCATTGTTTTTCTTTTCTGAATTTGAAATAGATTTATCTACTTTGAGCAAAAAATTGTCAGCTGTAATATTTTAATGAGATTAAAAGCGTAAATTATTATCTATATTGTAGTGACAAAAATTCATTATTATTTTTCCATCAGTATACTGATAGTTAACACTTATATGATTCTCTTCATAGTTGGCCTATGAGTCGCAAATGAAAAATTGATATTAGAAAAGAAAATGTTTGTAGAAAAAATAAATTTGAAATTTCACTAATGCATTTATATATCCATTATGATTAAATGATTTTTGTAGATAAATTTACATAAGTAGATTTATAAAAAATATGGAAAGATTAGTTAACAGTTTATGGAAATTCATGAATTTTTTTTTTTATTTATTTATTTTTATTTTATTTATTTATTTTTTTTTTTTGAGGGGGGATAAAGTATGGATTGACATCTGAAATAGCTGAAAGCGACGAAATGGTAGTTGTTTATTTACGTAAACTGTTATATGATATTACGTAAAGAAAGAAGAGTTATTGAGTTTCATTATTCCTTACCATCCCTGCAAGTATTCTGGTGACAGCAAAGCCAATACTGTGAGACTGTGACAACTATATAGTACTTAAACAAACCATACATCTATAAAGGTTTTCAACGAAAAGAAAATATTAAATGCGTTTTATGAAAATTTAGTTTTTTATTGATTTCGCCTATGCAAGATGAATTTGAAAATAATTGTCTATGTTAAAAAATCATGTAGTTTACCATTTTATTGTGGCATAACAGCACAAAAAGCATGTTAACTATTCAGACGATATCAGATCCATTCGATAAAGAGCTACGTACGTGGGCCCTAATGGTCTAGGGGACGGACTTAATGGTTTTGAACACGTTTTGGTGTCGTAGACAGTATCCCTTTTTGTGCTGTTTGTATTCTAGTAAAAGATAAAATTCAATGAAGTTTCTATAGCTACTTATATTTACTAACACTTAATGAAAACGTACCTTAATTATCATATATAGAAACATTTATTTACAGTCGACTTCTACACTTTGTTTCCATGGAAACCAGCCTTTTGAAAATGCTTTGTTTTCAATATTTTCAAGTCAAAAATTCAGACATAGTTACCATGGCAACGGTAAATTACAAACATATAGCGAAATTTCATCTCAGTGATTCATACCTATCTCTTTTACAAAAAATCTTTGATAATCACATGCCGTGTCATGACCTATATGGATTTTTTTTTGTCCTTGAAAAGAATTACCGTTACTCTGGAAAATTTTTGCGTCGATTTTTCCCTGAGGTTTTTTTGTAAAAAGCCTATAGTTTTATTTTTGTGATTCTAATGTTTACAAATCCAACGCGACTGAAAAATAAATTTATAGCATAATTATTCCATTGGTATTATTGCAATTATTTTAATCAATAGTCGTAGAAAAATCTGTTCGGAGAGTAAAGGAATGATTCAAGTTTATCAGTTCTTAAATGATGCTATTCAATTTGAAGACGTTTACATTCTATCTTATTTTCCTTTTTAAATGAATTGACAACAATATGTTTTCCGATTCGGAAATACACCATACTTACTGTACAGCTCGCGTTGCAGAATAGTTCCTACGTGCGCTTACATTTTTAAATGTGATTAATACGGATCGCAGACGATTTCAGTAAGTGAGTAAAACGCCAAATATACATGTGCACGAACGTATCTGTTGAATGGATGAATCGGAAGCATAATTTTCTATTAGTGGACTTATTTTTTAGGAAATCATTTTTGCGAATCCGTAATGCCCGCAGAATCCACAGTAAAAAAATAGGCAGAATTACGGTTATATGTAACATAATTCATGAATGAATATGTTTATCTTTTCAAATTAGCAGGGCGTGTTTTAAAAGCGCAACAACAGTCGGTCAAATAACTCCGGACTGGACATTTGTCCGGAGTTCAGCCCCCTAAAACACTGTTGGTAGATAGGTTTTGAATATCAGGTGTGGTAGTACTTACCAAGAAAAACTTATTCCACAAAAAATTGTCATCTGTGCCACCAGGTAAGGTCACCAGAGGTAATTCAAAAAATATTCCCAGGGGAATTCCCATCATTTTCCCCTAAAAATCCCATTGGAAAAATTGGATTCCCGAGGGAAAATTTTTCCAGACTTCCATTTCAAGTAAAACACGGGTATAATTTTCCCATCATAGAAATTGACAGGAAAATTTTTCCCGTCAATGTATTAAGACGGGGAAAAATCCTGTGCGAAAATTTTCCCCATCTTTTTAAACGACAGGAAAATTTTCCCGGTCTTTTTAAATGACAGGAAACAGTTTCCCGTCGTTTTTTCCGGTCAATTTTTAAGGATGTGAAAAATAAGTGTATTGCAGGAAAATAAGAAATTAGCTAGCCTAGCCATTATTGAAAAACAAATGTTACCTGCCATATGTTAGAATTCATGTTTTTAGGTGATAGACAGTGAACTTTTTTTTCAGTTGATCTGCTGTGTGTTTTCTTTTCCTAAAGAATTTGGAAAATGTATATAATGAAAAATATGGATAATGACCATATCCCTGTATACAGCACAAAATCGATAATTCAGAAAATCAGAAACCGAAGGCATACAAAATCAGGATAGAAGAAACCAAAGCAATTAAAAAAAACCACATGAAAAGAAGTGGACTCCCGATATGAGAGTGAGACCAGATGCCCAGGAAGAGAAAGCATCTCCTGCTTGCATTGAAAAATATAGATTCACTTTTAAAAATGTGAAAGTCCAATGTAGGTGAGAGAATCAGGAAAACTAGACAGTATAGAAATGCAAACAAAATCCCCCATGTTACTGAATGGTGACAATATTGACAGCTTGCGTCATCGTAGACAAAATAAAATTGCAGCAACCTGGTAAAAGAAATGTTGATCATGATTTGACGGCTGACAAAAAGTTCAATTCTTCCCCAAGCAGTGCTATTTCTTGAGTGTATTTAACCAAAAAAAATATGAATTGCTGAAAGTGTGTTTATTGTAATGAGAGGAAAAATTCTGGGGAAAATTGCAGGGACGGACAATTATGATAAGATTCAACACCTAAATAGGGTCTAGGTCAAACATCCAGGGGCAAACAAACAGGACAGGTCACATACCTATCATATTGTCCGTTGCCAAAATGTTCGGAGTCAATTGTTTGAAATGGCAGTTTTTTTTAATGAAAATGATATAGCTTGTAGTTTAATTGGTTGAGAAATCTATATGCAAGTTGGTTTTTTTTTAACATTATTCTATGCAGTTCAATTGTATGCTTTTATTTCTTCTTCTTATCCTTAGAAATTGATGTGATTTTTCACGGTATATATGCACGATGTGTAAAGAAATGGACTTTGATTTTAAGTGACAAGAGTTATAAAATGGAGTTGACATTTAGAATTTGAAGGTATGTTTTTTTTATTCCCCGCAACTGAAAGAGATAATTTTCTTTTCCGAAAATATTGAGATGCTTTTGTTTCAAATATTAAGTCTCAACTCAAAAAATAAGTGAGTTACATTCAAAATTACCCTAATTTCTACCAGAAAAAAAATCGCTAAAAACACTTTCCCCACAATGTGATAAAAACACCCGATTCCCCAAAAGTGATTTTCAACGCGAGAGAGAGAGAGAGAGAGAGAGAGAGAGAGAGAGAGAGAGAGAGAGAGAGAGAGAGAGAGAGAGAACGTTCTTTGCATACATGTATAAGTTAAATTAAGTATATTGTTTACATGACAAATATGTATAATGACCATATCCCTATAAACAGCACAAAATCGATAATTCAGAAAATCAGAAACCGAAGGCATACAAATTCAGGATAAAAAAGGGACCAAAGCAAACAAACAAAAACCTCCACCATAAGAAAAGAAGCGAACTCCCGATATGGGAGTGAGACCAGGTGCCAAGGAAGAGTAAGCATCTCCTGCTTGCATGCAACACCCGCAGCTTCAATTCGGTAGAAATGTCACATCCGGTTACTTCCATTTCGGAAGACATAGAGTACAATCTTTGGTTGGATGGTTCAAATGGTCTATGACAGAATATCATCCACCATTCTGGAGAGTGGGACATCATATTGTATGACGAGTTCCCCATATCGACCGTAGAACTTCCTCAGTGACGATGTTAGTTAATTACATATTGCACAAAGAACCAGGGCCACGAACGGCAAAATCGGCCTAATTTGTCACAACGTTCATCTTTTATTTTTTGATAAAACCATATTTCAGCACTTCAGAACTGGCCAACTTTGTGATTTACGGTTTTGCTGAAGCAAAATATTTTAATGTGAATTGAGGGTATGGTATATTGTTTGCGACGTCATTCGACGTCATTCTCTAATATGATGTCGCATAATGTCAGGACAAGTACAATGGATAACTTAGTATTAGAAATGATAAGATATATTTCTACATTGAGAAAATGTGTGAATTATTAATTTAAAGAATTAAAACATATTTTATAAATACAATATGTGTACAATCTATTATGTACAGTCCGTGTTTGTTTTGCCTTTGCTGGAAATCACATGCTGATAATGTTCGTCCTGGAACTACAGTACGCATGTCTTCAATGTAATATTTTTCCTTTTTGTATTCGTTTAAATCGCGAAAGATGTAAGCTGCATCGTTCCACATGACATTGATGTCATTATTTATAATTATATAAATAAAGCCTGTGTTTGTGAAACACGAATGCCCCCGGTGGCATCTTTGTTAGTATGAACACTATTTTCTGTTAAGTACATGTATGGGAGGTCGCTGGGTTAAAAGTTCAAAGGTCAAGGTCACGAGGTCAAAAATTTTGGTATCAATGGAAAGGTCTTGTCACAAGGAATACGCATGCGAAATATGAAAGCCCTATCACTTAGCATTCAAAAGTTATGCCCAATGTTAAAGTTTTTGAAAAGTAGGTCAAAGGTCAAGGTCACGAGGTCAAATTTTTTGGTATCAATGGAAAGGTCTTGTCACAAGGAATACACATGTGAAATATGAAAGCCCTATCACTTACCATTCAAAAGTTATGCCCAATGTTAAAGTTTTTGAAAAGTAGGTCAAAGGTCAAGGTCAAGGTCACGAGGTCGAAAATTTTGGTATCAATGGAAAGGTCTTGTCACAAGGAATACACATGTGAAATATGAAAGCCCTATCACTTACCATTCAAAAGGTATGCCCAATGTTAAAGTTTTTGAAAAGTAGGTCAAAGGTCAAGGTCAAGGTCACGAGGTCAAAAATTTTGGTATCAATGGAAAGGTCTTGTCACAAGGAATACACATGTGAAATATGAAAGCCCTATCACTTCCCATTCAAAAGTTATGCCCAATGTTAAAGTTTTTTGAAAAGTAGGTCAAAGGTCAAGGTCAAGGTCACGAGGTCAAAAATTTTGGTATCAATGGAAAGGTCTTGTCACAAGGAATACACATGTGAAATATGAAAGCCCTATCATTCACCATTCAAAAGTTATGCCCAATGTTAAAGTTTTTGAAAAGTAGGTCAAAGGTCAAGGTCAAGGTCACGAGGTCAAAAATTTTGGTATCAATGGAAAGGTCTTGTCACAAGGAATACACATGTGAAATATGAAAGCCCTATCACTTCCCATTCAAAAGTTATGTCCAATGTTAAAGTTTTTCGGACAAACAGACAAACAGACGGACAGGCCAAAAACTATATGCCCCCGAATCTTTGATTCCGGGGGCATAAAAAAAAAATAAATAAAAAGACTTCATGTTTACCATCTTCATTAATCGCGGATCCGATACGTCCCAACTGTCCTAGAAGAGTGTTAGGCTGTGAAAGATCAGACAAAGGCATACCATGTATGCTTCTTCATTTCTTTCGAAAATTTCTGAAATACCGTTAAATTCAAAGATTTTCTCGTAATATTGTTGTCAAAACATCTCCAATTAAAAGTGAATATCCCTGTACAACATCAAAACACGGTTCTATATCTGCTGCAGACCTAGATAATTAAAGCATCCTCTTAAGTTTGCCGTAGATACACCACTGTCAGCGATGTATGAAGAAACTGAATTTGACATCTTCAAATGTGTTCCTATATACTAATAGGCTCAAATTACACGTATCAGTTTTTAATCCAATTTCGCGGTCAGTTGCTGGACTAGACAGAGATGATACATCTACTAAATTGAAAACCCCTTCCTTACACTTCGGTGCATAGGAGTCGATGACTCAATATAAATAAGTACAGCTAAAACTCCAGTTGAAAAATGAGAAAAATAATGTCTTAATTCATTGCGTGATTTTCCTTTTAAAAGCAGTGTGTAATACCCATTTACCGAGGTTGTGGTGGATACAGGAATTAGGGGTGGGGGTGGGGGGAGGTTATTTCTAACATAAAAGGGAAGGGTCCTAATCGGGTCAATGGTAGCGGACTTCATAGAGAAAAAAAACAACGGTTGCATTTTAAATGTTTTGTATTTTAAATAACATTTCATGCTCCCTTTCTTATCATGACATATATAATTATTCATTAGAGAAATACGTGCGTATCTTCTCACATGTATGCGCTAGTATAAGTGTTGAACAATCGGAAGTTAAATTATAATCGATAAGCGGAAATAATCGGATGGGCATAACCCATTATTATTATAATCGGGAAATTCATAACATTTTTTTCATGTTGCAACCAACAATAAATTGAAATAAACACTAAATCATTATTTCTTTGAATAAAATTGTTTTATTGAGTAAAACACTTTCGATCACAGCTACTATGAAAACCCTATCAATTCGTTCAAGCTTCTTTTTCTTGAATACCATGCAACAGAAAATGTCATACAAAAAAAATATTAGTATAAAAAGGGAAATACACGAATTTATCAAAACCATGATACTAAATCGAACAATCCGGAAATCAGCAATGTCGGCAACAATCGCGTTTGATTTTCAACATCGATTAGTAATGTTCATTGCTGGCCATTCAACGACCGACAATCGATCGTCAGCGATAATCTTTTCATCACTTAACCAGAATCCGTTGTCATGACTCCCATTCTGTTACATTTTTAGTGTCATTTTGTGTGAAGAGAGAACATTTTTCAAAGAAGTGTTTTTACTCCGATTGTTTGATTCTTATAGATAGAATCGATAATCGGCGAGTTGGATATTTTAGACACGATAGCGACGATGTATATGACTATCGTCATAAACAGCGTGTATTATCACTTATTTACAGTAT
Organism: Pinctada fucata; assembly: GCA_028142955.1. Classification (NCBI taxonomy): domain Eukaryota; kingdom Metazoa; phylum Mollusca; class Bivalvia; order Pterioida; family Pteriidae; genus Pinctada; species Pinctada fucata. The sequence continues at coordinate 25,504,960 of AP027108.1, forward strand.
CTACACTTATTTCGTGTTGCAGTGTGGAGTTGGTAATACAATTTCCCGCGACCCGATGTTTGAAGTGTTTTAATTCCATTACGTTCTCTAACTTGACTAAGTTGTAGTGTCTTCTACGCAGGATAATAATTCACCTTTCACCGATCATTTCATCATGGCATTTTTAAGGTCGCCTCGTATCATATCAACTCCTTTGAGATTACCCTCTATTACTACAGTCACTTTCCCATCATCAACATTTAACAGTAAGAAACTTTTTTCCTCACCAAAGGTACTTCTATCACCTCTAAAATTAAAATCCCGTAGACATATTGCACCCACTTCTCCATCTGCAGGCTCTACATTTAACAACAAACATAGAGGGTTCTTAACCATTTGCAGGTGCAATGGGAAAAGATGCGGTATGTGTCCGCTCATCAATTGCAATTCAACAACAATTAAATCTAGTGTTAATGGGCAGACCTTTATCTTCGAAATCTTCAAAAGCAAACAAAATTTGATGAGCTGAAATGTTTCAATAATACTTCTAGGTATCTGGATGATATTCTAACCATTGACAATACTGCTTTTGAATTATACAAGAATGAAATTTATCCACAAGAATTAACCCTTAACAAGGCAAACCTTTCAAATACAGAAACACCCTTTTTGGACCTAAATATCAAAATTGTAAACGGAAAGATTCATACAAAAGTATATGACAAAAGGGATGATTTTGGATTCAACATAATTAATTTCCCTTGGCTTGACGGTGACGTTCCAAGATTACCGTCATACGGCATTTACATATCACAGCTCATTCGGTACGCTAGAGCATGTACTGATATTTTGGATTTTCACAGTAGAAATTTACAATTTACCAAAAAACTTTTAGGTCAAGGTTTCCGCTTTCATAAACTAGTTAAGACTTTCTGGAAATTTTACAAAAATAACAGTCAACTTCTTTTAAAATTCGGATCTATACATGCAACAGAGTACATTACTATGGGTATTACACAACCAAAATTTATTAAACAAAATAAAAAGGATCAAAGGTAGGCAGCATAACCATCGAAAATGCGTCAGAATCATCAAACGCCTTTTATACCGTGGATATGATCCTAATGTCACCAGACGGAAACTAGGCTTGGTAATTGACCAATCTACAGTCTTGTACAAGCGCATCCTTGAGACTTGCACTCTGACTGACTGTGACGACGGGACTCCATGACGGGCCCTGTCCAAACCTCTTTAGAGAAGACAGGGCCCCGACCACCTGCCCTTTCTGAATGTCAGTCGGACTCCTCGGGTGATTACATACTTGAGCTCGCTACAGCCGGCAGAGCACGGACTGTATTACGCATGCCCTCTTTTTATATCTTTTTACATATCATCTGTGTCTTTGGGGCACCTGCGTTTCGCGGTCTTCTTTGTGTGATGTCATCTTACAGTGAGGAGGTTGTTTTACACCACAATTGTACGTTCTTCGAGACCTCTGGGTAATTGGAGAAGTGAGAGGGTTGTGCGCACGTAATCCAGGATAACCACACCATTTGCTACTTGCGTGACAAATGACCGTCCAAAGTCGGCACCAGTTACCCATTGGTGTCGTCGGTTTATGTGTAGTCTTTTGTGTTTGATGTTTACATGTCGTGTGTCTCTTTTCCGTCTCGTGCTGTACTCGTCTTTTGTGTTTTTGCATCGGGTGTTTTGGTGTTTTACTGTTGATGCTGCAACGGGGTCTTGTTGGAGATCTCCTCCCTTCTTTTTTAAATCGAGATTGATAAGGACATTGATTGATCGTATCAAGATGTCATCTATGTCATTACATGACACGCGAAGGGATGTGGCGCCCAATATGTAGGGGAAACAGGCCAGGCCTTAAAATCTCGTTTTCGAAGTCATTCGTATCAGATAAGAAACTGGCGTCAGTAAAAACAAAGAGGTCTCCTATATAATCACTTCGTTAAATACAATCATTCAATTTCGGATATAAAAATTACTCCAGTTCAGTCATTCCAAAAACTTAAAAATCAAAGTAAAACTGAAATTAAAAAACGCCGCTTTCAAGCTGAACTTGCCTGGATAACCAAACTGCAAACTGCGTACCCCCTTGGTCTAAACGATCAGATTTATGGACAAGGAAACATTTCTTCGACCTCTTCAAATATTAATATTTTTTTCAATCCGCCCTAACACTAAAAGGAAGCATAGGTCTCACGTTAAAAGGCGAAACAAAAAACTCAGAAAAAGAGCTAGAGTGCATCGTACCCTCAAAGATCTACTGATCATTGCACGCAACGGCGGCAGACATGAACTGCTACATGCTCTCTCTTCAGTTCCAGCAGTTCAATTAAAATCTATCTTGGATGAAGCACTGGTTGCATTCTTAAGAAACACTGATTGATTCAGGCTAAATATCATTGTTGCATTCGCACAAAATAAACTATACCTTTGGTTAAAAACACCTCCCCTAAAAGACAATTCATAAAAATTCCATTTATTAACAAAGGATTTGATCTTCTGAACAGCTCTAATATTTTTCGGGATCATCGCGTACAAAGTGCCATTCCTCAATATTTTGAAAATTTAGAACCTCCTCTTATTTGTTACAAATATAAGAGACCTATTCGAAATTTCGTTTTTAACTACAACAAAGTTACACAAGATCCTAAAATACTTGAATCATGTCCTGCTTCTTGAGAATGTGCAACGTCTGCATATCTATATAAACCAGCTGGTCATATTATTACAGGTAACTTTTCAATTATCAAAGACAGCCAGCTCCGTGATCTTCTTAAGAAAGGACCTAAGTATAGAATCCCATCCAAGATAGATTTTATTAAATGTCGCGAAGTGCTAAAGGAAGCTTTCGATAACTATACCAAACGATGGTGTAAATCGGAAGGAGTCGAATCGCATGCTCTGAATGACTGGAAAAACCTCATTTTGGATATTACCGATATTCGAATAGATAACTACCACAAAAATCCTCAACTTTTTGAAAATCCAATTTCTAAATCTGAAAGATATTTCAAAACCAAGTTACGTAATTTACATGAAAAATATGTCTTCGCACCTGCAGACAAAGCAGCCAACAACACCATAATTATTTGAAAACGCTACTACATATCAACTTTAGTTTCGGAACTTTCCTCTACTTATACTTATATCGAGAGCAACGAAAGTGTTCCCAATATTTTAAACAAACATTACAGTGAAATTTCTTCTTTCAACATCCCTATTTCTAAATTGGATCTCCCTACAATATACTGTATACCAAAACTTCACAAGTCTTCTTACAAGTTTCGATACATTGTTAATTCTAGCAACTGCACAACAATTTTGTCTAGAAATCTGACGTCAGCACTCACGGCTATAAAGGAACACGTGGCAAAATACTTTGAAATTGTCATGAACAGGAATGGCGTAAACTTCTTTTGGTCTATTAAAAATTCTGGGGATGTGATTGACAAAATGAAATCAAGAAATTTTGAAGCAAATACGATATCTTCATACGACTTTTCTAATATGTACACCACGCTTCCTCACGACAAAATAAATGATCGACCGTCCAAACTCATTAAATGGTGCTTTGATCGAGAGGGGAAAACTTATATTTGCACTTCTGAATCGAAGGGTTTCTTTTCCGCCACAGATTACAAATCATGCAAATCATGGACATGTGGTGACCTGTGTATTACCTTGTCCTTCCTTTTGGACAATATTAATGTAAGATTTGGTGAGAAACTCTACAAGCAGGTTGTAGGGATTCCAATGGGTACTAATTGTGCGCATCTTGTTGCAGATTTATTTTTATACACGTATGAAAAGGAATTTATCCAAAATCTTCAAAAACAAAGAAAAAATGATGATGTTAAATGTTTCATTGGTACTTCTAGGTACCTGGATGATATTCTTACTATCGACAATCCTGTTTTTGAGAAATTTTAAAAATGTTATTTATCCACAAGAATTGATTCTAAACAAGGCAAACGTTTCAAACACAGAAACACCATTTTTGGACCTAAATATCAAAATTGTTAATGGAGAGATCCATACAAGTGTGTATGACAAAAGAGATGATTTTGGATTTAACATAGTAAATTTCCCCTGGCTTGACGGTGATGTTCCTAGATTACCGTCCTATGGTATCTAAATTTCACATCTCATCCGGTATGCTAAAGCATGTACTGATGTTTTGGATTTTCATAGTAGAAATTTACAAATTAGCAAGAAACTTTTAGGACAAGGTTTTCGCTTTGACAAACTAGTAAAGACTTTCTGGAAATTTTACAAAAGATATTGTCAACTTCTTCTGAAATTCGGACCAATACAGGCAACAGAGTATTTTACTTTGGGTATTTCACAACCTGCATTTTATGGTGATATTATTAACAAGATAAGATGGATCAAAGATAGACAACATCACTATCGAAAATGCGTCAGCATCATCAAACGTCTTTTATACCGTGGGTATGATCCAAATGTCACCAGACGGACACTAGGCTTGGTACTTGACCAATCTACAGTCTTGTACAAGCGCATTCTTATAACTTGCACTCTGACTGACTGTGATGACGGGTCTCCATGACGGGACCTGTCCAAACATCTTAAAAGAAGACAGGGCCCCGACCACTTGTCCTCTCTGAATATCAGTCGGACTCCTCGGGTGATAACATACATGAGCTCGCGGCGGCAGAGCATGGATTGTATTACGTACGCCCTCTTTTTATATCCATTTACATATATCTGTGTTGCTTGGGCCCCTGCGTTTTGCGGTCTTGTTTGTGTGTGATCATCTGACAGTGAGGAGGTTGTTTTACACCACAATTGTACGTTCTTCGAGACATCTGGGTAATCGGAAAAGTGGGAGGGTTGTGCGCACGTAATCCAGGATAACCATACCTTCTGCTATTTCCGTGGCAGATGGCCGTCCTAAGTCGGCACCAGTTGCCCATTGGTCTCGTTGGTTTATGTGTAGTCCTTTGTGTTTGATGTTTCTGTGTTGTGCGTTGACGTTCTTTGTCCCTTACGCGTCTCTTTCTGTGCTTGTCTGCTTTGTGTTTTTGCATTGGGTGTTTTGGGGTTTTGCTGTGGGTGATACAACCTGGTGTTGTTGGAGATCCCCTCCTTTGTTTTAGTATGAATAAGATAGAGATCGAGGTATGGAATACGAATACATGTACTTAATGATTCGCGCTTAGAGGAATGAAAATTTAGGTATGTTACACGAATAAGAAAACCTCCGATCCAAATCTACCAGAACAGTACCATATGAATGTTTTTTTAGATTAAACATATTTATTGCAATCAAATATAACATTGCATCGGATTGGGCACAAGTTGTCCAACTTAGATTTGCCCTCTCCGTTTAACATTGACAAAACAAAATTGCGCATGCAAGATATCAATAATTATCTAAGTTACATACACAAAATATTTAGCTGAGATAAATAGAAATATATAATATGAACTTTTACATAATTATTTGTGTGTGTGTGTGAGAGAGAGAGAGAGAGAGAGAGAGAGAGAGAGAGATGCTACTTAACTTATATATGTTTAACATGTAAATCTTTTACTCTTGCTGATAAACGTCTGAACTGATTTTGCTAGGTAAAGATTTTGATCATTTGTGAGGTTCAGGTTACCATAGAGAATATCGTTTATATTAGGTTGAATGTGAAATCGTATGAATACATTATTTAGGTCAATTCTTAAATTGGTATATAATGGACATTGTAAGAAAAAGTGTTCGGCATTCTCACGTCCATTCCCACAATTACAATTGCGTACACTGCTTAAATTAACTCCATATAAATCATCATTTAATTTGCTACAATTATGTCTCAACTGCGTATGAATTATGTTAAAACTTCGTTTGCCAACACTTAAATAAGAAGAGGGAGGACTTGTTCTCGGATTTATACTTGTTTTAAACTTTTTAAACTGATCAATATCCTTGATTTCATTTGGAAGATTATTCCATGCAGTTATTGAGGAGGGGAAAAAAGAATTTTTATAAACATTTAGACGACATCGAGGAATTGATACATTATTGGCATTTCTTAATGGATATTGAGTAGTTTCGCCTACCATAGGTGGCATTAGACTGTTTAGATATACTGGTGCTAAGTTGTTTTGTATTTTATATACCATACATAATTTTCTGTTTGTACGTCGTGCCTGAAGAGTTTGGAAGCCAGTTTCAAAATACAGTGCATCAGTAGAACAGAATACAGGTAGACCAGTTATAATCCTCAGAGCCTCCTTTTGAGTCTTCTCAAGTCTGTCAATATCAAATTTACTTAAACCATCCCATACTTCACAGGCGTATTCGAAATGTGGTCGAATGAAAGATATATATATTTTACTCAATGTATCTCTGTTTAAACTATATTTCAACTTTCTCAACACAGAAATCTGTATAGTTACCTTTTCAATAATATAATCAACATGAGAGGACCACTTACCATTCATATCAAACATAACGCCTAAATGTTTATGGGTAGGAGTAGGAGTTATCTGCGTGTCACCAAATATAAAGGAAATATTTTCTAATTCTCTGTTTTTGGCTCCAAATACCATTATTTTAGTTTTATTAGGATTGAAAGATACCAACCAATTTTTTGCCCATTCATTTATAGCTACCATATCTTGATTACTTACGTTAACAATTTCTTCAATCGAGCTAGAGATATGAGAGTTAGATGTATCGTCCGCGAATAGTCTCGTCAGTCCATTAAGTCCGTCGGGTAAGTCATTTATGTAGGTCAAAAACAACAGGGGCCCGAGTACTGACCCCAATTTTCCCAAAGTTGAAATTCCCGATTCGATTTTAACCTGTTGTGTTCTATCTGATAAATAATCGCTTAGCCAATTTAGAAGACACCCATTAAATCCATATTTGCCACGTTTATAAATCAAACCCTTTATCCATACCCGGTCGAAAGCTTTGCTTATATCGCAGAAAGTGAAACATGCATATTCTTTATTTTCTAAAGCTAAACAAATTTGATTATAAATTTCAATTAGTTGAGTTACGGTTGAACGCCCAGGACGAAACCCTGCCTGCAAGTCATTTAGTAGATTGTTTGATTTCAAGAAATTATAAATATGCTTAAATACAATGCGTTCAAATATCTTCCCTATGCAACTTAATAATGAAACTGGCCTATAGTTACTTGGTAATGATTTATCGTCCTTTTTGAAAATGGGAATAACATGTGCATGTTTCCATTGCTTGGGAAATTTACCTGATTTTATGGACTTGTTAAATAGTAAAAATAAGGGTTCTAAAATTGATCGTTGAATTTTCTTGATCAGTATATGACTGAAGTCATCTGGGCCAGATGCTTTTTTAATATCAAGACATTTAATAATATCAGAAATTTCTTCAGTCGAAATGTCGATATCCGAGAATGACAAATCCGTTCGAGCATCAAAGGGAGGTAACTCACAATGACTGTCGTCTAGGTTTGTTACATCACAAAAATAATCATTAAAAACATTGGACTTATCATCAGATGAATAAACCAAAGAATCGCCGAGTACAAGAGGAGGAATATTAAATGTAGGTTTGGATTTTCTAAGAAGCGAATGAACCATGCTCCAATATTGCCTGGGATTGGATGATTTGTAGTTATCTAGAGTATCATTGATAGAGATTAAATAATTCTCTTTTAAAGTTTTAATCATATTATTGACTTTATTGCGTTGTTGTTTGAATTTATTTCGATCACAAAGCTTTTGAGAATTTCTAAATATTTTACGCAAGCGATCGCGTACACGAATTTCATGACGTATTTGGGAGTTGAACCATGGGCGGTCGTCGGGGCGTATAACTACTGTTTTTTGTGGTATGTATTTTTTACATAAATCAGTAACATGTTTATTAAACTTATGGACACAGCATGTGATATCATCTGAACTAAACATGTTGGGCCAGTCGGTATTCACTAGATCATCATTTAGGGAGTCGTAATCCCCATCTTTATAAGCCCAAATATTACGAGTATACTTTTTTGGAAGTGGATTTTTAACGTTAAGTACAGTATAGGTAGCGTGGTGGTCACTAATGTCATTTGTAATTTCAAACGTACCTGATTCTAGGAGAGATATCGATTCAGATACTATGAATGGATCAAGTGCTGTTTCGGATAATATACTAACCCGAGTGGGCTCATGTATAACATTAGAAAGATCGTAAAGCTCTAAAATGTATTTGAGATAAGGGGGGAGTTCCCTTAGAAAATCAATATTCCAATCACCATTAAGTATTACATTGTTTGACTCATCAAAAGCTTTAGCTATATTATTTTCTAATCTTTCCCAAAAAAATATATTTGGACGACCTGGAGGTCTATACAAAGTACACAAAAGTAGTTTTTTAGTAGGAAGTTTGATTTCTGACCAAATCATTTCATCTAAATCACTTTCAAGGTCATATCTACGCTTCACTGCTAGTCCCGTTTTGTAGTAAATCATCACTCCGCCTCCGTGATTAGTTCGATCACGGCGGAAAGGTGTCTCATAATTATCAATCATAAGATCTTCAAATAGTACCGTATTATCTAGGTGGGTTTCTGTGAAACATAGAATGTCGGATGAATCCACGTAATCGACCAAGTTTTCTATCTTATTTCTGATACTTCTAATATTCAGATGAAAAATAGTAAAATCAGAGGAATATGGACCAGGGTTTTCAGATATATCATTTGCCAACATTAAAATAAGCATCAGTAATAAGCAAAACTGTATGTCATGCAAGTTTAAGCGTAGAAACAGTAATGATCTAGAGCTTACGTTACATATAAATTGAACAATTGATTTAGCTACATTTATCCTAAAATGATATATCTGAGGTAAGTATAAAACTTGGATTGAGTGATAGTGACATCCGATCGCCGATCTATATGCATTTAAGTCATTTCCCATTTATCGGGGACATAAGAGGTACTATATTTAGCAGTTCTCTCTGAACAGAAGACAAAGGAAAAGGAAAGTGTGAAATGAAATTCAATAGGTGCGAGCATATGTACAATGTGCAACAAAAACAAAATATGAAAACTTATGATAAGGAGTAAGTTACTCTTTCTGTACAAAATGGTGTTTACAGCAGTTAATTGATTTTGAACTGTCTATATTTCTGTGATATTTTTAGCAATTACTAGTAAAGCATTCAATTATAATTTCATAATTGAGATAAATGAATTTGATAACATATAAATCTGATTTCAGAGAGATGAATCAGTACTCAGAATTCTCAAAAGTTATATAGAAAATGGATAAAATAATGAAGTAACATTGTCATTCGATTCAATATTCGAAATAAGTTCTTATAATCGATGTGGTACCCAAATAAGGCAAAGTCTACTCACAAGGACAGCCCGTCTATCTACCTAGTTTTTGGTCAATGTCCTCCATAGAGGTCAAGAGAATTTTCGGACCATCTGGAACAATACGCATAAAGACGCGTCCATCAAATGTCCAGTATTGTGCGATTTTCCTGTTTTTGCGCAGATCCCCAAGACGTTTAATCATCTGAAATCGGTACCTTGTCAGGTCCTCTACGATATACCGCTTATCTGGATCATGTTTGAGTTTGGCTTTCGCTGAGAAGACTCGCTGTCTCAAACGGTAAGTGATGAATCTAGCAATGATCTGGCAACGACCATTTTCCGGAGAACCAACGATGTGCGAACGACTGATGTCTTCTAGTTTGATAGGGATCCCCAAGGTATCGTTGCAAATTGACAACACGATACTGTCCGTGTCCAATGCCCATGGACTTTTGGGCGTGGTCCCATCTGGATGCTTGTACGGTACATTCGAAAATCGTAAACAATTACGCCTTGTGTATTGTTCCTGCTCCTCGGCCCTTTTTTTCTATTTTCATGATTTTACGTTTTAGAGCCAATATTTCTTCATTTTGACCATGTATAATGCCTTTCAGTTCAGAAGTTTTTTTCTCCACTGCAACTCCAACTTCTTTACGGATTGCATCTTTCACACCATGAAGAATTTTGCCAGTCAATTCCGAAATTACCGACTCATCTTTTAGTGCACTTAAAACAGCAGATCGTAAATTCTCCATGCTTAAGAAATCTTCGTTTTCATCATTTATTTGGACCTCGGACTCCTCAATCGGGTTTTCTGCACCATCAAGCATCGCTTTTTTTGCAGGTGGTTTTTGTGGTGTATCAGATAGTCGACGTTTCAAAGATTCATCTGATTCATCAACTTCACATGTATTTGGAATCTCACCCTTACTAGCCATTGTAGATCAATTCGAGTTAATTAAGTAATCAAGGTAGCAAGTGTCGACACAGGTAAGCACAGGTGACTCAGTCAAGCGAGTGAGAACTAACTCCAGTTTGAGTGAATGCAAAAAATATAAACATAAATATCCTCAACTATATGCATCAAAATTCGCAGAAGAATGCCTCATAGTGTCCGCTAATGCATAACAAATGTGCACATGTCAAAAATTCACATAAATTTTCCGTAAAATTGCGGAAAACACCAAAAAATTGGTGAGCTAAAAATTCATGACTTTTCTTTCTCACGCATGCGCAGTATTAATGATATGAATATGACAAAACGATGTCATAAATGCACAACATTATTAATTTCTGGATCGATGGACTGTGGTTTAAAGGTGATTGATGTTCGAATGTTATGAACTGCAGCCTTCACGTACTTTTGAAGAATCAATTTTTTTTCTCATTTTTGCAATATCGGATAATTGGCGAATCTAAAGGGAGGGATGAGGCCAGGGCGAGAAGGGGAGCATGTTCTCGACTCTCCCCTTTTTGCGGTCAACATTTTTCAATGACGTTATTTTTTTTCAGAACTTGATGATAAAGCTTTTATAACTTACATTTTAAAGGTACGGTGTCCTTGAAAATTGTATAATTTAGAAAAATATTAAATGCAAAATCTTTCTTTTCATACGAAAGTTTACGTTCTCATTTGTATAAATTCAAATACTCAGGCGAATCTAACGCATACATTTAGGGTGCGCAGCTCTAATTCATTTCGCTGGCGCCACATACAATGTATTGTGTTTTTACAATAGAGATACATATGGAGATTTAATTTTACAAATTCGGCAATATTATGGTCGTTACTGCATATTTTCAAATAAAACTTTTTATGTCTTCTTTTTTTCTCAACCCAGACCCGTCGGAATAAATTTTGTTTTCAAAAAAATTTATTTTCAGGGACACGGTATCTTTTAATGAATTATTATATCACGGTCTCCTATCCCCTGTAGTCCTTTATATTGGGCGCTGGACTTCATATTACATGAAAATAAACGGACAGAGAATTCATCCAGCATAGTCTGAACCGCCATCAAAATTCGCTGGTCCGATGTCGTTCGTCAATCATCTATTTCAAATGAATCATTTGATTTCAAGTTTACATCTTTTTTTTTTTTTTTTTCGTCTTCAAAAATCCCCACCAAATTATATCATAAATGTTTCTCCTTGGGTGTTGATCTATTTTGCTCCTTTATGCTGCATTCATATTACGGCTTTCGTTTATGTTTCGAATTTTCATTATTTCAATCACGTTTTGTACCCTCATCTTCCAATTACTCTATCGTATAGGATAATTCTAGATAGCCGATGCATTTATTCGTTTACATATTTTATTCCCATATTAGGAACACTTTAGGAAATAACATACATATATACAACAAACAAATAAACCGAAACCCCTAAAATGCCACATACATTGTAAATGCCTTCTTTAAAAGATTTTTAAATTATTCTCTTATTTTTCCTCGTAGCATAACGTGTATACATACCGATATGTACAGGGAAGACAGAGAGTGGTTCAAAAGATTTAAGTATAACGAAAATACGTATCGTAACTACTCGAGTGCACAACTTGACATTTCAGGAAATTCATAAACGTCAATTTTGATGACGTCATTAGTATAAATGACGTCACAAATATTATCTACTATGGAGCAGTTTTCTGAAGGATTGGAATAGTTTGAAATAGGTGTAAAAGTAATCAACCGCCAAATTTATAAAATTTTACATAATTTTAAAAGCTTTTAGATGATCTACTTCCAATCTTGAAATAAAACTTCTCATTTTCATCGTCTGGGAAGTCTTTTTCATGACGTTCTAACCATCTTTGATGAACAATTTGTCAAGAAATGTGCCAACAGAGAACTCATAAAAGTTTAATTTTAGACTACGACCGGACTTTCTACCAAAAAAATCTTCATCGAAATAATCACAGGTTTAATCAAAGAATATTTCAATACAATTATTTTTTTGGTAGAATGTCCGGCCCTATGCGAAATTATCGCTCAAATTTCATGATATCTCACAAAAATACCGGAAATGCAAAATCTGCACGTTTTCGAAAGACAAAATGTTTTCCTTTCCTTTTATTGATAATTTAGAAACATTGTCTGCGTTTGAAAATATACGAAAACTTTAGGCCGATATCGCCGTTCGTGGCTCTGGTCCTTTTATTAAAAAAAAACGACCTTGCGTGGATACAATATTCCTCCCCCTCCCAATTTAGTTTATTGGCATTGACAATCATCCCAGTGTATTCCAGTGTATGCAACGTAGTCTAGACTGTTGAGATCTAGGTGGAAAAAGCCATAGACGTAAATACAAGCTCTTTTTAATTGTGAAACATATAAATGCCCAGAAGCTTTTAGAATACACTGTTATCCAAACAGAAGGTCAAAGTCATAAGTCAAAGTCACAAGGTCAAATTTTTTATACTTATAGCAAGGATAATAAATACATATATTAAAAACAAAGGCTCTATTATTTACTATTCCAAAGTTAAACCAAGTTAAAAGATCAGATTTCAAGGTCAAGGTAACACTGTCAAAGATCATGGTCTGAGATTAATGGCCTTGTCATAAGTATTTCAGCTCTACCACTCATGATGCAAGAGATTTAGCCAACTTTTATACTTATTAGTTTGCACAATCCCCCTCCCTTTCGTTGAGATATCTCAAAAGCATGACAAAATTTCTAAATAAAAAACAGTAATATATCCAACATAACATATTCATCAGTTGAAATATACAAAATTTGAGTGCAAATCATGGAGAAATAAACATTTTGTGATATTTTAACAATATTTTCATAAAGAATTGGGAAAAGTAGGTCAAAAGTCAATAACAAGGTCAAAAGCTCCAAAAATAGTACTGAAAGTTGTGCCTTCTCAAGATACTTACACTTGCAAAATACGAAAGCCCTCTCACCTCTAATTTTAAAGCATTCTATGCCCTTTCATTGAAAATGAGAAGACTGACGGACGGACAGACGGACGAACGGAATGACAGACGGACGATACAGACCAGGGGCATATAAATAATTGATAATGAAGGAAATTGTATTGGACAAAAAGGTTTGAATTACCAAGATTAAAATTGGAAATTCCGAGATTAAAGTTAAAATTTTAAACTTTAAAGTCGGAATTTCCTACTTAAATCTTGGAATTTCCAACTTTAAAGTCGGATTTTCCAACATTAATATCGGAATTTCCAACTTTAAATTTGGTAATTCCAACTTTCAAAGTGGAAATTACGAGATTGATTATGGAAATTCCGACTTTAAAGTTCTTGGAATTTCCAACTTTAAAGTCGGATTTTCCAACATTAATATCGGAATTTCCAACTTTAGATTGATAATGGAAATTCCGACTTTAAAGTTTTTGGAATGTCCAACTTTAAAGTCGGATTTTCCAACATTAACATCGGAATTTCCTACTTTAAAGTTGGAAATTCTGAGATTGATAATGGAAATTCCAAAATTAAAGTTGGAAATTCAAAGATTAAAGTTTGAAATTCCGACTTTCAAGTTTGAAATTTAAAGATTATTATACAGGAGCTGCATGCATGGTTTTTTTACTTCTTTTAATATTTTCCTCATGAATCAGTTACACTTAATTGTTGATTTAAGCACAGTCCTTTCGGAACATGAAAAAAAGAACTAAAAATCAATAACAGTTACTTTAATTCTATAACAATGTTATCGTCTTTATTTTATTTATAGACGAAAACGTTGTGAAAATTGTTGATGGTTTGCTTTTTTTCAGGTTCCAAAAGGACTATGATTTTAGAGTTTGCAGGCATCAAAATAATGCGCATGCGATCAAATATGTCCAAATTATACAACAATTTCTAGTGATATACATTAATATTATATATATGCACAGCCAATGTAAGTCTCTAGGATGTTACTATTGAAAGGAACGTGCTGCAATTTGTGTATTAACACTCGTGACGTCACAATGCATAAGATCTAAAGAAACATGCCGCGATGGCTGTTCTAACCTGCAAACTGAACCCGCGTCGAGATGAATTTTGACGTCACCCTTTTACCCAGAAAAAGCAATTTCAGAAAACAAGAATGAAACAGACAATTATGGTGCATATATATAGAATAAATGTCATAATTTGTTTTTTGTTACGGGTATGCAACACACATCAAGTGCATTTATCGCATGAAATGCGCTAACGCGCATTACATGTACGATAAATGCACTTGCTGTGTGTTGCATACCCGTAACAAAACACAAATTAAGACACTTATTCTCTATATAATTCATATGAGTATAAAATTTGCATATTTTGAAACCAAAATTGTAAATATCGAAAAAAGAAATTACTAGTAGATAAGTAATTAACTCAAAAGTTATTGTTTTCATTTATATAAAATAAATCTGTATTGCTCCGATTTTCGGGAGGAAAAAATGCTAATTTGAAATATGTTTAGATTGTACTCAAAATAACACTTTTCCATGAGAATTATCTATCATAAGTTGTACATGTATATATGTAGTGTGCAAAGAAAACGCCAACATGCTTGATGCAGTGAATATATATATTAGTGAGAACTAACCCAAAGACATTTCATAAACCACCGATTTTAATATTTTCAAAAGTCTTCACGAGGTAGAAATTCGAATTAATAACGATCATCAACAAAGTGCGGTTAATCAGGAATGTTCTTCGTCTTAAGAGACAAGTTCTATGTACATGTATTAGACATAAAACAAATTTCTACGCTCTTTTCTAGTTACCGGAGATGGGATCCAGCTTTAACCCATTTCTAATTGAAAGGAGTCATAAAATGCATAGAAAGGTTTTAAAACCTAAAATTTCGGCTCGCTTCGCTCGCCATTTAAAAATACACAATTATTTTTTCTGCACAATTCCTTAATCATTTTCATTTTTTATACTAAAATAATTACCAAACGTGTTTGTTTATCTGATTCTAAGCATTTTGATTGGTCGATCGCATTTATTGTGACTTCCGTTATGAGATGATAAAATGTCAAAATTGACCGGAACTACTTTCACACTAACGCAACAGAAATCAAGAATTGTCTAACGCATGAAATAAACAATACAAATGGTATCAAATAATCCATTAAAACTAGAGACAGTTCCATTTGTCGACTCATAAACATCACAGCACAGTTCTGTGAATGTTTGCAGAGATTACATCGGTTGCTACGCGCGTGATTTGAAAACTGCAACAAGTGAACATGAACGGC
Organism: Pinctada fucata; assembly: GCA_028142955.1. Classification (NCBI taxonomy): domain Eukaryota; kingdom Metazoa; phylum Mollusca; class Bivalvia; order Pterioida; family Pteriidae; genus Pinctada; species Pinctada fucata. The sequence continues at coordinate 25,520,491 of AP027108.1, forward strand.
AGTTTGTTGACGGATTTCTTGTGTTTCTAGGGAAATTTTGATTGACCTATATAGAAATGCATGAAAAACTTGTTCTTAATTTTTCTAAAATCATCGTAATTAATCTAATACACATGGATATACAACATGTAGGGTGAATAAATTTGAAAGTACTGAACAAAAGCTACGCAATCGCGACTTACCAAACTTGTCATGCCGATTTCGTTCTGATTCCTAAGAAATAATTTACAGCTGATATTCCAATACCTGTAGATCTTAACAACGTGTTTTTTCTTCACACATAAGATCTACAGGTACAAGAAATGCTGTCTGAGAGTCCGTATAAATCCCAACACAAATATTGCTTCATGCATATGTTCTACTTTCAACTGTCATGTCTGCTGCCTTCGATAAACAACGCGTCACAAATTACGTCATAACAGTACAGCAGTAAGTGCAAATAGGTAAAACATGCTGAGGTTCTGAAGGGGGAAATGCTTTTTTTCCAGACTAAATGTCGGCTTGCTTTGTTTCCCTCTCGAACTTTTTTGTTGTTAGGGAACTAGTTCGTACCAGTTTAATATTTTCATACGCCACGTACTCAATCGTTCATTTTCCTTAGAATTTCTCCGAATTCAGAATAAATTCATATGTTTGGTAATTATAAGTATTGAATGTTTATTTTTGCCATTTTTTTTGGATGATGAAATGTCAGTTGTCGTATCACAAATTTTGCGTAAAACCGCTTCGCTACGCTACGCGGTTTTACACAATTTGTGATACGACAACTGACATTTCATCATCCAATAAAATTGCAAAAATAAACATTCAATTCTTAAATATTTCTTTAATTGTCTTGCGTTTCAGTATTTTATAATTTCAACAGTCCCTTATTTCATAAGATGTCGCGTCCCTCATCCTGCTAGGTCGTGCAATACTATTTTTCATAATGATTTTCACACTTGGCAATATTACATTGTTTAGATTGTGGATCACTGTTAAGTACCCGAAACGTGCATGTCTGGTCCATGCTGAAAATTTATCTGTTCTTAAATGATGCTATTTATTTTGAGGACGTTCAACATACTACATTTCCAATAGCATTTTGACATGTGTTTTGAATTGCATAATCAGTACAGGACACATCGAAATATCTTTTTGCACAATGAAATAATCTCTAGAAAAAACAATTTCGTACATCGGAGGCAAAGATATGCAACCCTACAAAACTTATCAGTATTTGATATAAAATGTAAAAATTTTAACTTCTGAACAACTTATAATTTAAAAAAATATCCGTTTTTGATATAAAATGTGAAAATGATTTTTTTTTACCTTCTTAACAACTTATAATAGAGAAAGTCATCAGTTTTTAATATAAAATGTTAAAAAAAAATATTGATCTTTACCTTCTGAACAACTTATAATGGAAAAATGGTATCAGTTTTAGATATAAAATGTATAAAGATTAATTTTACCTTTTTAACAATTTATAATTGAAAAAATATCAGTTTTTGATATAAGATGTAAAAACATTGATTTTACCTTCTGATCAACTTTTCATGGAAAAAAATTATCAGTTTTTGATATAAGATGTAAAAAAAATATTTTGCCTTCTGAACAACCTATAACGGAAATATATCAAGTTTTTGATATAAAACATTGAAAACAATGGTTTTACGTTTTGAACAAATTGTTAAGGAAACAAATATCTGTTATTTTATATAAAATGTAAAAGAATTGATTTTACCGTCTGAACGACTAATAATGGAAAAAATATCAGTTTTTGATATACATTATATAAAATGTAAAAAAATGATTTTACCGTCTGAAAAACTTTTGATGGAAAATATTATCACTTTTCGATAACAAAACAACAAATGATTTTACCTTCTTAATAACTTATCATGGAAAAGTATCAGTTTTTCATATAAAATGTAAAATTTTTTTTTACCTTTATAACAACTTATCATGGAAAAAACGAGTGCTGCCAACACAATAATAGTCTGGAATGCTTTCATGTTGTACTCGACTTTAGGTCTTCATGTAACAAAGAGTGAAATGCTACACAGGGTACTATGCTTATCTACACATTTTATACATTTGGAATGTAACATATGTTGCTATGTCATAAATGACTCCTACATTTGAAATCCATTAAATGATTGTTTAATTGTTAATTTTATTAGGATGAAACTTCCATACAAAATTTAAGCACCTATTTTTAGATATTTCTTTGTTCAGAACACAGTCACTGAAAAAACAAAACAATTGTTAAATCGGTCGCGTATGAAACAGCAACACACTGTGTAAGATTATCTTCAAACTCGTATTTCATAATCGCTAGAAAAATGCGATGTGATATAAAACATCGCGTTGGTAAAACAGGTTCAATTGGTTGGAAGTGATATGATGTTCCGTATTCTTTCAATCAGCTTATCAATTTACTTAACTTTACCTAGGCATGGATACTTTAACTTGTTAATGTCTTAAAACTTGTAAATCCATGCACATTTGTTTTAGTCTAAATTCTTTATAGATATTTCTGCCATTTTTCTATGTGAATTGATCCGATCAATGCAGAACTGGGAATAAAACATATGTGCATGGATTAACAAGTTATAAGACTTTAACCGGTAAAATTATTTATGCCTAGGTTATGCTTAATGCACAAGAGAGTCTTCTTGAAACAAATGAGATGTATAATATTTTTTTTGCGCACATACCCGTCTGCGCTCACCTTCCCGTGAAAGTCACAGTGTGCACTAAAGCTATGACATAGTACATAGCTTTTGCATACTAAAGCAAGTGTTTCATATAATAGTACGATGAACAGAGGCATAAAAATCATTTTGATTAACACGAAAGATACATGGCTATATATTGCATTAAATGAATGTAAAAACCATTCTCTACAATATCTGACGTGTCGTAAGAAAAACATCAGGTGCGAAAGTGGTGACCTTTGGCAGAAATCACAATTACTTGTTAAAAATCACTTAATTCGGGAATTTTTCAATTTTTTTTTTTGGAGTAGAAATACAAATTATAGGATAATGTAAATTTATAGACCTTTTTAAACTTTTTCAGATGATATACGTATGAAAATCAAAATGCGATTAAAACATTCATTTTTTTTATTGCTGACATTTTAAAATGTGTTTTTTTTTCCGTAAAATTTAAGAATTTGAAGAAGGAAAATACTTTGGTTTTTGTTTCTTAGTTTTGTCTGTGCCTTATTAAAATCAATAATGGAGAAATTCAGACAAAGATATACGATAAAAGAGAAGACCTTGGCTTCAACATAGTTAATTTTTCTTGGCTTGATGGCGATGTTCAAAGATCGCCATCATACGGCATTTACATCTCTCAACTCATCAGATACGCTAGAGCTTGCTCACTAGATACGGACTTCCATGATAAAAATAAGCAAATTACTAAGAAACTTATCAGTCAAGGATTTAGATATCACAAACTTGTTAAATCGTTTTGGAAATTTTACAATAACTATTCTGAACTCCTTTCAAAATTTGGGACAACTCCAGCATCAGAGTGTGTATCATTGGGAATTTCATTGCCTTCGTTTTACGGTGACTTAATAAACAAAATCAGAGGGATCAAAGGCAGATCAAACTTCAATCAAAAATGTAAAAAAAAAAATCGGTCGCCTGCTTTACCGAGGGTATGATCCTAAAATCATCAAAAGAATACTAGGCAAGGTATACGTACTAGACAAATCTACAGTTTTGTATCAGTGTCTTTTCAAACGTCGCACACTGGACAACCGTGTCGACCGGAATCCATGACAGGCTTTGTTTAAATCTCATCAGAGAAAACTGGGTCCTGATTCTCTGTCCTATCTGAAAGTTGGTCAGACTTCTCGGTGATTGATCTTGAGCTCGCTTCAGCCAGCAGAGCACAGACTGTAAAACACATGCCATAGACTTTTTATAGATACATTTACATAAAATATGTGTTACTAGAGGCCACTGCGTTTAACTTCCTCGTTTGTGATGTCACTTTACAGTGAGAAGTATAATGTTTATAGAACAATTGACGTGCGTCTATGGAGACCTCTGTATATCCGGATAAGTAGGAGGGTTGTGCATACGTAATCCGGATAACTACACCATCTGCTAATAGCAGATGACCGTCCAAAGTCGGCACCGGGTGCACATTAGTCTCCTTCTTTTTATGTGTTGTATTTGATGTTTGATGTTTCTGTGCGTATGTTTCGATAATTTTGCATCATGTTCTAGCGTATTGTGCGGTTTGTAATTTTGTCTGATGTCAATCTATGTCAGTTTCTTGTAGGTTTGTTTCGCTGGGTGTCTGAAGGGTTGTCATGCTGGAGATCCTTCCCTTTTCTTATCATTTACTATTCGAAAACGAAATTGAAAATGTGCTCCTTTATATGATATCATTTTACGTCAGATGTTATCAGTTAATGATACCGCACCCTTATAGTGTACTTCCGGTCAAAATTTATGCACATTTTATAATTTTCCGACAAATGACGATGATTTCATAATCGGGAATCTTCGGGATGTCGGAGAAGGTCATTGTATGTAATCCCTAAATTAAGCTAGAAAAGTATGTGTAGCATTCTTTTTTAACAGAACGAAACTTCTTATTTCTGTTTTTTTATTATTGAAAATACATAAGGGGCTGAATATCTTCAGTATCAAACTTTGGATAACCACACCATTTGCTACTTGCGTGACAAATGGCCGTCCAAAGTCGACACCGGTTGCCCTTTGGTTTCGTCGGTTTATGTGTAGTCTTTTGTGTTTGATGTTTACATTTCGTATGTCTTTTCCGTCTCATACTATACTCGTCTTTAGTGTTTTTGCATCGGGTGTTTTGGTGTTCTGCTGTAGGTGCTGCAACGGGGTCTTGTTGGAGATCTCATCCCTGTCTTGAATATTCAAATAGACATCTACTTTTTTATATCGAATTCTGTTGCTCGTATACGTAGTATGCTGAAATCCGATGTGTCACAGTTATGCCCTTTGCCGTGTGGAGCTCTTAAAAAAGTTCCCCGCGAGTGGTTCGACAGTAAGTGTACATGTTTTAAATGCATTTCCCTGACATAATCGCCATAGCACTTTCTATATAGACATAACCTCAGACTGTGCATGTTTTTGTTGATATTGTATTCAGCTTCGTATGTGAACAATGACGACGGGTGCGTCTAGATAGTCAGGGGATGCTTACTATTTCCAGGCACCTGGTTCCACCTTTGGCCTGCTAGGAGACCGTCGATGATCAGTTTGGTGCTCTATTGTGAGAGCTGTTGAGATTGTTGTCAGGATCTTCTTTACCTTCTTTTTGTAAGACTATTTTATTATTTTCGAAATAATTCTCAATATTGAAATAAAATTACTTTCTGTTCGATCTTAGAATAAAACTACATCCTGTATAAGACATAATAAAGAAAAATCATTTAATTCCACATTTTTTATCATGTATAAATCACATATTTCTGTGTTACGAAAGCTATAATTTTTTTCACTGCTATTCTAGATTACATTTATCATTTCTAAACTGATTCAAGAAAAATAAACATTACAGAAGTACCGATCAGTTATTCAGTCTCAAAGTCGAGAAGGCAAGGCAAAATCATTAGATTTTCCATAGAAACGATTGCGTACCTCGGAATGAATAAAATTCGGAAGTGAGACCAGGTATAATTATATATTTATATAAACATATATCATTTGTCAATCCTTGGAAACATGTTAGTATCAATTGTTGTAACATGATTCATCGATTATGAGGTAAAACATACAAATGTGGATGTTAGACATTACAGAATATTGAATGTTTCCATCTAATGCCACGTGGCGGCCTCCACAGAAAGAGTCTTATTACTTGGTTTTTTTTCTTTTTAGTTCTATTTTTCTTCTTCTTCTTTTTGTTTGTTTGTTTATTTGTTTTTGGTTGGGCTTTTTTTGGCGGATGGGGGGTTATGTGTATTTTTTGTTGATTTTTTTTTTCGTCTGATAGTTTTATTTTATTTATTTTTTTGTTCTTTGTTTTGTAATCTTATATTTCCTTATTTGATTAGCATATAACACATCTACTTGCTTATGTTATAATCCATGTTAATATACATATTTATTGATTTGTCTACATTCACTTGACCAATCTACAGTCTTGACCAATCTGCAGTCTTGTACAAGCGCATCCTTGAGACTTGCACTCTGAATGACTGTGACGACGGGACTCCATGGCGGGCCCTGTCCAAACCTCTTTAGAGAAGACAGGGCCCCGACCATCTGTCCTCTCTGAATGTCAGTCGGACTCCTCGGGTTATTACATACATGAGCTCGCTACAGCCGGCAGAGCACGGACTGTATTACGCATGACCTCTTTTTATATCAATTTACATATTCACCTGTGTTTCTGGGGCCTCTATGTTTTGCGGCCTTGTTTGTGTGAGGTCATCTTACGTTGAGGAGGTTGTCTTACACCACAATTGTACATTCTTCGAAACCTCTTGGTAATTGGAGAAGTGAGGGTGTTGTGCGCACGTAATCCAGGATAACCACACCATTTGCTACTTGCGTGACAAATGGCCGTCCAAAGTCGGCACCGGTTGGCCATTGGCCTCGTCGGTTTATGTGTAGTCTTTTGTGTTTGATGTTTACATGTCGTATGTCTCTTTTCCGTCTCGTGCTGTACTCGTCTTTTGTGATTTTGCATCGATTGTTTTGCTATTGACGCTGCAACGGGGTCTTGTTGGAGATCTCCTCCCTTCATTCATATCTGTATGTAACTTTTCTTGAATCTCCTTATTTTTACGGCTACATTGCGTAACAGGTCCTCACCACCAAACAAAGTGACGTAAACGTACAGGTACATAAGCATCTCTATTCGAACACTTCAACTAACCTTTGTACTTACACACAAGTTACCTCAAAAACTCACAATGATTAGGGGAAATCGCATCATCTTTCTTGAACCAACCATGATCAAATGGGGAAGCGACGGGTGTTGCATGCAAGCAGGAGATGCTTACTCTTCCTGGGCACCAGGTCTCACTCCCATATCGGGAGTTCGCTTCTTTTCATATGGTGGAGGTTTTTCTTTGTTTGCTTTGGTTCCTGTTTTGTCCTGATTTTGTATGCCTTCGGTTTCTGATTTTCTGAATTATCGATTTTGTGCTGTAAACAGGGATATGGTCATTATCCATATTTGTCATTGTTGATACCATTGGAATGTTAAAGTTCAGCCAAATGAACGACTTGTACCTTGTCCCCTCAAATGTTATTTGAAAACAATTTTGCAAGGATGTAGCCGAGCAAATGACGATTCCCTTTGACTAGCCCATCTGAATCGTAGTTTTTTTTTTTTTTTTTTCATCTTTATGGCAGTCCTTGTGTCTGAACTGTGATATAGCAACTCATAAACATCACCATTTTGCAACAGAGATATCATATTTGAATCCCCTTTCTCTTTAGAAGTCACAAGGAGCATTTCTTCCCTCTCAACTTTTTCTACCCCATGCAGCTGTCGATTCTTTTTCTTGCAACGCTATTTTTGCAAAACAGGCATATTACTGCATTTACAAATTTGGATTTGGACCTAGTGGATATTTCATTTGTATCTTTCTCACATGGTGAGATTCTTGCTTCTTCACTGTGTGTCTTTTCACCATCGTATACCACAAGCTTTTGTTTGCTGGTATATGATTTGTAACAAGATTTATGGGATTGGGTATCAATAAAATTCAATTGTAAAAGTAAGCCATAATTGTGAAAATACTTATGATACAGCCCATCTTGTCTCAAATTTAGAGCTTCATAATTTTTTTTTTTTTTTTTTTGCATTTTTGTGACATAGTCTTCAAAGATTCAGAGGTATTTTTCTGGCAAATGCCACGAATTTGAAGATCCAAGCACTTCATAGTGTTTGTTTCCACACACTTGAACTGTAACATATGTTTGACTCCTACATTTGAGACAAATTGCATGACTTTTTAATTGATTATTTTATTACGATGACACTTCCATACAAAATATAAGCACATATTTGTAGATATTTCTTTGTTCAGAACACAGTCACTGTAAAACAAAACCATTGTTAAATCGGTCGCGTATGCAACAGGAACACAATATGTTAGAATATTTGCATACTCGCATTTCATAAGCGCTAGAAAAATGTGAAGTGATGTAAAACATTGAGTTCAGGTTCAGTTTGTTGGAAAATTATTTTTGAGTAATATTGTGCACCGCATTCTTTGAATCAGTTTATCAATTTACTTAACTTTACCTAGACATGAATACTTTTACCTGTTTATGTCTTAAAACTTGTAAATCCATGCACATTTGTTTAGTCTCAGTTCTTAGCAGAAATGTCTGCCATTTATCAATATGAATAGATCCGATCAATTCAGAATAGGGACTAAAACAAATGTTCATGGATTAACAAGTTCTAAGACCTTAACAGGTAAAATTATCCATGCCTAGGTTATGTTTAGTTCATAAGAGAGTAGTCTTGAAACAAATGAGATGTATGATTACAAAATATTCACCTTCCCGTGAAAGGTTAAACGTCTTCAAATTCAATAGAATCATTTCACACAGTCACATTGTGCACTAAAGCTATCATGACATAGTGCAAAGCTTTTGCATTCTAAAGCTAGTATTTCATATAATAGTACGTTGACCAGAGGGATGAAAATTTCATTTTAATTGACACGAAAGTTACATCGCTATATTTTGCATCAAATGAAAAAAAATACAAATCTCTTCAATATCTGACCTGTTGTAAGAAAAACATTAGGTGTGAAAGTGGTGATTCTTGGCAGAAATCACAATTATATGTTAGAAATCACTTAATTCGGGATATTTCCAATAACGTTTTTGGAGTAGAAATACAAATTATAAAATAATGCTAATCGGTAGATTTTTTTTATTATTCTTTTAGATGATATATATATCAAATTGAAATTATATTTGGGTTTCTGTTTCTTAGTTTTGTCTGTGACTTATGATTACATGTAACTATTGAAAAAATTTAAACTGCTTTTTTCCATATGATATCATTTTTACATCAGATATTATCAGTTAAGTATCATAATTTGAATATTTGAATAGACATCTACTGTTTTCATATCGAATTATCTTGCCTGTATAAGTAGTATGATGAAAACCCATGTGTCACACCTATGCCCTTTGCCACGCGGAGCTCTCAAATAGTTCCCTGCGATGGGTTTGACAATAAGTGTACATGTTTTAAATTAATGCTTTTCCATGAGATGGTAACAATAGCACTTTCTATATAGACATTGCCTCAGACTGTGCATGTTTTGTTGTAGATATTGTGAACATCGACGACGGGTGCAACTAACCAGGCAGGGAGTGCTTACTCTTCCCAGGCACCTGGTCCCACCTTTGGCTTGCTAGGGGTCTGTCGATGCTCAGTTTGGTACTCTATTGGGAGTGCTGATGAGATTGTCGTCAGGATCTTCACCTTCTTCTTTACCTTCTTTTTGTAAGAATATTTTAGTATTTTCGAAATAATTCTAAATTGTGAAAAAAATACTTTCTACTCGATCTTGAAATTAAATCACATTCTGTACAAGGAATTATAAAGATAAATCATTAAATTCAATTTTTTTATTATGTATACATCGCATATTTCTGTGTTACGAAATCTATGCATTTTTCACTGCTCTTCTAGATTGCATTAAATTTTCTTATTTCTAAACTGATTCAAGATAAACATATATCATTTGTCAATGCTTGGAAACATGTTAGTTTCAATAGTTGTAACATGATTCATCGATTATAAGGTAAAAAATAATAATTGTGATAATATTTCATGTTGATCAAGAGATTGCCGGTGCTGTTTAAAAACAGATTTCTTTCCTATTCCAAAAATTGAAGACACATCCTGTTAGGGTATGGGTTACATGCATTATCTAATCATAACGGAAGACATGGCCCGATGAATTTCATGAATGGGTACAAATAACGCCCCTCTTCGAATCCAACATTCTTTCGTACTAATAAGTTTTCCAAAGAAACGACTACATAAAATTAGCACGTCTGTATCAGGAGATCTTACCACAATTTTACCATGCTGACCAGTTTCTTTAAGTAGCCGAAACGTGCATGTCTGGTCAATGCTGAAAATCTAACTGTTCTTAAATGATGCTATTGAATTTGAAGGTGTTTAACATCTAACATTATTACATGAAATACAATTCTTATGATAGCTTCTTCATGATTAAAGGGCATATCAGGACATTGACTTTCTCAATCTTATGAAACCTTGAGAACATCTTCAGGATTATCGAATGAACCAGCAATGAATAATTCCTTTTCGTCAATTAGTTGAGGGTAATTGCCAATATGAGACCATGTGTACCTACCTAGAAAGCGAATCAAAGAAGCTTTGTTAACTTTTCATTACACCGCCATAAACTTCTTCCAGTCAGGAATCTGTCGACTGCCAGCTACCTGATAATTCTGTGCACATTTGGCATTTTCTCCTCGAAGATTTCTTTCCATCATTTCTACAGACTCTACGTCGTACCTGTCGAAGACCTCAGTAACAATATGGAAAGCAGAAAAGCTGAAAGCAGATCACGCAGACCGCCATCTTCCAATATCTTCTCTATGGCTGCTATAAAGGCACCTAGTCTCACAACATGGAAATGAAAGATGCTTTGAAATTTGGGTATAATTAGCTTCTGACATTATGTTTGCTGACGGTAAATGCTGATTTTACGGTTGCAAACTGAGTTTTTCTGGCGACGCGTTAGTTGAGTTAGAAAAACGGATGTTTGCAACGTAAAATCAGCAGTTATCGTACGCAAACATAACGTCAGTATCTAGTTAATCACACTCTAATGTAATTTATATTTTTGTGAATATAAGGCGAAATGTGATGTAAACAACTTCAAAGTCTAGTATATTCTCGTTTTACAGCCGTAACGAAGGATCAAACAACCAATGAAAATCGACGTTATAGCGACATTGCATTAGTATGCCCATTTCACTGACTGAGCAACTGCATAGAACTGTTGGTCGAATGTCTGAACTGAAAATGATTCGCCAAGCTTTTCAGACATCTGTAGACAACGGATCATAGGTTTTAATATTATAAACCCTATAGCCTCGAAGCTGATTTGGCCCCGGTCAATTTTCTTTAAATAAAGTGTCAGAGGCTGATATCGCTATAGTGTGGATGATGATTTAAATGAAGGCAAGTTTTAAGGTATCATTAGATTCTGTAAGATTTTTGTAAGATTTTCATGAGTTCTATTTTTGGATATGCATATAAAAATAAAAGTGGAAGGAGTCAAAACGTAGAAGTGATTTCCGGCGATAGGCTCAGAATGGGGACTTGTGAAATTCGGTTCTATGTGGTGTATTGTGGATTTCTCAAAAACGGAGCGGCAAATCAATAAATAAATTTCATATATTATTTAGACAGACATTGCCTTCAAATCAGCATAATTTTTATTTTAAGAAAAAAATTGGAACAATGGTCAAAATGGGACCAAAGTCCATCTGAATGACATGTCAAAATTTCCCTATTTTCACTTTCACTTTCGTTTTCCGAGTTACAATAGTATCGGAAAGGTATATATCATTTAGTACCAATGAAATCTACAGGAAATTATCTTTCTTTTGATATATCACTTTCTATATAAACCATTTCTATTTAGTCAGTAAATGACGTCAGGTTTTGGGAGTATAACACTAGTTTTTGAGGTCAAAGATTTATGCTATTGTAACCATAGTCGTGTAGACCGTTGACATCTCCGCTGGCTTTTCATCATGATGGGAGGATAAGGCACAGTATGATATAATGGCTTAGGCTTGAATATTAAAACAAGAAATCCTGTCAAGAATTGACACCAGCTGTATCCCAAATGATCGAACTAAGTAAAATACTGCGATGCACAATCCTGAGCAATACTCAAACAAATACTATTTCTGAATCCGAAGAACTTTGAAATAACAAGAATGTATCAAAACGGGACTTTTGCTTTTATAGTTATCCTTTAACTGCTGGCTTTTGAAATTTATTTTAGACTCTAATGCATTATCATGTTGTAGAGATTTGTTAAATAGAGAAACATCACGTTGTAGAGATGGCCAAACAGGGGATGCTTACTCCTCCCGGGCACCTGATCCCATCTCGAGCTTGCTAGTGGTCCGTCGATGCTCAATTAGGTGCTGTAGAGTGAGTGTTGTTGAGATTACCGTCAGAATCTTCTTTAACTCATATGTTTGTACATCTTTGGACTTTTCGAGTTTTGTCTTCAAAGAAGTCATATGAAGACAAAGTTTCCTGGAAAATAGCTCTAGCCAGCAAGTGAATTGTATTTTTCCATCTATCGTCTCTGCAATGATATTAATGTGGTCTGCGCCCTCTTGTATTAAAAGACTTCCTTTATTTATCGTTTTAATTCCACTTGGGATATAAGCAGATGTGTCAAAGTGATGTTTTATTTCATTGTCAGCAATGCTTGTAAGTGACATCCTGACTTCAGTGTAAGAGGCACAAAGCCCATTTAAATCTACCAGATCAATTAATCGTTTGGACTAACACTCGTGATATATGAACAGAGACAAATCTAAATGAAAATGTGTAAAGGTTTCTCTATTTAGTGAACAATACATTCAGATAACTCCAGACTTCTGCGCAATTTTACATTAATGACAGTGTTGTGTAAGTTGGCACACGTGAAACTGTCCTAGTCAATTAACCATATAATGAATTTAGAAAGATTCTTTGGAATTGAATCTGTAGAACTTTCGAGTGAAAAATCTTTCTGACTATGGTAATTTCTGTACTCATTGCATTGGGTGTTTTGGGGTTTTGCTGTGGGTGCTGCACCTGGTGTTGTTGGAGATCCCCTCCTTTGTTTCATATTCAAGTGTTTGATATTATTTCCGCAATATAGAAGCAGCTCTATGGAGTATCTGCTCCTCATTCATTTCAGATGTGATTCTATCACCAAGTGTACACGACTTTTTCTGCCTGGACACTCTATGGACACTCTCTGTTTTAACATTAGATACAGTGAAGGAGCTTCTTACTAATATTCTTCATCTACTCTGATATCTTTGGGAATGGATGACAACTTTCGAAGTATAATGCTATTTAAGCCATCGTCAAAATGTATTCATTACAAAAAATTTTGGAACATTCTTGGACAAAAGTTTTAAGAGGTTTTTCATCAGGAAAGCTTCCTTCTTTTCTACAACTGCTTAATCCATTTTCGAAATGAACAATAAAAAAGCTTTTCTGTATTCATCTTCGAAAAAGGAAACTTCTTAAGGACTTGCTTCTTTTAAAAGATATAAAGCCATACAGGAATTCTGATATTATAATAGCAACTCATAAACATAACCATTTTGCAATAGAGATATCATAGATTTATGGTATTGGATATGAATGAAATTCATTTGTAAAAGTAAGCCGTAATCGTGAAGATACTTATGATACAGCCCATCTTGACTCATATTAACAGCTTCACAAAACCTTATTTTGCATTTTTGTGAGATAGTCTTCAAAGATTCATAGGTAATTTTCTGGCAAATACCACCAATTTGAAGATTCAAGCACTCCATAGTGTTGCATACAGAATAAATGTTTCCACCCACTTGAAATGTAACATATGTTGATTAGCCGTAAATAACTTCTACATTTTAAACCCATTGCATGACTGTTTCATTGATTATTTTAATAGGATGACACTTCCATACAAAATATAAGCACCTGCTTTAGAAATTTCTTTGTTCAGAACACATCCACTGTAAAACAAAACAATTGTTAAATCGGTCGCATATGAAACAGGAACACAATATGTTAGACTAATTTCATACTCGCATTTCATAAGCGCTACAAAAAAGTGATGTGATGTAAAACATCGCGTTTGTACAACAGGTTCAGTTGGTTGGAAGTTTATTTTTGAGTAATATTGTGCACCACTTTCTTTGAATAAGCTGATCAATTTACTTTACTTAACCTAGGCATGGATACTTTTACCTGTTAATGTCTTAAAATTTATAAATCCATGCACATTTTTTTAGTCTCAGTTCTTTATAAAAATGTCTTCCATTTTTCAATATGAATAGATCTGATAAATTCAGAATAGGGACGAAAGCAAATGCGCATAGATAAACAAGTTCTAAGACCTTAAATGGTAAAACTATCCATGCTTAGGTTATGATTGGGCATAAGAGAGTCATCTTGAAACAAATGAGATGAATAATAAATATATAATAGTTTTAATATTTTTGCCCACATACACGTCTGCGCTAAGCTTCTCCTGAAAGTCGCAGTGTACACTAAAGGTATGACATAGTGCATAGCTTTTGCATTCTAAAGTTAGTATTTCATTTAATAGTACGTTGACCAGAGGCAAGAAAGTCTCATTTTTAAATTAAAATGTTCAATTAAAATTGACACGAAAGGTGTATGGCTATATTTTGCATTAAATGAAAGTAAATAAAATTCCTTCAATATGTACTTGTCGTAAGATAAACATTAGGTGCGAATGTGGGATTTTTGGCAGAAAACACAACAATTTGTTACAACTCACTTAATTCGGGAAATCTCCAATTACGTTTGTACAAATTATGAAATTAGGTAAATTGATAGATCTCTTAATACTCTTTCAGATGATATATGTATCAAATTGAAAATGCTATTGAAACATTTAGGGGAGGTTACAAAAATGTGGTTTTTTCTATAAAATTTTAGAAATTTGAAGACAAAATAACATATGTGGGTTTCTGTTTCTTAGTTTTGTCTGTCATTTATGATTAATGATTCAAAATTAATTTAAACTATGTTTCTTTTTTTATATGATATAATCGATCTGTTCTAAAATGATGCTATTGGATTTGAAGATGTTTAACATTTTATAACAGATGTTATCGGTTGAGTATCAGACTTTGAATATCTAAATAGACATCTCCTGTTTTCATATCGCAAATTCTTGCCTGTATAAGTAGTACGATGAAAACCGATGTGTCACACTTATGTCCTTTGCCGTGTGGAGCTCTAGAAAAGTTCTCCGTGAGGGATTTGACATTAAGTGTACATGTTTTAAATGCTTTTCCCTGACATTGTCATCACAGCACTTTCTCTATAGACATAACCTCAGACTGTGCATGTTTTTGTAGATATTTCATATTTCATTTTCGTATGTGAACATCGACGATGGGTGCGGCGAGCTAGTCAGGGGATGCTTACTCTTCCCAGGCACCTGGTTCCACCTCTGGCTTGCAAGGGGTCCGTCGATGTTCAGTTTGGTGCTCTATTGTGAATGTTGTTGAGATTGTCGTCAGGATCTTCTTTACCTTCTTTTTGTAAGAATATTTTGGTATTTTCGAAATAATTCTCAATATAGAAATAAAATTACTTTCTGCTCGATCTTAGAATAAAAGTACATTCTGTATAAGACATCATAAAGAAAAACCATTTAATTCAACATCATTTTATTATGTATAAATCAAATATTTCTGCTTCACGAAAGCTATGATTTTTTTCACTGCTTTTCTAAATTAAATTTATCATTTCTAAACTGATTCAAGATAAATAAAAATTAAAGAAGTACAGATCAATTATTCAGTCCCAAAGTCGAGAAGGCAAGGTAAAATCATTTGATTTTCCATAGGAACATTTGCGAACCTCGGAATGAATAAAATTCCGAAGTGAGACCACGTATAATTTTGTATTGATATAAACATATATACAATGTAATTTGTCAATGCTTGGAAACATGTTAGTATCAATAGTTGTAACATGATTCATCGATTATGAGGTAAAACATACAAATGTTGATGTTAGACATTACAGAATATTGAATGTTTCCATCTGAGGCCACGTGGCGGCCTCCACAGAAAGAGCCTTATTTGTTGTTGTTTTTTAGTTCTATTTTTCTTCCTTTGTTTGTTTGTTTGTTTGTTTTTTTACGTGTATTTTTTGGGGATTTTTTTGGTTGTTTTTTTTGTTGTGTTTTTTTTTTGTTTTGTCTTATAGTTTTAATTTTTTTGTTTGTTTTTGTTTTGTCTTATAGTTTTAATTTTTTTGTTTGTTATTGTTTTATAATCTTCTATTTCCGTATTTGATTAGCATATTTCACATCTACTTGTTTATGTTATAATCAATGTTGATATACATATTCATTGATTGGTCTTCATTCATATCTGTATGTAACTTATCTTGAATCTCCTCGTGTTCTACGGCTACGTTGCGACACAGGTCCTCACCACTACACAAAGTAACATACACGGCAAGTAGCTACAGGAACATAAGCATCTCTAAGAACACTTCAACTTACCTTTGCAATTACACACAAGTTCCCTCAAAAACTCATCAGATTTTACACATTGAAAAGGACTATGTCAAACCATGATCAAAGGGGGATATTGTTGGTATCATTGGCATGTTAGAGTGAAGCCAAATGAACGATTCGTACCTTGCCCTCTCAACATGTTATTTGAAAACAACTTCGCAAGGAGGTAGCCGGACTAATGACGAATCCCTCTGACTAGCCAATCTGACTAGCCAATCTGAATCGTAGTTTGTTTAAATCTTAATGGCAGTCCTTGTATCTGAATTGTGATATACACATGTAGCAATTCATGAACAACACCATTTTGCAATTGAAATATCATATTTGAATCCACTTTCTCTTTAGCAGTCACGAGGAGCATTTCTACCCTCTCAACTTTTTACCCCATGCAGCTGTCGATTCTTTTTCTCGCAACGCTATTTTTGCAAAACAGGCATATTACTGCATTTACAAATTTGGATTTGGATCTAGTGGATATTTCATTTGTATCTTTTTCACAAGATTAGGTGCTTGCTTCTTCACTGGGTGTCTTTTAGCCATCGTATACCGCAAGATTTTGTTTGCTGGTGTATGATTTGTAATAACAAGATTTATGGGATTGGGTATCAATAAAATTCAATTATAAAAGGAGGCCATAATCGTGAAGATACTTTAGATACAGCCCATCTTGTCTCACATTAAGAGTTTCATAAAAAAAATAGCATTTTTATGACATAGTCTTCAAAGATTCAGAGGTATTTTTCTGGCAAATACCGCCAATTTGAAGATCCAAGCACTCCATAGTGTTGCATACAGAATAAATGTTTCCACCCACTTGAAATGTAACATATGTTGATTAGTCGTAAATAACTCCTACATTTGAAACCCATTGCATGACTTTTTAATTGATTATTTCATTAGGATGACACTTCAATACAAAATGTAAGCACCAACTTTAGATATTTCTTTGTTCAGAACACAGTCACTGTAAAACAAAACCATTGTTAGATCGGTCGCATATGAAACAGGAACACAATATGTTAGACTATTTTCATACTCGCATTTCATAAGCGCTAGAAAAACGTGATGTGATGTAAAACATCGCGTTAGTACAACAGGTTCAGTTGGTTGGAAGTTAATTTTTGAGTAATATTGTGCAGCGCATTCTTTGAATAAGCTTATCAATTTACTTAACTTAACCTAGGCATGGATACTTTTACCTGTTAATGTCTTAAAACTTGTAAATCCATGCACATTTGTTTCAGTCTCAGTTCTTAACAGAAATGTCTGCCATTTTTCCATATGAATGACAAATATGGATAATGACCATATCCCTGTCTACAGTACAAAATCGATAATTCAGAAAATCAATAACCGAAGGCATACAAAATCAGGATAAAACAGGAACCAAAGCAAACAAAAACAAAAACCTCCACCATATGAAAAGAAGCGAACTCCCGATATGAGAGTGAGACCAGGTGCCCAGGAAGAGTAAGCATCTCCTGCTTGCATGCAACACCCGTCGCTTCAATTCGGTAGAACTGTATACATCCGATCAATCAGAACTGATACTGAAACAAATGTGCATAGATTAACAAGTTCTAAGACAATGTGCATAGATTAACAAGTTCTAAGACAAGTTCTAAGTTAATAGGTAAAATTATACATGCTTAGGTTATGCTTAGTGCATAATAGAGTCATCTTGAAACAAATGACATGTATAATTATATAATACATCGATTTTTATTTTGCTCACATACACGTCTGCGCCCACCTTCCCGTGAAAGTCACAGTTTGCAATAAAGCTATGATATGCATTCTAAAGCTAGTGTTTCATATAATAGTACGGTGACAAGAGACATGAAAATTTCATTTCAATTCACACAAAAGGTACATGGCTAGTTTTTGCATTAAATCAACATGATGAATGTGAATACAATTCTCTTCAATATCTAACCTGTCGTAAGAAAAACATCAGGTGTGAAAGTGGTGATATTTGGCAGAAAACACAATTATTTGTTGAAAATAACTTGGAGTAAAAACACAAATTATAAAGTAATGTTAATTGATAGATTTTTTAATACTCTTTTAGATTATACATGTATCAAATTGAAAATGCTATTGACACCTTAAGGGGGGTGAGAAAAATGTGATTTTTTCTGTAAAATTTAAGAAAAATTAAATTTCGGTTTCTGTTTCTAAGTTTTGTCAATTATTTATGATTAACTATTCAAAAAATAAATTTATACGGTAATAATTTTTACATTAGATCTTATCAGTCAAGCATCAGAATTTGAATATTTAAATAGACATCTACTGTTTTCATATCGAACTCTCTTGCCTGTATAAGTAGTATGATGAAAACCGATGTGTCACACTTATGCGCTTTGCCATGTGGAGCTCTTAAAAAAAGTTCCCCGCGAAGTGTTTGACAGTAAGTGTACATGTTTGAAATGCTTTTTCCTGACATAATCACCATAGCACTTTCTATATAGACATTACCTTAGACTGTGCATTTTTGTAGATATTGTTTTCAGTTTGGTATGTGAACATCGACGTTGGGTGCGGTTAGCCAGGCAGGGGATTATTACTCTTCCCAGGCACCTTGTTCCGCCTCTGGCTCGCTAGGGGTTCGTCGATTTTCAATTTGGTGCTCTATTGTGAATGCTTTTGAGATTGTCGTCAGGATCTTCTTACCTTCTTGTTGTAAAAATATTTTGATATTTTCGAAATAATTCTCAATCTTAAAATAAAATCGATCTTGAAATAAAAGTCCATTCTTTACAAGACATTATAAAGATAAATCATTTTATTGAACATTTTTTATTATGTATAAATCACATATTTCTGTGTTACGAAAGCTATAAATTTTTTACTGCTATTCTAGATTGCATTTATCATTTCTAAACTGATTCAATATAAATTAATATTAAAGAAGTACAGATCAGTTATTCAGCCTCAAAGTCGAAAAGGCAAGAAAAAATCATTAGATTTTCCATAGGAACGTTAAATGGATAAAAGTCCGAAGTGAGACCAGGTATAATTATATATTTATATAAACATATATAATTTGCCAATTCTTGGAAACATGTTATCAATAGTTGTAACATGATACATCGATTATGAGGTAAAAAAAATAATTTGGGATGTTAGCCATTACAGAATACTGAATGTTTTATTTCTGTTTTCTTTGCTTTTTTATGTGTATTTTTTTTGGGGGGGGGGCTGGTTTTGTCTTATAGTTTTATTCTTTTTTGATTTTGTTTATAATCTTCTGTTACCTTTTTTGATTAGCACATAACACATCTACTTGCTTATGTTATAATCCATGTTGATATACATATTCATTGATTCGTTGTCATTCATATCTGTATGTAACTTATCTTGTAAATGCAGGGTGGTCATGTTGGAGATAATTCCCTTTTACTTACATGTATCTTCAATCTCCTCATGTCTTACGGCTACGTTGCGACACATGTCCTCATTACCACACCAAAGTAATGTACACGGCAAGTTTCTACAGGAACATAAGTATCTCTTAGAACACTTCAACATGTTCAACTGACCTTTGCACTTACACACAAATGAGAGAAAGCAGATTCTGACGAAAATCTCAACAGCACTCACAATAGAGTAACAAATTGAGCATCGACGGACCTAGCAAGGTAGAGGTGGGATCAGGTGCCCGGGAGGAGTAAGCATCCCCCGTTTGGCTGGCCGCACCGCCTTCAATGTTCACGCACAACAATGAAAACAATATCTACCAACATGCACGTTCTGAGGCTATGTCTATATAGAAAGTGATATGGCGGTCATGTCAGGGAACAGGATTTAAAGCACTTACTGTCGAACCTCTCGCGGGGAACTTTTTTACTAGCTCCACACGGCAAAGTTCCCTCAAAAACACATCAGATGTTACACATTGAAAGGGATTAGGGGAAATCGCACCATCCTTCTTGGTCCAATCGTAGTAAAAGGGGGATATTGTTGGTATCATTGGCATGTTTGAGTTCAGCCAAATGAACGATTGGTACTTTGCCCTGTCAAAATGTCATTTTTTCTTCTATTTTATTCTAGGTACCTGAATGATATTCTTGTTATCGACAATCTTGTTTTTGAAAGGTATAAAAATGTTATTTATTCACAATAATTCGCAAACGATACACACACAGATACATCATTTTTGGACCTATTAAATTTGTTAATGGAGAGATTCATACAAGGGTGAATGACAAAAGAGATGATTTAAGATTTGACATAGTAAATTTCATCTGGCTTGACGGTGATGTTCCCAGATTACCGTCCTATGGTATCTACATTTCACAGCTCATCCGGTATGCTAGAGCATGAGCTGACTTCTGCTGTGTTTTTCCCACAATACCTCCATTACATTGTGAATCTTTAATGACAGTTTTCTCTGTCGCCGTGTCAGACAATACTCCATTGAATATTCCTTCTATTTGGCGAATGACATAAATGAGTTAAAGAAGATCCTGACGATAATCTCAACAGCACTCACAATAGAGCAACAAATTGAGCATCGACGGACCCCTAGCAATGTAGAGATGGGATCAGGCGCCCGGGAGGAGTAAGCATCCCCTGTTGGCTAGCCGCACCCGCCGTCGATGTTCATGCACGAAAATGAAAATATATTAAATACATGCACTGTCTGTGGTTCTTTCTATATAGAAAGTGCTATGGCGACAATGTCAGGGAAAAATATTCAAAACACTTGCTGTTAAACCCCTCGCGGGGAACTTTTTTACGAGCTCCACACGGCAAAGGGCATAAGTGTGACACAAATGAGTTAAAGAAGATAACTACCGTTCATGAAGGCATCACTCACCTCGTAAGGAAAATGAGCATGTCGAGATGAAAGACAAAATTTGTCCTATTAGTGATATGGAAATATGGGAACATATTCATTACAGATATTAAATGCAAATCCCATAAGCCGTTGCACTCAGCCCGAATGAATGCAGCATAATCTGTAAACCTGTCAAATGCAAATCCCAGTACTGAAAAATTGACGATGAGCGTCTGCACATTGCTTGTATGCTTCGTATAAGGGCTTCAGACGCGTACCAAATAAGGACAAAAGTTCATCCACTCTTCTGGAGAGAAAGACATCGTAGTGTATGACCAGTTCCACATAAAACCGGCAAGTATTGCTGAAACTCTCGGTAGGACCATTATCTCTCTAGGTAAGACCCTTTTTGGGTCCGCTAACAAGTAGAGTATAATGTAATTCACAGGCTCCGTTTACCGATATTACTATGAGCAGGAGGGTAGATTTTCTAGGTTGATTGTTTTTTTTTTTTGTATTTTCATTTTTATATGACATCATAAATGTCGTTTATATGTTGTGTTGCATTAAAATATCTAAATGTTGTCCGTATTCATAGTTTTATTTCATGTAATTCTGTCATATAAGGTGGAGGCTGCAATATAGGAATCCTTCGGACCATAAGACAGGCACTCACCCCTACCGAAACCTCTTACAAAATTAGCGAGCTTGCCAGGTTTTCTATTAATTGAAGTCATCATTCGGACAGGCTTTCATGATAGAAACTTTGATTTTGTATTTTTTTTTTCACGCCGTTTACTTTGGACCTGCTTAGATTAGCGCACCGAAGACAGTGCTGTGTATATTTTTTATGTTTTGTTTGTTTTGTATTGTCCAGTTTTACAGCTACATTGAGGCGAAGATCTTTTGCGGTAATACCATATATTTTTGAAATGTCATATACCATGATGCTGAGATGCTGTTATCCTGAGATAATAATGTCAAAGATACCCGAAATGATGATGTATATGTATAGAATAAGGACACGTCCGCTTATTTCTAATACTACATTCATTCTGTCAAAAAATATTCTAAGGATCAGTCATTCCCATACTTATAAAACAAGAATGTTAGAAATGAGCGAGTTAAAAGATGAACAGAGCAGGGAGCGGTATGACTCTTTTCAAATGGATGTTCATCACATTGAAGTAGTTGATGTATTACAGTTTATTTGAACATTACAGGGACTTCGTGAAAAGCCCTGTCTAAACCTCGTTTGAATAGACAGGGGCCCGACTAGGGCTGCGTATTGAAACCAAATTATTGATACGATACAATACATTAAAAAAGTACCGATATCCAATATATCGTATCTAATTTCGTTTCTCCTATTCTGTTGAATTAAATTACATGTACGTTTGTCAGTCTTTTAAGGGTCAACACTTAACAGTGTCGGTACAGCAAGTTTATTTCTCATGACTGTTAAAACGCGGAAGTCTCTGAAAAATAATCAAACAGGTGAAAATAACTAAAGAACTTACCGACCCCCAGATATAGCTAATCCAGTCTTTTCAGTTTAGTATGAAAAGAAGTAAAAACAATCTTTCAATTTTTTTTTTTTTTTTTGCGTCTTTAATTTGTTTCTTTTTTAAGATACAGTCTCCCTGAAAAAATAAATTTAAGTGAATCTTATTACCAAGGGTCTAGATTCAGGAAAAAAGGAGCCATAAAAAGTTTTATTTGACAATATGCAGTAACGACCATAATATTGCCGAATTTGTATTATATCTCTCTTGTAAAAACGCAATAACTTGTAGGCGGCGCCAGTGGAATGAATTAGAGCTGCGCACCCCAAATTCAAAATGATGTTTTCAAACGGCTGTAACTGCGAATGTATGCGTTAGATTCGTCTGAAAATTTGAATTTATACAAATGAGAATGTAAACCTTCATATGTCGCAGGGGATAGGCAGGGGGGGTGTACACCCTACATCTTTAATTAGCAAGGGGCTGAAATTCAATTATGAAATACTATAACACATTATCAAATGTTTGCACCGAAAAATCAGTATTTGCCGTCCGCAAATATATAATGTCAGCATCTACTGTCCACGCAGCCCACAAATCAGAAATAAAATGAAGTTTTTTCTACTTCGATTCGTCGGCAAATGTTCTGATTAAAATTCATATAGGGGATAAATCTCGAAGTCTTGCGACTAACAGTGTAAGTCTGTACGACCAATACTTTTTATTTATTTATTTATTATTTTTTTTATTTATTATTATCATTTTTTTTTTTGTCTCGCTAGTTTCCGATCACTATTGATGCTGTCTTCGTTATGCAAACTTATCGACACATTTCATGTATTTTTTTTAATATTATGTCAATGACATTTAATATCTAGATATGTAACGTTAAGTTACAGAAACATACATGTATATCTGCCAATTTTATTTTTAATGTTTATTTTTCGTTTGCACACCTTTTGCCATAATTTTCCCATTTTTTTATGCCGAGCTCCTCGTTAAATTTTAACGAAATCGGTTACAGTTATGACTAGATTATGACTAGATTAAAACTTGTCATGATACTATATTACGCACTGGTTCCCGCTGCACACGGGAATAGAATACAAGGGAAAATATCACTACTTTGAACGTAAACGAATGATTTAACAGTAAAAATTATATATATTTTTTTCGTTTCATTTCGTTTCTTTTCATTTCGTTTCTTAGTTTAAAGGCCCCCTCGTTTTACAGATATTATTAAGGATTTATCTCCCTTCAAATGTTTTACCACAAGGAAAAATTTTTTTCGGTCTAAAAATGGAATGTGCAAATTTGTGCTATCTTTCTCTGTCCATTTATTGTTTTAAGTACATGAAACAAATTAAAGTGTTGTGCTTAATCATACCAACTTTGTCCAACAACCAAACAGAGATAAATAAAGGAGAAATTTCATGATTTAAAGTGATTTTTGCCCATTATGTTTATGAAGAAGTTCGAAATGTCCCGATTTCTGACACTTAGGGTACGAGTTGTCGTTACTCTCAGTCGAAACCTAGCGGTCGTTGAAAGGCCTACAATTACATTCACATAACTTCCTCGAGCATGTTCTATTCCTTGCGATTAATCGCATGCAACTTTTAGCGTCAACCAATCAAAATGCCGGGTATTCCTTATAATTTCAACCCTTACTAGGCGAATTTTGGTTATATCAATTACAAATTATTAAATTTCCGTCACGAGTTTTAATGCTTATGTGTAACTCAGTATTAAGTGAACAAATCTATTTCTTCTTCCATGAAATGTTAAACGACCATCATTTTAGAACAGATAAATTTGCAGCATGGACCAGACGTTATTGTGACGACACAATAAGATCCTTTTTTATTGTTTGGCAATATGTAGCCTTTGCAAAACTTATTCGTCTCGCATAGGCTGTCTTACAGGGTACGAGCAAAACTGGACACAAATTTGTTTCCTCCCCCCTTTTTGCTCGTCATTTTTTGCTGTTTGTATGGTTAGGGATTATATACTTCTCTTTGTTTTGTATTTTTCGAGAGTTTGCATGCTCTTTTTGAATTCTGAATTCGGGTTTTGTGGTGGGCTCATTCACTGATTCCTCCAGTTGTTCATATAAGGGTCATAGATAGAGAAACACGTGTTTTTTCTAGAGCATGATATCATTAATAATATTGACATTGATAAATTCTATTGGACAATGTTTTTGAAATTTGTTCTATCATCCTTGAAAATTCAGTATATGTTTTTACAATATTTGCATTGACATATGTTTTCGATGGTCTGAAGTATATTGCGATTTTATTTGTATGAAGTTTAATATAAACTAAAAGCGTATTACCAATGTTAATAACTGCCGATTCATAATAAGCAGACCATGCTATTTTACAACAATCAAGACAATAAAATAATCCATCAAAACATGCAATAAAAAAGGAGGTGATTTCTAATAGGACATCTCGAGCTTTCGGTTGATCATTTTTTCAACGCATTCGACAACTTCTGTTATTAAAATTTCATGAAATTTGTTTAACGTGGGTCGTGTAGCATCATATGGCACTAATCCTCCTACGTCTTTCGGTGCATTTTTGGATATAATAATTTTTACACTGTTTGGTCATATTACATTGTTTAGATTGGTCGTTTGGTCATTTATTTAAACGCATTTCAAACTTTCTGTTTACAAAGTTTCTCACATCTCTGAACCTAGGTCCTGTAGCATCATATCCCAGCCATCGTGCTACGTCTTTCGATACATTTTTGACATAATTTCACAGATTTTGGCCATATTTTATTGTTTAGATCTAAGATCACTGCTTTTAAATGATGCTAATGAATTTGAAGACGTTTAACACTACTACTGGTCTTATAAAAATGGTGATTATTTGAAATTGAATAACTGAATTACAGAATTTGAATGGTATGCATTCTTTGGCGAAACAGACGATATTAATGAGGCTTGTGCACTTTTTACTGAAAAATTTATTAACTTTACCAGGGACTGAATTCCAACCTAAATAATTACAGTTAGGAAAATGAGAAGCCCTAGTTTAATTCTCAGCTACGTCACGAAATAAGATTAAGGGACCGTTTGTGGATAAAGCTAAATCTGGATCTCAGTACTTTAAAGATAAAGATAAACACCAAAGAAATAGGGTTGATAATGTGAAGAAGCATGCTAGGGAAACTTTCTTTCTTGAAATTATTGGGGTACATGTAGTTGATCATCTTTCATAAGAAAACTCTAAAGGATTCTGGAAATTAGTGAAGTTACTTACGAAATTCGGGAAATTCTTTCTTTAATCCACCTCTTCTAAATAATGACACGCTAACCATTGAAAGTAATGATGTAGGATCGATCTTAAAACAAATAAAACTTTAAGTAATATGAAATTTCAAGATCTGATGTGTGTGACATTCTTAAAAATCTCAAATGAGGAAAGGCCACATGTATCAGTGATGAAATCAGTCACCATACACTTAAATATACAACAGACAGCTTATCTTATCCATTTAATGTTATCGTTTCATGTGTGTTTCCAAAAATGTGTATTTCCAAGTCTCTTGAAAAGGGATCTAGTTATGCTTTTAACAAAAAGGGTGAACGTCACATTCCTTCTTAGTACAGGCCAATTTCTCTCCTAAGTACCCTCGGCAAACTGTCGAATACTTGCATAATTACATGATAGCAAATGTCCTCTTTTATAAACTTCAATTGCGTTTCTTGTCACATCATTCTACTGTCTATAAATTAATCGAACTTTATCATAATATGTGCATTAACATGGAGAACAACGAACATACTTGCCTTTTTTGTGACATCTCCAAGGCATCGCGGTCTATGGCTAAACTGACTTCTCCCATATCGGGAGTTTGCTTCTTTTCATGTGGTGGAGGTTTTTGTTTGTTTGCTTTGGTTCCCGTTTTATCCTGATTTTGTATACCTTCAGTTTCTGATTTTCTGAATTATCGATTTTATGCTGTATACAGGGATATGGTCATTATCCATATTTGTCATTCGTATGGATTGTGTTGACCTCTTCGGATCTTTCTTGAAAAAAATATAACTAACTGAGAACAAGCCGCCTTCGTGAACAGCGCTACCTCTTTTTTTTCAATTCAATTAACGCGGGTGTTCCGCAAAGATCAGTCTTGGGACCCTTTCTTTCTTTAATTTTTGTAAACGATATTGCCGATAGTCTAATTAGTATTACACATCTTTTTGCAGATGACACTTCTCTTCTGAATTCATCGAAAAAGTTAAATGATAAAGAGCGTTGTTTGTATTCCTACCTACAAAAATTACATGACTGGTAATTAAAAATTAAATGGTTGGTGAGTTTAAATCCAATAAAGACGGACGTACAAATGATTTCGAACAGACAGACGGATAAATTCGATTTAAAATTTGGTGATACGAATCTAGGACCAACCGACACCCATACTCGTTAAGGTGTTACTTTTAGTTTTGATGGTGAATGGTCGAAACATATAGATAACATCTGTTAATCTGCATCCACAAATTAAACGTCTTACTTAAATTAAAGGGTACCTGTAAAGTGCGAAACGAAACAAAAACAAAACGAAACAAATCGAAACGAAACGAAACAAATCGGAACGAAACGAAACAAATCGGAACGAAACGAAACAAATCGAAACGAAACAGATCGAAACGAAACAAAACGAAACGAAACAGATCGAAACGAAACGAAACAAATCGAAACGAAAAGAAACAAAACATTAAACTTAAAGAAAATGAGAAAAAAGAAGAAAAATCGCCGAAAACGAATATTTCAAGACAAGATCTTATTGAAGGGTCAGGGATTACCACTCTCCTCCTGCCGTCTCCCCCTCCCCGTGGGGGGAGGGGGTCTTGGGCGGTCAAGACAAATGTTTAAACTTAAAAGTGTAAATTGGTGCAATAGTGAAGTTATTTGGGATATTTCCTTTTTTAAACCTTGAAAAAAGAAATAGACCTGTTTAGATGAAAAACTAAGGTGAGCGAAGCGACCCTGAAGGATTTGAAAAATGAATTGAAAATTGCGGCGAGCGAAGCGATCGGGAAAAAAATTTAAGGTATATATACATGTAGATGAATTTCGTGGTAATTTTAAAATTGAGATTATGTACATGAACGCATAAGAGCAAGATTATTTATATTAAAAGTAATTTCCTAATTTTTTTGGGTTACTGTTACCCTCCCAATCATCTGTCCCTCCTCTCGCCCCCTTTCCTCTCCTCCCGCCCCCTTTCTCTCCCCTCCCTTTGTCCCCATACGGAGAAATAATGCCACTCTGACATCGCGTCATGGCTCGCAGCCAGATTTGAAATTACTATTGTCGTATATGGGCATCACTGTAACTAAGATTGTTAAACGGCTTCCGGGCATTGGATATGATACTCCGCTATTTTCTGGAGAAGTTGATGTAAACAAACTTTATTTTCCGTTTTAAATTAGCGGTTCCCACATGAGATGAAAATTAGTAAGATTCTGTCCATAGGCTGTACGGTAATTTCATAGGAAGACAGCATGATTTGGCGATTTTTGGCAACTTCAATGTCCGTTTTCTTAGGTTTCTAGTTTAATAATTCGTGTTCCGGGCATCGCGATTGAAAGTTTATAACAAATACATGAAGTCAGGTATCGTCGTTTTTTCGGATAACTGATTTTGGCGGTTCCCACATATTTTAAAAATTCCTTTTTTCTACAAAATTTCCTCTATTTTCTAGTATAAAATCATTATGTTTTCTTATAGAATTGAAATTAGGTCATGAATCATCGTTACATAACAAATTGAAAATAGTATAAATAACAAAAATTAAATAAAACAAAGGTTTTATGGAGAAAGCTACTAACTGATTTAAAGGGAGTTTCGCCGAACTTCGTCACGTGACTGAGAGAAGTGGCATCATTTCTCCACATGCTGTCAACCCCCTCATTATTGCCTTCAACCGTTAGTTCTTGTGGCTGGAGGGATTTTTAAAGAATCAAAGTTGACGATTAAAACATATATTCGTTTTCGGCGATTTTTCCTCTTTTTCTCATTTTCTTTAAGTTTTATGTTTTGTTTCGTTTCGTTTCGATCTGTTTCGTTTCGTTTTGTGTCGTTTCGTTTCGATCTGTTTCGTTTCGTTTCGATTTGTTTCGTTTCGTTTCGATTTGTTTCGTTTCGTTTCGATTTGTTTCGTTTTGTTTAATTTCGTTTTTGTTTCGTTTCGCACTTTACAGGGACCCTAAATTAAAGTATTACTTAGCCGAATTAAGCTCCTTAAAGAAAATTTACATGTATGCATGCTGGGTGTGCGATGAGTGTAATGTTGAAGATAAAAAAAGGTTAGAAAAGATACATCACTACGCAGCTCGTATTATTACAGGTCTCCCTCTCTATGCAAGCATTGAGTCTCTTTACGTGATAGACAAAAATAGGAAAAAATATCTTTCAACACAGAGAAACATTTCATTGCAGCAGCAGCTATTCTATGAAAGCACTCTCACTACACTATGAACCTACTGTTTCGTATAGCAATACAGTATACCCATGGTATAGCAATTGTGAAAGAAAGGAGGGGATCTCCAACAACACTTGATTGCAGCAACATCCCCAAAAACCCAATGCAAAAACACAAAGTAGACAAGCACAGAAAGAGATGCATAAGGGATAAGGAACGTCAACGCACAACACAGAAACATCAAACACAAAGGACTACACATAAACCAACGAGACCAATGGGCAACCGGTGCCGACTTAGGACGACCATCTGCCAGGGAAATAGCATAAGGTGTGGTTATCCTGGATTACGTGCGCACAACCCTACCCAGAGGTCTCGAAGAACGTACAATTGTGGTGTAAAACAACCTCCTCACTGTCAGATGACACATAAACAAGACCGCAAAAAGCAGGGGCCCAAGCAACACAGATGATCATGTAAATGGATATCAAAAGAGGGTGTATGTAATACAGTCCTTGCTCTGCCGGCTGTAGCGAGGTCATGTATGTTATCACCCGAGGAGTCCGACTGACATTCAGAGAGGACAGGTGGTCGGGGCCCTGTCTTCTTTCTCTAAAGAGGTTTGGACAGGGCCCGTCATGGAGTCCCGTCATCACAGTCAGTCATAGTGCAAGTTTTAAGAACGCGCTGGTACAAGACTGTAGACAAACTCACACCATAGAAACATGATACACAAAAGACCACACACAAACCAACGAGACCAATTGGTAGCCGACTTAGGACGGCCATCTGCCATGCGAAACGCAGACGATATGGGTATTCTAGATTCCGTGCGCACAACCCTCCCACTTTACCGATTACCCAGAGGTCTCGAAGAACGTAAAATTGCGATGTAAAATAACCTCCTCACTGTTAGATGAACATACAAACAGACAGCATGAAGCATGCGCCCAAGAAACACACAGATGAATACGTACATGGATATAAAAACAGAAGGCGTACGAAATACAGTCCTTGCTCTGCCGACTGTAGCGATCTCATGGTATTTTTTGTCTCAAAGATCTGTTTATTTTCCCCCAGCAATTTTAATAAAGATACCCCCTAAATGCACCTTGCTCATTGTAGTAATTTGTAGTAACTGAATCACTTGACCGCAGTTAACTGGAATGGTCAATTTTCTACTATGACGGATACGCGTTAGACATGTTTATATCATATTAGACATTTTTCATCGTAACGAACTTCGTACTTCGAACTTCGCAATTTAATTATGATAGAAAGTTTTATAAGTTGGTTGACAGTAGAAAAGGAAGTCCAATATACCAATTCCGTTGAGTTTACTAATCACAATGTAGATGACTCCGCTTATGAGTTTATACGTGAACGGCAGCTACACCACGAATTCTTCAATGTTCTTTTTGTTTCGCAATTCTTCGAAATGCGAAGTACGAAGTTCGAAGTACAAAGTCCGTCACGGTGAAAAAAAAGTCTATTTGGCACTTTCCTCGACCTGCAAATAGAACCGTGTCAAATCTGTTAATGTCCAAATAGGTCAAAGACTGTCAATTGGAAGGGTCGTACTCAAAAATGCCCTTAATCATCCTTGACAGACAAATATCGAAGTGTGCAATTAGTTCTTTATAAAGACTACAGAACTTCCTCAGTAACATCTTTAAAACATGCTTGTACTTAGTACATATTGTGTTGTCATAAGGTACACTTAAACGTCACAAACACTAAAACAATTTACAAAAGTAGCAATTAAACATTTTTGTTATTGAAATAAATGTCCTACTGTAGTAATATTCTTATTCATGAGTTAAAGAAGATCCTGACGATAATCTGAACATCACTTACAATATATCTAGAGCACAAAATTGAGCATCGACGGACCCCTAGCAATCTAGAGGTGGGACCAGGTGCCCGGGAGGAGAAAGCATTCCCTGTTTGGCCAGCCGCACCCGTCGTCGATGTTCACGCATGAAAACGAAAACAATATCCAAAACTCAAAAGTGACGTCAAATATTATGATGTCGGGGTATAAAATTCAGGCCTACTGCGATAATGTGAAACAAGGCTATTTAAGGGGGGTTTGAACACCAAGATGGCGGCGGCATTATTTGTTTTCTCGCTTCCTAGGAAAAGTACAGTCTTAACTCCCTTAAAATATTTGATACTCTGATTGATAAACGCATTTGAGTATCCTGATGAAGTTGGAATAGTTTCCTGCGTCAATTGATGAAATTATGGCGATTTTCGAAATTTAGGACTTTGGGAGTTTTATCCATGAGCAAGCCACGACGTTATTTCGACGTTATCAGGAAAAATGGCGTCACAAACCTTCGCATTCAAACTGCAATTAAAACATTATTACTAAACGTATTGCATTGAAACTTTACATGTATAAAATAAAACATTAAATCTTCATCACAGTGTATTCGTTGACAAATTAACTTACTGGAAAGCGGATGTCACTTCATTGAAAATGGACGACTTTGGAAGAAAAAATTGGAAAATATAAAGCCTTGTAATATTTTAATCCTTAATTAAATTTTTCCCATTTAATCATGAAATCATATCTGGATATTCTTGATAATTTTGATAGTTTTTGACAAAGATTCATCCACAGGATTCTTAATAATCAACTAGGAACTACTGTAAATTGGATCGAAAATGCAATATTTTTTTAGCGGCAGTGTCATCTTTTATTCAAGTATGCTGCCTGTGTTTAAAACACAATTCATTTCATCTTTTCCATATGTAATTGCAATATATCTATGGATATTTTGGAAGTTAAATCAAAATTAATTTCCAAAAGCTTTACGAGAACTGGAATTACACTTTCAATACTATGACGTCATTAAGAAATTCACGAAAACGTCGATTTATGCATATTTCAAAGTCTCGTAGAAAATTTTCCTGTGGATAGAATCAAATGTAAGTTTGTAAAGTCAAAGACAGACAAGAAATATATAATTTCAGAAATTTTTAGAAAAATTGAATTTAGCGTCCAAGTGTTCAATACCTCCTTAATAAGTCAGCACATAATGCAAATTGGTCTACCTTAATTTATGCATTATTATTCGTATTTTATTAACGTTATTGTGAGTTTGTTTTGATCTTTTGTTGGACTGTTCGGTGTTGGTGTTATTGTTCGTCTGGTTGTCACTTTTTCTTTGTCGAAGATTTTTTTTCTTATGTTTATTGTTTATTGCATTCATTGGGAAAGTTCTGCTGTCATCCGTCAATTCAGGTTAGCCGTGCTAGAGATCTCCTTCATATTGTCTTGTATAAAGGCAACAAAATGATTGTATTTTCATAAAGAGAAACATGACCAATTCATACAAATGAGTTAAAGAAGATCCTGACGATAATCTCAACAGCACTCGCAATAGAGCACTATGTTAAGCATCGACGGACCCCTAGCAAGCTAGAGGTGGGATCAGGTGCCCGGGAGGAGTAAGCATCCCCTGTTGGCTAGCCGTACCCGCCGTCGATGTTAATGCACGATAAAGAACACGGTATATAAAATACATGCACTGTCTGACGTTATGTCTATATAGAAAGTGCTATGGCGACCATGTCAGGGAAATATATTCAAAACACTTACTGTCAAACCCCTCGCGGGGAACTTTTTTACGAGCTCCACACGACAAAGGGCATAAGTGTGTCACAAATGAGTTAAAGAAGATCCTGACGATAATCTCAACAGCACTCGCAATAGAGCACTATGTTAAGCATCGACGGACCCCAAGCAAGCTAGAGGTGGGATCAGGTGAATATATAAATATACAGTAAATTTTCTTATTTGCCTTTTTCTACTTAATAACTCTCTTCTTTGCATTTTAGGATATATTCACCACAAGTCAGTTGTGGAGATTAAATCTGCATGACTTGTAGCGGATATATTTTTGAAACACTTGTAAAAAAGGATTTATATTCAGAAGTAACGTAATTTGACTTGTTTTATTTGCTCTTAGGTACTTGAAAAACATTCTAACTATCAACAAACATGTTTTTGAAAAAAAGAAAACATATCCGAGTCACATATCATCAAGTATTAAACAAAACAAACACCATTCTTGGACCTCATTTTCAAAATTGTAAACGGAAAAAATCAAACAAGTTTTTTTGTATAAAAAAGTGATGAAATTGGATTGAATCTTGTAATTTTTCCCTGGCTTGAAGGTGATTTTCCAAAAAAAAAAACAACCCACTACTGTCATACGGTATTAATAAATTTCAACTCATTCGATATGCCTGGGCATGTAGAAATTCTTTTCATTGTCACATTAGACTCAAGATGGAAAATTAAAAAAAAATACTCGCTACTTTCTTTCGAAATTCGGGGTTTCACTTCAACTCGCAGAAACGACGGGATTCCATAACGAGCCCTGTGAAAACCTGATTAGAAAAGACAGGGCCCTAACCACCTGTCCTCTTTGAATGGAAGGATCCTTCTGGTGATTGCATGTATAAGATCTCTCTAGCCGGCAGAGCATGGGGTGCTTATCGTATTCCCTTATGTTTTTAATATCAATTTACATATTCATATGTTTATAACTTTGTTTCCTGTATCTAACTATCTTGTTCATGTCGCTATCTTACAGTGAGGAGACTATAACACTTGACGATTTTGTGTTCTTGAAAAAAAGCAAACAAGTTGGAAAGATGTACGCACAGAATCCGTATAATCGAACCATTTGTTATTAACAATGTAGATGGATCGATTGCCCATCACTCTCGTTGGTCTTCATTGTTTTATGTCTTTTGTCTTTTTTTGCTACCTTGTCCCTAAAATATCTAATGTTTAATCTGTGTTCTCGCAATTAGGTGAGGGTGTGTTTAATTTTGAGTCTTACAACCAAGTCAAGTTGGAATTCCACTCCTTTCTTGTTTATGAATCTTTCTATGTGAACCTTTATATTCATATCTAATAAAAATCGAAAAATGAAATTGTATTGAGAGAATATTTTTTAAACATCATAACAATATGTGGTCGCATTTAATGAAAGATATGCGAACAATCTCAAGTGATCCTGAACCATTTTGAGTACATTCATATACAAAAAATGGAATATTATATAGAAAATGTATATCTATCTCTACCGCATGCAGTAATTTGCTTGAAACCGATAGTATCTTTTTTTCGAATTTCCTATTGTACGCATAACAATATTTCTTCGTCAGGTGACTCATTGATTATTCTTAAATATTCATTATAAAAATTAACTCCTGTAAAATTGACATGAAAATTATTGGTCAGTAAAATGAAACAAAGGGCAAGGGGTGGTAAGGGCCAAAATCAGCCAAATTTCAAAACTGGGACAAAGATTGATTATTGAAAATACAGGATTTACAGAGTATAAATCAATTTAAATTGTGAGAACAGGACTTCCCTTTGCGATTCTACACTAATTTGAAGACAGGATGGCCAGCTATTATTTACACTGATTTTGACGTCATACAAAATGTATGACGTTTCGATCACAATGTAATGTAACGTTGTCTGTAGGTATTTTGCTGCTATATTCTAATATTAATACTATCTATTATATTAATAGTGTAGATATAATATCAATATCACGATATAATACTTGTATATGTACATGGTAGGTTTCACTATAATGTAATTAGGGGTACTTGAGTCACCCCTTTGTTGACTTACGGAAATCTTTAGTGACATATGTTATAAGGCCATTTCTTTGTTATTTTCTGTTTTGCGACCTCGTGCTGGTAGGTTTGGTGCCCAAAGTTACAAAACAAAACAAAATTAAAATAAGAAAATCTTTCAAATTAAATGTGTTTTCTACAAACATCAGAGCGTTTTTTTTTTATTTTTTGTATATTTCATGTAAAAATGTAAAAGTTCTGCAATGATTCAAGACCTTGCATTATATATCTATCATTGTTTTGCTGACTAAAATCATTAATAATCAAATAAAACAAGTTTCTGTGAGATTTCAAATAGCTACATAATATGAAATTGCAACTTTATTTTATATGCTTGTTTGTTTTACTCCCTGGCTGGCTGGTAGCTTTCTCAATTTCAAAAGGACGCAAAACAGAATAAAAACAAGAAATGGCCTAATGATTCTTTTCAAGGCCTTAAAAAGTATGTGTATTTCCGGTAACCCAACAGACCCTTTTTTAACCCCCCCCCCCCCTTTCCGGCTCAATTCTTTTCTCGTCCGATTCATCACCAGAAGACCAGCCCAGATGAAGCAGAAAAACGAAGATCCCCCTCCCCCCTCTATCGCACAAAGTCATTGATTCAGAATTGTTTGGCACTATTTGATGCTTTTTACAGCTTACTTTGCATTGTGATGTCTTTGTGTTAAAATTGCGAATTGGTATGAGTGGGCTCCGATCCCCTCTTTGTGGTGGTCAACATTATCTTTTCTAATAGAAATCTTTTTTTTTTCTTCTATTCTAAAAAATTCGTTGGCTAGCTACCGCTTGCAAGTTTCAAGAATTACCTCGCATGTCTCAATTTCAACACACTCAAACTTTTTGATTCACCCCTTATCAAAAAATTGAAAAATAAATAAATAGAATATTGAAATTAATAAATTGATTAATTCAAATATGCGTCGGCTACAGTACCGCTCAGTAAGACTTTTCTTGATATTGATCTCCCTTTAATCTATGAACAATTTTCTTCAAAACTTGTCTTCGCCCCCCCCCCCCCTCCCCACCCCGTTCTCCGATACCATAGATCCGCCACTGCATGATTTTATAATAACACACGTTGTTTTTACATGGAAAAGGCACCGGTTAAGAAATTCAAA
Source organism: Pinctada fucata (assembly GCA_028142955.1). NCBI lineage: Eukaryota > Metazoa > Mollusca > Bivalvia > Pterioida > Pteriidae > Pinctada > Pinctada fucata. Next base: position 25,556,335 of record AP027108.1, read on the forward strand.
AGTATGTAAAGTTTATTAGTAATCAATAATTTAAACATTAAATCATAGCATGCATTCATCTTTAAATTTTCAAGTTTCAGATTGAGTTATCAATTGAGACATTAAAGAAGACTGGGTCCTGATCTCATGTCCTATCTTAATGTTGATCAGATTTCTCGGGTGATTGATCTTGATCTCGTTTCATCCAGCGGAGCACAGACTGTTATACGCATGCCATAGAATCATTTTTTAATCCATTGACAAAATGTACATAAAATTTGTGTTAACTGAGGATCATGCGTTTCACTTTCTTGTTTGTGATGTCAACTTAATACATTGAAAAAAAAATGTTTATACTGTCATTGTGCGCCTTTGGAGACCTCTCTGTATCTGGATAAGTAAAAAGGTTGTGCGCACGTAATCCAGATAACCACATTATTTGCTTATAGTAGATGGCCATTTAATTTCGGTGCCGGATACAAATTGATCTCCTTACTTTTATATGTCGTCATTGATGTTTGATGCTTTTGTACGTCTGCTTCGACTGTTCATGTCTGTATTTTTTATGATATTCTATTGCATATGGTTGTGTATTGTTGCGGGTTGTAGTTCTGTCTGCTATGACCTTGAAATCGTATAAGTGACCTTGGGTCTCCTCCATTAATTACCCTTCCTCAAAACAGAATTCTTCAAGTCCAAATGAACAGATGGTAAAAGAAATTTTTAGAAAAGCTTTAAAGAGAAAGCACCGTGGGGCATCACGTGATATACAAATGATATGTTTCACGGGAATCCCCTTTGATTGAACTAAGTTAATACTGTCTTAATCTACTTTATATGAATTTATTTTAGGCCTATCATGTGGTCATTATTATCAATTATATGATGGTAATTTATTCTGGTCAAGAATAGACGTGTATTCGGAGAACACTTAAACAGAACTTTTTCAATGCTCGCCACATGTTATGATATGGTGCACGGAATGATTGTTAGTTCTTCGAGACCTTTGGGTAAACGGAAAAGATGGATGGTTGTGCGCATATAATCCGGACAACCACACCTAAGTCGGCACCTATTGCCCACTTGTATCGTTAATTTATGTGTATATTCTTTCGTTGTTGATGTTTCAATGATATGATTTTGTGCTTCTTGTTCTTTTTGCGTCTCTTACTGTGGGTGTCTGCTCTGTGTTTTTTGCGTTGGCGTTTTGCTGTGGGTGCTGCAATGTAGCGGGATTTTTTTTCAGATCCCATCCTCTCTTTTTTAATCATGGCGTAAATTCGCGTACATACAGATGCACTAAAATCTTATATAAACAACCGTCTTACAAATACAAACATGTCAATTATTTTGCTCTGATTTTTAATATCGGAAATGAATGATAATAAAAGTTTGCACAAAACCAATTTTGTACTAACGTCGTGCATGATTTTAGTTTATCTAGCTTTTTCACAGATGAATTTCCTGACATGGCTACAAGAGATATCATTCCATTTGTAACCATAACCTTTCGCCATCTCTACACAATTTTCCGCTGTTTTCCCGTTTGGTTCTCTGCTATCCCAGTTTAGGTACGTTGGGTACATTGTATCGGGGTAAGTTATCCATCTTCCGTCCGTTATGACATCTGCGATACCGATCCAAACTGATTGTTTTTCTAAATGAAAGGAAGAAAACATTAAGTTTGCCATATCACATCATAATTGACGAATCATTCAATCTATGATTAAACAATAATTATTGATGATTATCATAAGACTTTCTAATACTATATACTCTTCTATCGCTCAACGAATCTTGAAGATCGTAACATGATATTTTGCAGAATGACAAATATGGATAATGACTATATCCCTGTATACAGCACAAAATCGATAATAAAGAAAATCAGAAACCGAAGGCATACAAAATCAGGATAAAACAGGAACCAAAGCAAACAAACAAAACCCTCCACCACATGAAAAGAAGCGAACTCCCGATATGGGAGTGAGACTAGGTGCCCAGGAAGTGTAAGCATCTCCTGCTTGCATGCAACACCCGCCGCTTCAATTCGGTAGAACTGTCACATCCTGTTACTTCCATTTCGGAAGACATAGAGTACAATCTTTGGTTTGATGGTTCAAATGGTCTATGACAGAATATCATCTTGAGAGTGGGACATCATAGTGTATGACGAGTTCCCCATATCGACCGTAGAACTTCCTTAGTGACGATGTTAGTCGGTCACAAACATATCTCTGACTGAGAAACTCACCTGAAAGACGACTAGCTATCAGAACCAAATCCGTATATTTGGTACTTGCTCTGGCATAGCGTATCAACTGAGATATGAGCACGCCATAAGCTGGCGATGAAGGGATATTGCTACTCAGAAAAGGAAAGTTTGTAATGCTGAAATTGAAGTTGTCACGTTTGTCATAGAGTGAGGTGTTCATGTGACCATCAGTGTCGTAGGACATTATGTTCAAATAGGATGCTGAATTATTTGTCTCTGTAGTTTCTTTGACTTCAAGCTCTGAAGGATAGATACTGCTCAGGTAATCCGCGAATTTTGGATTATTGATTGACAACACATCGTCTATGTATCTGTAAGTGAAGTTGAAAGCAGAAGCTAAGTATCTTTTCCCTTCAGAGACCAAAGATTGAATGAAATCAGCTTCGTACGAGTAAAGGAAAATGTCGGCATGGAGTGGGGCACAATTGGTCCCATTGGAATTCCGACAATTTGCTGGAAGACCTTTCCTCCGAACACCACAAAAATGTTGTCGATCAAAAAGTTTAGCATCTGAATAATATCTGTTTCAGTGTACTTATTTTCAGAATCGGACTTTTTTTTTACAAAGTAGGATTTGTCATAGCTCACAACAATAAATTTGTATTTGCGATTACCGTTCTTACTTGTAAACGCATTACTTATAATTTTTGCCAGTCTTTCTTTCAGTTTAGAATGTGGAATTGTAGTGTAAAAGAAAGGAGGAGATCTCCAACAACACTAGGTTGCAGCACCCACAGCAAAATCCCAAAACACCCATGCAAAAAACACAGAACAGATACCCACAGAAAGAGACGCAAAGGGACAAGGAACACCAACTTACAACATAGAAACATGAAACACAAAAGACTACACATAAACCAACGAGACCAATGGGCAACCGGTGCCGACTTAGGACGGCCATCTGCCACGTAAATAGCAGACGGTGTGGTTATCCTGGATTACGTGCGCACAACCCTCCCACTATTCCGATTTCACAGAGGTCTCGAAGAACGCACAATTATGGTGTAAAACAACCTCCTCACTGTTAGGTGACCACACACAAACAAGACCGTAAAACACAGGGGTCCAAGCAACACAGATGAATATGTAAATGGATATAAAAAGAGGACGTGCGTAATACAGTCCGTGCTCTGCCGGCTGTAGCGAGCTCATATATGTTATCACCCGAGGAGTCCGACTGACATTCAGAGAGGACAGGTGGTCGGGGCCCTGTCTTCTCTAAAGAGGTTTGGACAGGGCCCGTCATGGAGTCCCGTCGTCACAGTCAGTCAGAGTGCAAGTCTTAAGAATGCGCTCGTACAAGACTGTATATTGGTCAAGTACCAAGCTTAGTGTCCGTCTGGTGACATTAGGATCATATCCACGGTATAAAAGGCGTTTGATGACTCTGACGCATTTTCGATACATATGCTGTCTACCTTTGATCCTACTTATTTTGTTAATTAAGTCACCATAAAATGCAGGTTGTGAAATACCCAAAGTAATATACTCCGTTGCTTGTATTGGTCCGAATTTCAAAAGAAGTTGATCATAATTTTTGTAAAATTTCCAGAAAGTCTTTACTAGTTTATGAAAGCGAAAACCTTGACCTAAAAGTTTCATTGTAATTTGTAGATTTCTATTATGAAAATCCAAAACATCAGTACATGCTCTAGCATACCGGATGAGCTGTGAAATGTAGATACCGTATGACGGTAATCTAGGAACATCACCGTCAAGCCAGGGAAAATTTACTATGTTGAATCCAAAATCATCTCGTTTGTCATATACACTTGTATGAATTTCTCCATTGACAATTTTGATATTTAGGTCCAAAAATGGTGTTTCAGTGTCTGTAAAGTTTGCCTTGTTTAGAGTCAATTCTTGTGGATAAATAACATCTTTATACTTTTCAAAAACAGGATTATCGATAGTAAGAATATCATCCAGGTACCTAGAAGTACCAGTGAAGCATTTCACATCATCATGTTTTCTTTGCTTTTGAAGATTTTGAATAAATTCCTTTTCATATGTGTATAAAAATAAATCTGCAACAAGAGGCGCACAATTTGTACCCATAGGAATCCCTACAACCTGCTTGTAGAGATTCTCACCAAATCTTACATAAATGTTGTCCAAGAGGAAGGACAAGGCACTACACAGGTCGCTACATGACCATGATTTGTATGATTTGTATTCTGTAGCGGAAAAGAAACCCTTTGATTCAGATGTACAAATATAAATTTTCCCCTCTCGATTATAGCACCATTTAATGAGTTTGGACAATTGATCATTGATCTTGTCGTGAGGAAGCGTGGTGTACATATTTGAAAAATCGTATGAAGCAATCGTATTGGCTTGAAAATTTCTAGATTTTATCTTGTCAATCACATCCCCGGAATTTTTTATAGACCAAAATAATTTGACATCATTCCTGTTAAGAACAGTTTCACAATATTTTGCAACGTGTTCCTTTACCGCCGTGAGGGCTGACGTCAGATGTCTAGACAAACTTGTAGTTGAGCAGTTGCTAGAATTAGCAATGTATCTAAATTTGTAAGGAGATTTGTGCAGTTTTGGTATGCAGTATATTGTAGGAAGATCCAATTTAGAAATAGGGATGTTGAATGAAGAAATTTCACTGCTATGTTTGCTCAAAATGTTAGGGACACTTTCATTGCTTTTGATATAAGTATTTGTAGACGAAAGTTCCGAAACTAAAGTTGATATATGGTAAAGTTTTCATATGATTATGGTGTTGTTGGCTGCTTTATCTGCAGGAGCGAAGACAAATTTTTCATGTAAATTACGTAATTTGGATTTAAAATATCTTTCAGATCTAGAACTTGGATTTTCAAAAAGATGAGGATTTTTGTGGAAGTTGTCTATTCGAATGTCAGTAATGTCCAAAATGAGGTTTTTCCAGTCATTCAGAGAATGCGATTCGACTCCTTCCGATTTACACCATCGTTTGGTATAGTTATCTAAGGCTTCCTTTAGTACTTCGCGACATTTAATAAAATCTATCTTGGATGGGATTCTATACTTAGGTCCTTTTTTGAGAAGACCACGGAGCTGCCTGTCTTGGATAATTGAAAAGTGTCGAAAAATCAAAGGCTTTGATCGAATGGACTTTACTTAAATCAGTGGATTTAAGATGTTCTAAAAGTTCCTTCGAATTCTTTAAAATCCACATCTGGTTGATACCACTGCGAGAATATACTGTCCGACAATATTTTTGAAGCCTAGATTTGATTTCAGATAAAACTTTGGTGAGTAAGATCGATACAGATTTGGTAGAACATTTTGAGGAACCAGCCATGAAACGTTGTTTGTACGGATTCCTATGCATTTTATGTATGCATGTAAGTATGGTTAATCTAAATCTAAATTGTTAGTGTGGAAGCCAAAGGAAGCAAGAGCTGGTTTGTGGTTATCTATTATTTCAGAGGCAGAAAGGTTTGTTGTAATAATACGTAATAATACGAAATACGAAGAGGAATGCAAACTCCCACTACACCCCGCTGATTCATGAAGGTCTATGGATTGTTTGCAAGGTGTCATCTTTATTACACCTTAGGATATTTACCTCTGTTCTGGGCGATCATTTTCAAAAAATCGTGTTCTTTGGCATTCTTGGGTACAGCTAATCCCCCTCCTATGGAGCGACAGAAATTCTGGAAAATGATAAATAAATCTTGACGTTTCCTTACTCTTAGGCATGGCTTTGATTATTAAACTAAATCATGCAAATGAAAATTTTAGTTATTCACAAGCGGATACCTCCTGTATAAGTCTTTACAATCAACTTACCGTTACTTTTAAAGAGTCATTCTCTGTAAGCATCAAAGTGGGTCGGAAATCGCATGTCTCAGATTTGGATGATTTTCACTATGTAAGCCAAGTTTGACCCCCTGACAATGAAAATGACATTGGTTTGTGTATATGGCCATCCGTTGCCATGGTAACCATACCACCCCATTTTGGCCAGAAAATGGGCTTTTGCAAGCTCAAAATGAGCAACTTTCATGTCTGTTTTTCACAATGATAGTCCATAGGTGGATTATATTTTGACTTATGATGTAAAACTACTTACATTGATCTTTGATATGGGACATCAGCTTTTGGTCGAAATGTGGGACAAAAGTATTATTTTTTATTGCAAACTGTCCATATTTTGACATTTTCCAAAAATACAAAAATACACCATTTTTGGCGATTCATAGAAAAATAACGCAGCATAAGTTAAATAGTGGAATAGGCCCTTATAAATCATTGATCCATTATGAGAAAAATATAAAAAATCCAGAAATGTTATTTTTGTTTAAAGAAAATAAATTCAATTTAAAAATGGTTACCATGGCAACATCTGCATTTTATATGATATATGTTTTATATTAATTATCTCAATTCATAGACAAGATAAACAACCAATTATGGTATATTAAGCAAGTTCATAATCCTTCTGACATTTTAATATCACATATGTTGGCATTTCATCATCGGTTGCCATGGTAACCACGCCCAAAAAGGTACAATCTTCACTTTTTATTCAAAATTTCCGTTGTTTTTTTGGTGTTTTTGTACATTTGAATTAGATTAAAGAGACAATTTCTACGTTTTCCTATGAATTCTATTACATTTTCCAAAATTCATTGAAATTCGAGAGACATATTAGAAAAAAATGCAAGAAAGTCTCCATAGCAACGCACACTATTCTATCAGATACAAAGCTAAAGCAAAGTCATGATATGTTTTACATAAGTATCTCAAATCATGAAAAAAATAAGCAATCATTTTCGGTATATTAAGCAAGTTAGCAGTTACTGTTTCACTTTTATATCCATTATGTCAATATTTCATCATCGGTTGCCATGGTAACTATCCACATAAAGGTACAATTTTCACTTTTTATACTAATTTCCAGTCATCGTTTGATGTTTAAATGAATTAAATTAAAGAGACAATTCCTATGTTTTCCTATAAATGAGATTCCATTTTTCCAGAATTATTGAATGTTTTAGAAATATATAGAAAACATGCAAGGAAATCTCCATAGCAACACACACAATCATATATGATACACAACCAAAACAAAGCAGTAATATATGTATTACATTAAGTATCTCAAATCATTGAAGAGATAAACAACCAATTATGGTATATTCAGCAATTTTTCAGTATCTGTGATAGTCTTTTGTTCAATAATGTTGTTATTATGTAATTGGTTGCCATGGTAACTATGCAAAAAAGGTACAATTTAAGCTTTTTCTGCCAATTTTCAATTGTTTTGGACTGTAGTGGTACATTTAAATAGAATTGAAGAGACAGTTCCTATGTATTCCTATACCTTATTGTCCATTCACTAACATCATTGGATTTCTTGAGAATTATGTATGAAAAATGCAAGAAATCTCCTTAGCAACGCATAAAATTATAGTTGATATAAATCCAAAAGAAATACAACATGTACATGATATATGTTTTACATCCAAATTCTCAAATTATGAAAAAGATTAAAAATCAACTTTGGTTTATTAAGCAGATTAGCAATTTTGTGACATTTTAATATCAATGATGTTGATATTCAATCATCGGTTGCCATGGCAACCACACCAAAAAAGGTACACTTTTCCCTTTTATGCAAATTTTTCATTCTTCTTTTTTTTTCTTATTGTTTTTGTATATTTTAATTAAATTACAGAGACCATTCCTGTGTTTTCCAATAAATGGTACTCCATTTTCCATTGTGCAAATTCCTAGTTGTTAAAGATAAGATGAGCTTTATTTTGAGTCGGCATGTCAAAGTAACAAGTGCAACATAAGCTCTTATGAGCTTTTAGACTGACATATTATTTTTCAGTGTTTTGGTGAAAAACTTTTATTTTCGGTCTTTTTCTCTAAAATTTGAAGCAAAAAAATATTTTTGAAACTTGATAGATAAAATATGAAGCCTTCAAAAGAAATTCAGGGGGGAAATCATGAAATGATATGGGAAATAGCTGTATTTTCAATATAAAAATCACCAAAAAACTTCAAAAATTAATTTGTTAAAGATGTACTGAATTGTATCTTTGTATAAACTTCATTTTTAATGATGATTCTCAATCAATTAAATCAACTTGGGAAGTCAAGCTGTCTATATTTTTGAAATGGTTTCCAAAGCAACCGTGCTTTATAAGATCTGATTTGCTGATTTTCTGCATTTTCCAACTATTTAAGGCCCTGTTTGATTATATGGGAGCCCTATAGGAATCACGTATTCCGTCTGTCCGACGCGATAACTCAAGTAAATAGTGTACATCTTTCAGCTAAAGGATCATGAGAGAAACATGCTTATACATTTTTAAACTTCATCGTCTAATGTCCAGGTCAATCTTTGGCAAAATTCAATAAAATATCATTAATTTGGTTCTGACCCGGAAAGTTCTGACCCGAAAAGTTTTCAAGGTACAGCTTTCACATTTCATACACAAATTAAAGATCATTTGTGAAATATGCGTATAAATTTTGACCCTTCAAGGTCAGAGGTCAAGGTCAAACTTGGCAATTTCAATAAATAAATATAATATACATACATGTATAAAGAATCCTTAGTTGAACATGCCTATTAATTTTAAACCTTCAAGGTCAAGTCAAGGTCAAACGTAGGTAAATTTTTATTAAATATCAATGCAATAACTGAAGACGTACGTATTTAAGGAAGCTTTTTTATGCTTCATATCCTGGTTTAGAACTATGATAGAAACACACCCAGAAATTCCAAACTATAACAGAATGAAGTCAAAGAGGCTAGGCCAATCTTTAGCAGATCTAGTAAGATCATTATTTTGATATGAACCGATGACTCCAGCTTCCAAGGTATACATGTAGCTTTTCAACTTCGACTTTTGAAATTCGACATACTGATGAAGAATAATGAGAAGAGCATGCCTGTAGGTATTCAACTCTCATTATTTTCATAAAATGTACTTATTTTATGCAACAGAGTATTCATTGGTGAGATATTAAAAATCCCGAAATTTCAAAAGCTTTATACGAAATTCTGGCTTTGTATTAGTAAAAATTGTGTGCTTTGCCATAGAGACTTGTTGCATTTCTTCTACATATTTCTCCAGAAGTTCAATTACTTTTAAGGAAAATTAATTATAGGAAAACATAGGAATTGTCTCCTTAATTTAGATCAAATATACAAAAACAATAAAAAAAAAAAGAACGGAAAATTTGCTCAATAAGTGAAAATTGCACCTTTTTTGCATGGTTGCCGTAGCAACCAATGACAAAATAACAAGATTTTATTGATATTAAAATGTCACCAAAACTGTGAACTTGCTTTCTACATCAGAATTGACTGTTTATCTCTTTCATAATTTGAGCAACTGAATATAGAACATAAAGCATGGCATTGTTTTAGTTATGTATCATTTCTAATTGTTTGCATTGCTTTGGAGATTTATTACATTTACTGAACATTTCTCAAAAAAAATTCAGAAATATAAATATCAAGTATAGGAAAATATCGGAACTGTCTTTTTAATTCAAATGTACATAAGCATCGAAAAAGTAAAGAATGTGTCTTTTTTGCATGCTTTATATACCACAATTGGTTGTTTATCTTTCCCATGACTTGAGATACTTAATGTAAAACATATATCATGGCCTTAATACAGCTGTGTATCTGTAATAATTGCATGCGTTGCTATGGAGACATTCTTGCGTTTTTCTATATATTTTTCCAGAATTTCAATGATTTTGGGAAAATGGAATATTATTCACAGGAAAACATAGACATTATCACTTAGCTTTACTTCAGCTTTTCAAAAACTCTAAAAAAAAATGACGGAAAATTTGAATAAAAAGTGAGAATGGTACCTTTAAGAGCATGGTTACCATAGCAACCAATGATAAAATATCAATATATTTTATATCTAAATGTCACAAAAAGTGTGAAATGGCTTAATATTCCACAATTGGTTGTTTATCTCTCCCATGACCTGAGATACTTAATGTAAAACATATATCATGGCCTCGTTACAGCTCTGTATCTGTAACCATTCTGTGCGTTGCTAAGGAGGCATTCTTGCGTTTTTTCTACATATTTCTCCAGAATTTCGATGATTTTCGGAAATGGAATATTATTCAAAGGAAAACATAGGAATTACCATTTTAATTTACTCAAACTGTACAAAAATTCTGAAAAAAAAGACCGAAAATTTGAATAAAAAGTGAAAATGATACATTTCAGGGCATGGTTACCATAGCAACAAATTATAAAATACATATATACTTGATATTTAGATGTCACAAAAAGTATGACCTTGCTTAATATACCACAATTGGTTGTTTATCTCTCCCATGATTCGAGATACTTATTGTAAAAATCATATAACATGGCTTTGTTTAAGCTCTGTATCTGCAACGATTGTGTGCGTTGCTATGGAGAAGTTCTTGTGTTTTTTCTATATATTTCTCCAGAATTTCAATGATTTTGGGAAAATGGAATATCATTCAAAGGAAAACATAGAAATTATCTATTTAATTTAATTCAAATGTACAAAAACTCCTAAAAACGACGGAAAATTTGAATAAAAAGTAAGAATTGTACCTTTTCGGCCATGGTTACCATAGCAACCAATGATAAAATACCAATATAGTGGATATTAAAAAGTTACAAAAAGTGTGAACTTGCTTAATATACCATATTTGATCGTTTATCTAGTCCATAAATGAAGGTACTTGATGAAAAACATATATCATGTAAAATGCAGATGTTGCCATGGTAACCATTTTTAAATTGAATTTTTTTTCTTTAAACAAAAATAACATCTCTGGATTTTTTATATTTTTCTCATAATGGATCAATGATTCATTACGGCCTGTTCCACTATTTAACTTATGCTGCGTTATTTTTCTATGAATCGCCAAAAATGGTGTATTTTTGTATTTTTGGAAAATGTCAAAATATGGACAGTTTGCAATAAAAAATAATACTTTTCCCCCATATTTCAACCAAAAAGTAATGTCTCATATCAAACATATATGTAAGTAGTTTTTCATCATATGTCAAAATATAACCCACCTATAGACTATCACTGTGAAAAACGGACATGAAAGTTGCTAATTTCTAGCTTGCAAAAGCCCATTTTCTGGCCAAAATGGGGTGGTATGGTTACCATGGCAACGGATGGCCATATACAAAAACCAATGTCATTTTCATTGTCAGGGGGTCAAACTTAGCTTACATAGTGAAAATCATCAAAATCTGAGATATGCGATTCCGAGTTTTCTGAGAATTCTTTGATGCTTACAGAGAATGACTTTTTAAAATGTCTGAGAAATCTAATTATAAATTATAGAAATGGAAAGATTTTGAAAAGCACTAAAGCTACTACACCGATTGTTCTTGGTTTATGTGTAGTCTGTTATGTTCGTTTTGTAATATGTCGTACTCGGTGTTCCTTGTCCCCATTGTGTTACAACATTACTGTGCATTGTCTGTTTTAGTATAGGGGTGTGTCAATATTGTGCAATAGGTGCTGCAACCGAGTCTAGTTGGAGATACCCTTCTTTTCAGCTACATATACATACTGCGTTGATATAAAAAGGTCAATAAATAAGTTATGGTTTCAGTAGAATGTGGTAAAAGTCTTCAAATTCAATAGCATCATTTAAGAACAGGTAAATTTTCAGCATGGACCAGACATGCACTTTCGTGCGAACGTTATCCAGGATAACCACACCATTTGCTACTCGCTTGGCAAATGGCCGTTCAAAGTCGGCACCGGTTGTCCATTGCTCTCGTGGATTTATGTGTAGTCTTTTGTGTTTGAAGTTTACATGTCGAATGTCCCTTTTTCGTCTCATACTATGCTCGTCTTTTGTGTTTTTGCATCGGGTGTATTGGTGTTTTGCTGTTGATGCTGCAACAGGGTCTTATTGGAGATCCCCTCCCTTCTTTCGGGTACTGAACTCTCAAGCTAAACAATGTAATGTGCCAAATAGTGTAAACGTTATTATGCCCAAAGATGTACTGAAAGACGTTGCAGGATGGCTGGGATATGATGCTACAGGACCCAATTTTTAGAAATTTCAAGAAATTTTGATAACAGAAATTTTTGAATGCGTTGAAGAAACGATCAACCGAAGTTGATCTTACTTGGCTGCATGTGCCCTCGGGGACTCCTGGTCCACCGTCAGTGACATTCACCAAGTGATACAAATGTTTCAGCATTTATAAAACTTGTTACTTAAATGAATAGACTGAGTACACATTTCAGCATTTATGAAACTTGAAAAGTAAATGAATAGTATACATTAAAGCATTTATAAAACTTGTTAAGTAAATAGAAAGTACATATCTAAGCATTTATAAGCATTTAAGTTAAGTTAATGAATAGTACATATTCCAGCATTTAAAGTCTTGAAAAGTAAATGGATAGTACATATTTAAGCATTAATAAAACTTGAAATGTAAATGGATAGTACATATTTAAGCATTTATAAAACTTGTGAAGTAAATGAATAGTACATATTTAAACATTTATAAATAATTTGTATTAAAACTGAAAGTTAAAAAGAAAGGATCTCCAACAAGTCACACTTACAGTTGCAGCGCAAATGGACCAAGAAGGCGGAATAACAAAATTTGAAAAAAAAGAACATGGGCAAACACGACAAGATACATATATAAAGGGACCATGAATGAAGACAGCATTGGAACAGTACACATAAACCAACGAGTCGATGCGACCTTTAAACTTGAACTAAGGCAAATAACGCAATTTACGATTTTAAAAGTAATAGCATGACAAAGATGGATAATGACCATATCCCAATATACAGCATAAAATCGATAATTCAGAAAATCATAAACCGAAGGCATACAAAATCAGGATAAAACAGGAACCAAAATAAACAAAAAACCTCCACCACATGAAAAGAATCGAACTCCCAATATGGGTGTAAGAACAGGTGCCCAGAAAGAGTCAGCATCTCCTGCTTGCATTCAACACATGTCGTTCCAATTCGGTAGAATTGTCACATCCGGTCACTTCCATTTCGAAAGATACAGGTACATTCAGTGGTTGGATGATTTGAATGATCTACTATAGAATATCATCCACCATTCTGGACAGTGGGACATTATAGTGTATGACGAGTTCCCCGTATCGAGAACTTCCTCAGTGACGATGTTTGTCGGTCATAAACGTATCCCTGACTAAGAATCTTATCTGCAAGACGCCTAGTTTTCTGAACGAAATTTGTATATTTGGTACATAGCGTATCAATTGAGACATGAGATATTAAATCATACGACGTTTCTTGAATGTGCACCAAAATCCCTCGAGTCAAAATAAAGAATTAATTACATTTACTTGATTTATTACATTTTTTTTTTTATATAGGAATGGAAAACATTTGTATGTACATGAACATAAGAAAAAAATTTTTCTAGGCAAATTTGAACGAAAACGTAGGGTGCATGTACATAGACTTGTCTACATTGATAAGTTATGTCTTTCCGTTTAGAAAACATGTTTGTATGATTTTTAAAACACTGTCTTCAGGTGAATCGTTGATATTATTATGGGTACATATGCATGTACTTCTTTCTGTTATATGACATCACATACAAGGCATAAATCCATAAAATTAACAACAACAAAAGATGATGTGGTCATATCGAAAAAGGTCTATGAGCTGATGTCGAATCGCTGCCAGAAAGTGTTTTTAAACAGTCGCTATTTTACCTCTATGCTTCCAGAAGAGATGGAGAATTATGTACCTCTAATCGAGTTGTTTACACTATCCCAAATAGATATATATTCATACCGAAAATTATAGAGAGAATCTGCTCTCCGGGTTAGCATAGCTATATAATCACAACATGTGCATGTTGACATTGTAATTGTATATCATGTATCGCAATTGTAATTTCCTCCACATTGTAAATGAAAAAAAAATTAAAGTAAATATCCGTCTATCCGTCCAAACGCGGTAAGAAGAATAAAAAGATGACATTGTTGATAAAAATGTGATATAATGAAAATAAAAGGAGGAGAAGAAGAAGTAGAAGAAGAAGAAGAAGAGAAAGACCTTGCAAAAGCAATATAGAAAAGACATATCAGAGAGGAAATTCTTTCTGAACTGTTAGAATCCTCAAAAAGATAAATGGGAGATAACCATATGAAAACAAATCATACACACCAAAGCGCCAAACCAGTCTAAAGCAAGGTTGTTACTTGGCAAGTAGCATTTATTATTGTGTAGTCGCCATCCTTTTCCGCAGCCTGATAGAAAAAGAAAATACTCGTTAAAAAGATTCTTAGTCATATAAAAGCACCAATGAAATTTGAAACCCAATAGACCTTCTTCATGTTACCGGTAGACTTGCATTCTAGACACTTCAAGACCCAACATCACTACTTTTGACGTTACTTCTAATTGTGACGTCATAAATCAGATACGACGTCAGAGTTAAAAGTTACGTAAAATCTTGTGATGCAGGGTCTTAGGATGTGTGAAATACAAGTCAACTATGGTGATGTGAAAATCATCTATTGTAATGAAATAAAGAAGATGCCCTGCCAGTTTACCTGTTTAATTAAATGAAAGTCAAATACAAAACACAGAATCTGAATAAAACATCACAATCGATAGGCATACCAATTTTTGAAAAATCTTAAAGGCCGACGTTGGCAACCACCGGGTCATTAATATTCACACCTGAGTGACATAGGCTTGGTAGGCGTGGCATACCTTCTTTGAAGATAAAGCCGTCTGCGAGCGACGTGTTACATCAAAGACACACCGACAGATAATCCTTTATTATGCTAATGAGATACCCAAATGAGTTAAAGAAGATCCTGACGATAATCTCAACAGCACTCACAATAGAGCACAAAATTAAGCATCGACGGACCCCAAGCAAGCTAGAGGTGGGACCAGGTGCCCGGGAGGAGTAAGCATCCCCTGTCAAAAGTGAAAACAGCGTAATTAACTCTCACAAGACGAGAGCAAGCGGCCAAATATCATTATGAGAAATAATTCATCTCTTATAAGACTTTACTTGTTGAAATACTCGTATGTTGCAGTGACATTTTTACAGTAAAATATATATTTAAACCATTAATATATTGAAAATAAATCAACTTAGCATGCCAAACCAGATTGAGTTATTATATTGCCTTTCCAACAGCCTATCAAAGGAGCACTTGCAGTAACTTGCCAAATTGTGACATACAATCAAATACCAAGTAAGTTTATCGTCACCTGTTTCACCCAAACTAATAAAAAATCTTACTCTGAAGTTATTTAGCATTGTTTTTCTTTTCTGATTTTGAAATAGATTTATCTACTTTGAGCAAAAAATTGTCAGCTGTAATATTTTAATGAGATTAAAAGCGTAAATTATTATCTATATTGTAGTGACAAAAATTCATTATTATTTTTCCATCAGTATACTGATAGTTAACACTTATATGATTCTCTTCATAGTTGGCCTATGAGTCGCAAATGAAAAATTGATATTAGAAAAGAAAATGTTTGTAGAAAAAATAAATTTGAAATTTCACTAATGCATTTATATATCCATTATGATTAAATGATTTTTGTAGATAAATTTACATAAGTAGAGTGATAAAAATATGGAAATATTAGTTAACAGTTTATGGAAATTCATGATTTTTTTTTTTTTTATTATTTATTTATTTTTATTTTATTTTTATTTTATTTTTTTTTTTGAGGGGGGATAAAGTATGGATTGACATCTGAAATAGCTGAAAGCGACGAAATGGTAGTTGTTTATTTACGTAAACTGTTATATGATATTGCGTAAAGAAAGAAGAGTTATTGAGTTTCATTATTCCTTACCATCCCTGCAAGTATTCTGGTGACAGCAAAGCCAATACTGTGAGACTGTGACAACTATATAGAACTTAAACAAACCATACATCTATAAAGGTTTTCAACGAAAAGAAAATATTAAATGCGTTTTATGAAAATTTTGTTTTTTATTGATTTCGCCTATGCAAGATAAATTCGAAAATAATTGTCTATGTTAAAAAATCATGTAGTTTACCATTTTATTGTGGCATAACAGCACAAAAAGCATGTTAACTATTCAGACGATATCAGATCCATTCGATAAAGAGCTACGTACGTGGGCCCTACTGGTCTAGAGGACGGATTTAATGGATTTGAACACGTTTTGGTGTCGTAGACAGTATCCCTTTTTGTGCTGTTTGTATTCTAGTAAAAGATAAAATTCAATGAAGTTTCTATAGCTACTTATATTTACTAACACCTAATGAAAACGTACCTTAATTATCATATATAGAAACATTTATTTACAGTCGACTTCTACACTTGTTTCCATGGAAACCAGCCTTTTGAAAATGCTTTGTTTTCAATATTTTCAAGTCAAAAATTCAGACATAGTTACCATGGCAACGGTAAATTACAAACATATAGCGAAATTTCATCTCAGTGATTCATACCTATCTCTTTTACAAAAAATCTTTGATAATCACATGCCGTGTCATGACCTATATTGATTTTTTTTTTTTGTCCTTGAAAAGAATTACCGTTACTCTGGAAAATTTTTGCGTCGATTTTTCCATGAGGTTTTTTTGTAAAAAGCCTACTGGTGTCGGAACAGTTTCCGGACAGTAAGAGTTTCCGGACAGTCGCCCTTTTCAAGTACTTTGAAAGAAATTATTTTCAAAATTTTGAGACAATTTTGTAGATTTTTAAATGGAGAATTCAAATCACGAATAATATAAACAAAATTTTGCATCTAAGATGCTTTTATCACACCATCTTTTTACCTCTTTCTGTCCCGTTTAATATCGCGCACTGGGGGAAGTCACTAAGAAACATACTATTTTAATATACGTGATTTGAGAAATTTTGGTGCTATTTTCAAAATTATTTTTACAGAGTCAATTGTAGAAAAGATTGACGAAAACAATATCCAAAACTCATCCAGTTTGGGCTGAAATTGATTGAGATTGACAGATTTAAAACCAGGTGTCCGGAAACTCTTCCAGTGATTTGCAAAAAATGGCAAAACTATAGGGTCATAAAATCGGTTTAGAAACCATATTTCTTGAGATATTTAATATTTTTTTTCAACATGAGTATCTGTGGGAAGGGCATAGCATTATTTGATAGAAATTTGAATTTTTTACATTGATGGACGGAGGAGTTATCCCCGATAAACCTTCAAAATCATCCGGAAACTCTTCCAACACCAGTATAGTTTTATTTTTGTGATTCTAATGTTTACAAATCCATCGCGACTGAAAAATAAATTTATAGCATAATTATGCCATTGGTATTATTGCAATTATTTTAATCAATAGTCGTAGAAAAATCTGTTCGGAGAGTTAAGGAATGATTCAAGTTTATCTGTTCTTAAATGATGCTATTCAATTTGAAGACGTTTACATTCTATCTTATTTTCCTTTTTAAATGAATTGACAACAATATGTTTTCCGATTCGGAAATACACCATACTTACTGTAGAGCTCGCGTTGCAGAATAGTTCCTACGTGCGCTTACATTTTTAAATGTGATTAATACGGATCGCAGACGATTTCAGTAAGTGAGTAAAACGCCAAATATACATGTGCACGAACGTATCTGTTGAATGGATGAATCGGAAGCATAATTTTCTATTAGTGGACTTATTTTTTAGGAAATCATTTTTGCGAATCCGTAATGCCCGCAGAATCCACAGTAAAAAATAGGCAGAATTACGGTTATATGTAACATAATTCATGAATGAATATGTTTATCTTTTCAAATTAGCAGTGCGTGTTTTAAAAGCGCAACAACAGTCGGTCAAATAACTCCGGACTGGACATTTGTCCGGAGTTCAGCCCCCTAAAACACTGTTGGTGGATAGGTTTTGAATATCAGGTGTGGTAGTACTTACCAAGAGAAACTTATTCCACAAAAAATTGTCATCTGTGCCACCAGGTAAGGTCACCAGAGGTAATTCAAAAAATATTCCCAGGGGAATTCCCATCATTTTCCCCTAAAAATCCCATTGGAAAAATTGGATTCCCGAGGGAAAATTTTTCAAGACTTCCATTTCAAGTAATACACGGGTATAATTTTCCCATCATAGAAATTGACAGGAAAATTTTTCCCGTCAATGTATTAAGACGGGGAAAAATCCTGTGCGAAAATTTTCCCCATCTTTTTAAACGACAGGAAAATTTTCCCGGTCTTTTTAAATGACAGGAAACAGTTTCCCGTCGTTTTTTTCCGGTCAATTTTTAAGAATGTGAAAAATAAGTGTATTGCAGGAAAATAAGAAATTAGCTAGCCTAGCCATTATTGAAAAACAAATGTTACCTGCCAAATGTTAGAATTCATGTTTTTAGGTGATAGACAGTGAACTTTTATTTTCAATTGATCTGCTGTGTGTTTTCTTTTCCTTAAGAATTTGGAAAATGTATATAATGAAAAATATGGATAATGACCATATCCCTGTATACAGCACAAAATCGATAATTCAGAAAATCAGAAACCGAAGGCATACAAAATCAGGATAGAAGAAACCAAAGCAATAAAAAAAACCACATGAAAAGAAGTGGACTCCCGATATGAGAGTGAGACCAGATGCCCAGGAAGAGAAAGCATCTCCTGCTTGCATTGAAATATATAGATTCACTTTTAAAAATGTGAAAGTCCAATGTAGGTGAGAGAATCAGGAAAACTAGACAGTATAGAAATGCAAACAAAATCCCCCATGTTACTGAATGGTGACAATATTGACAGCTTGCGTCATCGTAGACAAAATAAAATTGCAGCAACCTGGTAAAAGAAATGTTGATCATGATTTGACGGCTGACAAAAAGTTCAATTCTTCCCCAAGCAGTGCTATTTCTTGAGTGTATTTAACCAAAAAAATATGAATTGCTGAAAGTGTGTTTATTGTAATGAGAGGAAAAATTCTGGGAAAAATTGCAGGGACGGACAATTATGATAAGATTCAACACCTAAATAGGGTCTAGGTCAAACATCCAGGGGAAAACAAACAGGACATGTCACATACCTATCATATTGTCCGTTGCCAAAATGGTCGGAGTCAATTGTTTGAAATGGCAGGTTTTTTTTTAGTGAAAATGATATAGCTTGTAGTTTAATTGGTAGAGAAATCTATATGCAAGTTGTTTTTTTTTTTTACATTATTCTATGCAGTTCAATTGTATGCTTTTATTTCTTCTTCTTATCCTTAGAAATTGATGTGATTTTTCACGGTATATATGCACGATGTGTAAAGAAATGGACTTTGATTTTAAGTGACAAGAGTTTTAAAATGGAGTTGACATTTAGAATTTGAAGGTATGATTTTTTTATTCCCCGCAACTGAAAGAGATAATTTTCTTTTCCGAAAATATTGAGATGCCTTTGTTTCAAATATTAAGTCTCACACTCAAAAAATAAGTGAGTTACATTCAAAATCACCCTAATTTCTACCAGAAAAAAAATCGCTAAAAACACTTTCCCCACAATGTGATAAAAACACCCAATTCCCCAAAAGTGATTTTCAACGCGTAAGAGAGAGAGAGAGAGAGAAAGAGAGAACGTTCTATGCATACATGTATAAGTTAAATTAAGTATATTGTTTACATGACAAATATGTATAATGACCATATCCCTGTAAACAGCACAAAATCGATAATTCAGAAAATCAGAAACCGAAGGCATACAAAATCAGGATAAAACAGGAACCAAAGCAAACAAACAAAAACCTCCACCATAAGAAAAGAAGCGAACTCCCGATATGGGAGTGAGACCAGGTACCAAGGAAGAGTAAGCATCTACTGCTTGCATGCAACACCCGCCGCTTCAATTCGGTAGAAATGTCACATCCGGTTACTTCCATTTCGGAAGACATAGAGTACAATCTTTGGTTGGATGGTTCAAATGGTCTATGACAGAATATCATCCACCATTCTTGAGAGTGGGACATCATATTGTATGACTAGTTCCCCATATCGACCGTAGAACTTCCTCAGTGACGATGTTAGTTAATTACATATTGCACAAAGAACCAGGGCCACGAACGGCAAAATCGGCCTAATTTGTCACAACGTTCATCTTTTATTTTTTGATGAAACCATATTTCAGCACTTCAGAACTGGCCAACTTTGTGATTTACGGTTTTGCTGAAGCAAAATATTTTAATGTGAATTGAGGGTATGGTATATTGTTTGCGACGTCATTCGACGTCATTTTCTAATATGATGTCGCATAATGTCAGGACAAGTACCATGGATAACTTAGTATTAGAAATGATAAGATATATTTCTACATTGAGAAAATGTGTGAATTATTAATTTAAAGAATTAAAACATATTTTAAAAATCTCTATAAATACAATATGTGTACAATTTATTATGTACAGTCCGTGTTTGTTTTGCCTTTGCTGGAAATCAAATGCTGATAATGTTCGTCCTGGAACTACAGTACGCATGTCTTCAATGTAATACTTTTACTTTTTGTATTCGTTTAAATCGCGAAAGATGTAAGCTGCATCGTTCCACATGAAATTGATGTCATTATTTATAATTATATGAAAAAAAATAAAAAGACTTCATGTTTACCATCTTCATTAATCGCGGATCCGATACGTCCCAACTGTCCTAGAAGAGTGTTAGGCTGTAAAAGATCAGACATAGGCATACCATGTATGCTTCTTCATTTCTTCCGAACATTTCTGAAATACCGTTAAATTCAAAGATTTTCTCGTAATATTGTTGTCAAAACATCTCCAATTAAAAGTGAATATCCCTGTACAACATCAAAACACGGTTCTATATCTGCTGCAGACCTAGATAATTAAAGCATCCTCTTAAATTTGCCGTAGATACACCACTGTCAGCGATGTATGAAGAAACTGAATTTGACATCTTTAAGTACTTCAAATGTGTTCCTATATACTAATAGGCTCAAATTACACGTATCAGTTTTTAATCCAATTTTGCGGTCAGACTAGACAGAGATGATACATCTACTAAATTGAAAACCCCTTCCTTACACTTCGGTGCATATGAGTCGATGACTCAATATAAATAAGTACAGCTAAAACTCCAGTTGAAAAATGAGAAAAATAATGTCTTAATTCATTGCGTGATTTTCCTTTTAAAAGCAGTGTGAAATACCCATTTACCGAGGTTGTGGTGGATACAGGAATTAGGGGTGGGGGTGGGGGGAGTTTATTCCTAACATAAAAGGGAAGGGTCCTAATCGGGTCAATGGTAGCGGACTTCATAGAGAAAAAAAAACAACGGTTGCATTTTAAATGTTTTGTATTTTAAATAACTTTTCATGCTCCCTTTCTTATCATGACAATCATATATAATTATTCATTAGAGAAATACGTGCGACTCTTCTCACATGTATGCGCTAGTATAAGTGTTGAACAATCGGAAGTTAAATTATAATCGATAAGCGGAAATAATCGGATGGGCATAACCCATTATTACTATAATCGGAAAATTCAGAACATTTTTTTTTTCATGTTGCAACCAACAATAAATTGAAATAAACACTAAATCATTATTTCTTTGAATAAAATTGTTTTATTGAGTAAAACACTTTCGATCACAGCTACTATGAAAACCCTATCAATTCGTTCAAGCTTCTTTTTCTTGAATACCATGCAACAGAAAATGTCATACAAAAAAAATATTAGTATAAAAAGGGAAATACACGAATTTATCAAAACCATGATACTAAATCGAACAATCCGGAAATCAGCAATGTCGGCAACAATCGCGTTTGATTTTCAACATCGATTAGTAATGTTCATTGCTGGCCATTCATCGACCGACAATCGATCGTCAGCGATAATCTTTTCATCACTTAACCAGAATCCGTTGTCATGACTCCCATTCTATTACATTTTTAGTGTCATTTTGTGTGAAGAGAGAACATTTTTCAAAGAAGTGTTTTTACTCCGATTGTTTGATTCTCATAGATAGAATCGATAGTCGGCGAGTTGGATATTTTAGACACGATAGCGACGATGTATATGACTATCGTCATAAAAAGCGTGTATTATCACTTATTTACAGTATCTACACTTATTTCGTGTTGCAGTGTGGAGTTGGTAATACAATTTCCCGCGACCCGATGTTTGAAGTGTTTTAATTCCATTACGTTCTCTAACTTGACTAAGTTGTAGTGTCTTCTACGCAGGATAATAATTCACCTTTCACCGATCATTTCATCATGGCATTTTTAAGGTCGCCTCGTATCACATTAACTCCTTTGAGATTACCCTCTATTACTACAGTCATTTTCCCATCATCAACATTTAACAGTAAGAAACTTTTTTCCTCACCAAAGGTACTTCTATCACCTCTAAAATTAAAACCCCGTAGACATATTGCACCCACTTCTCCATCTGCAGGCTCTACATTTAACAACAAACATAGAGGGTTCTTAACCATTTGCAGGTGCAATGGGAAACGATGCGGTATGTGTCCGCTCATCAACTGCAATTCAACAACAATTAAATCTAGTGTTAATGGGCAGACCTTTATCTTCAAAATCTTCAAAAGCAAAGAAAATTTGATGAGCTGAAATGTTTCAATAATACTTCTTGGTATCTGGATGATATTCTAACCATTGACAATCCTGCTTTTGAATTATATAAGAATGAAATTTATCCACAAGAATTAACCCTTAACAAGGCAAACCTTTCAAATACAGAAACACTCTCTTTGGACCTAAATATCAAAATTGTAAACGGAAAGATTCATACAAGTGTATATGACAAAAGGGATGATTTTGGATTCAACATAATAAATTTCCCTTGGCTTGACGGTGACGTTCCAAGATTACCGTCATACGACATTTACTTATCACAGCTCATTCGGTACGCTAGAGCATGTACTGATATTTTGGATTTTCACAATAGAAATTTACAAATTACCAAAAAAAATTTTAGGTCAAGGTTTCCGCTTTCATAAACTAGTTAAGACTTTCTGGAAATTTTACAAAAATTACAGTCAACTTCTTTTAAATTTCGGATCTATACATGCAACAGAGTACATTACTATGGGTATTACACAACCAAAATTTATTAAACAAAATAAAAAGGATCAAAGGTAGGCAGCATAACCATCGAAAATGCGTCAGAATCATCAAACGCCTTTTATAACGTGGATATGATCCTAATGTCACCAGACGGACACTAGGCTTGGTACTTGACCAATCTGCAGTCTTGTACAAGCGCATCCTTGAGACTTGCACTCTGACTGAGTGTGACGACGGGACTCCATGACGGGCCCTGTCCAAACCTCTTTAGAGAAGACAGGGCCCCGACCACCTGCCCTTTCTGAATGTCAGTCGGACTCCTCGGGTGATTACATACTTGAGCTCGCTACAGCCGGCAGAGCACGGACTGTATTACGCATGCCCTCTTTTTATATCCTTTTACATATTCATCTGTGTCTCTGGGGCCCCTGCGTTTCGCGGTCTTGTTTGTGTGATGTCATCTTACAGTGAGGAGGTTGTTTTACACCACAATTGTACGTTCTTCGAGACCTCTGGGTAATTGGAGAAGTGAGAGGGTTGTGCGCACGTAATCCAGGATAACCACACCATTTGCTACTTGCGTGACAAAGTCGTCCAAAGTCGGCACCGGTTACCCATTGGTCTCGTCGGTTTATGTGTAGTCTTCTGTGTTTGATGTTTACATGTCGTGTGTCTCTTTTCCGTCTCGTGCTGTACTCGTCTTTTGTGTTTTTGCATCGGGTGTTTTGGTGTTTTACTGTTGATGCTGCAACGAGGTCTTGTTGGAGATCTCCCTTCTTTTTAAAATCGAGATTGATAAGGACATTGATTGATCGTATCAAGATGTCATCTATGTCATTACATGACACGCGAAGGGATGTGGCGCCCAATATGTAGGGGAGGCCAGGCCTTAAAATCTCGTTTTCGAAGTCATTCGTATCACATAAGAAACTCGCGTCAGTAAAAACAAAGAGGTCTCCTATATAATCCCTTCGTTAAATACAATCATTCAATTTCGGATATAAAAATTACTCCAGTTCAGTCATTCCAAAAACTTAAAAATCAAAGTAAAATTGAAATTAAAAAACGCCGTTTACAAGCTGAAATTGCCTGGATAACCAAACTGCAAACTGCGTACCCCCTTGGTCTAATCGATCAGATTTATGGACAAGGAAACATTTCTTCGACCTCTTCAAATATTAATATTTTTTTCAATCCGCCCTAACACTAAAAGGAAGCATAGGTCTCACGGTAAAAGGCGAAACAAAAAACTCAGAAAAAGAGCTAGAGTACATCGTACCCTCAAAGATCTACTGATCATTGCACGCAACGGCGGCAGACATGAACTGCTACATGCTCTCTCTTCAGTTCCAGCAGTTCAATTAAAATCTATCTTGGATGAAGCACTGGTTGCATTCTTAAGAAACACTGATTGATTCAGGCTAAATATCATTGTTGCATTCGCACAAAATAAACTATACCTTTGGTTAAAAACACCTCCCCTAAAAGACAATTCATAAAAATTCCATTTATTAACAAAGGATTTGATCTTCTTAACATCTCTAATATTTTTCGGGATCATCGCGTACAAAGTGCCATTCCTCAATATTTTGAAAATTTAGAACCTCCTCCTATTTGTTACAAATATAAGAGACCTATTCGAAATTTCGTTTTTAACTACAACAAAGTTACACAAGATCCTAAAATACTTGAATCATGTCCTGCTTCTTGAGAATGTGCAACGTCTGCATATCTATATAAACCAGCTGGTCATATTATTACAGGTGACTTTTCAATTATCAAAGACAGCCAGCTCCGTGATCTTCTTAAGAAAGGACCTAAGTATAGAATCCCATCCAAGATAGATTTTATTAAATGTCGCGAAGTGCTAAAGGAAGCTTTAGATAACTATACCAAACGATGGTGTAAATCGGAAGGAGTCGAATCGCATGCTCTGAATGACTGGAAAAACCTCATTTTGGATATTACCGATATTCGAATAGATAACTACCACAAAAATCCTCAACTTTTTGAAAATCCAATTTCTAAATCTGAAAGATATTTCAAATCCAAGTTACCTGATTTACATGAAAAATATGTCTTCGCGCCTGCAGACAAAGCAGCCAACAACACCATAATTATTTGAAAACGCTACTACATATCAACTTTAGTCTCGGAACTTTCCTCTACTAATACTTATATCGAGAGCAACGAAAGTGTTCCCAATATTTTAAACAAACATAACAGTGAAATTTCTTCTTTCAACATCCCTATTTCTAAATTGGATCTCCCTACAATATACAGTGATGATTCGTTAGTCCGGAATTCGTTACTCCGGAAAATTCGTTACTCCGGATGATTTCTCAGGGAACAAACGTGCATAGTGCAAAACTGATCCGATAATCCGGAAATCCGCGTTCCGGATCCGGACGGTAGTTTTCGGGAACGGACGTGCGGATCATATGTTATTTTGTTCCGTTAGTCCGGACGATATAAGCAACGACGGACGTGTTTTCATAACAATTAAATTTCACCTGGAGAAATCTACACGGACGTGTTTTCATAACAATGAATTTTTACTTGGAGAAATCTACACGGACGTGTTTTCATAACAATGAATTTTTACCTGGAGAAATCTACATGGACATGTTTCATAATAATTAATTTTTACCTGGAGAAAGTTACCGGAAAACCGGCATATTAATTAATTAGGCGATGGGATACGCAGCACTAGTCACGGCTTGTGGTACGCGTACTTACGTGGTTATCAAATCTATGCATTAAAAGACTTAATTGTTCGCTTCTTTTAGTCACTTTCTTAATTCTTATTGTGACATTTTTCAGCTTGTAGCGTTCGATCATTATTTTGAACAGATGCGCGCCCTAAGATTATTTCAAAATAAAGTTTATATTTTTAATTTTAATGTTTGTCTCACGATGAAGATGAGAGTGAACTGAATGTTAGCGTTAGCTGAGATATTGAGGGCTTGTTCTTGGTTAAAATAGAATTAAAACGACCGTCAACCGCTCTTGACAGACGATGATTTCCGTATTTTTCAAGAAGAAAAGTGGTACGTTTCGGTATGTATTGTTAACTATCGGCGCCCGATGTTTAGATAAAATTTTATTCTTATTTTAAAGGTTAAAGTAACGCTCTATATTGATCTCAGCTAACTAATAATACGGAGGTCTCCTTCCACTTTCGTTTTCTCTTCATCTTGTGCACTTTGTTCTATTCATTTCTATTAATAAATTTGATTAGAATTATTAAGAAATAAAGCTACTTGTATACTTATTTTTAATGATGATAAAAGTATTGACTTCAAGACGATCTTAAAAAGCGAAGACAAATCCCGGCGCCCGAACCACCTTCCCCTTGTCTACTTTTTAGCGCTCATGCTTTAAAGACATATCTAGAGATTTAGTAATCCATTATTTTCAAGAAATAAAATTTAATCAAATTATCTATGATGAGAAAATATTTGTTTACAAGACAATTTAACCGTACACACACGCACAAAAAAAACGGCCGACCCTCCCCCTTTCCTTCGGAATTTCGAGCTCAAGTTTTGACATTTTTAACATGATTCAGTAATCCGGAAAATTCGTTAATCCGGACAAATTCCTCGGGAACCAATTCGTCCGGACTAACGAATCATCACTGTACTGTATACCAAAACTTCACAAGTCTTCTTACAAGCTTCGATACATTGCTAATTCTAGCAACTGCACAACAACAATTTTGTCTAGAAATCTGACGTCAGCACTCACGGCTATAAAGGAACACGTGGCAAAATACTTTGAAATTGTCATGAACAGGAATGGCGTAAACTTCTTTTGATCTATTAAAAATTCTGGGGATGTGATTGACAAAATGAAATCAAGAAATTTTGAAGCAAATACGATATCTTCATACGACTTTTCTAATATGTACACCACGCTTCCTCACGACAAAAAAAAAATGATCGACCGTCCAAACTCATTAAATGGTGCTTTGATCGAGAGGGGAAAACTTATATTTGCACTTCTGAATCGAAGGGTTTCTTTTCCGCCACAGATTACAAATCATGCAAATCATGGACATGTGGTGACCTGTGTATTACCTTGTCCTTCCTTTTGGACAATATTTATGTAAGATTTGGTGAGAAACTCTAGAAGCAGGATGTAGGGATTCCAATGGGTACTAATTGTGCGCATCTTGTTGCAGATTTATTTTTATACACGTATGAAAAGGAATTTATCCAAAATCTTCAAAAACAAAGAAAAAATGATGATGTTAAATGTTTCATCGGTACTTCTACTTATACCTGGATGATATTCTTACTATCGAAAATCCTGTTTTGAGAAATTTTAAAAATGTTATTTATCCACAAGAATTGATTCTAAAAAAGGCAAACGTTTCAAACACAGAAACACCATTTTTGGACCTAAATATCAAAATTGTTAATGGAGAGATCCATACAAGTGTGTATGACAAAAGAGATGATTTTGGATTTAACATAGTAAATTTCCCCTGGCTTGACGGTGATGTTCCTAGATTACCCTATGGTATCTATATTTCACATCTCATCCGGTATGCTAGAGCATGTACTGATGTTTTGGATTTTCATAGTAGAAATTTACAAATTAGCAAGAAACTTTTAGGACAAGGTTTTTGCTTTGACAAACTAGTAAAGACTTTCTAGAAATTTTACAAAAGATATTGTCAACTTCTTCTGAAATTCGGACCAATACAGGCAACAGAGTATATTACTATGGGTATTTCACAACCTGCATTTTATGGTGATATTATTAACAAGATAAGAAGGATCAAAGATAGACAACATCACTATCGAAAATGCGTCAGAATCATCCAACGTCTTTTATACCGTGGGTATGATCCAAATGTCACCAGACGGACACTAGGCTTGGTACTTGACCAATCTACAGTCTTGTACAAGCGCATTCTTATAACTTGCACTCTGACTGACTGTGACGACGGGACTCCATGACGGGACCTGTCCAAACATCTTAAAAGAAGACAGGGCCCGGACCACCTGTCCTCTCTGAATGTCAGTCAGACTCCTCGGGTGATAATATACATGAGCTCGCGGCGGCAGAGCATGGAGTGTAATACGTACGCCCTCTTTTTATATCCATTTACATATATCTGTGTTGCTTGGGCCCCTGCGTTTTGCGGTCTTGTTTGTGTGTGATCATCTGACAGTGAGGAGGTTGTTTTACACCAAAATTGTACGTTCTTCGAGACATCTGGGTAATCGGAAAAGTGGGAGGATTGTGCGCACGTAATCCAGGATAACCATACCTTCTGCTATTTCCGTGGCAGATGGCCGTCCTAAATCTGCACCGGTTGCCCATTGGTCTCGTTGTTTTATGTGTAGTCCTTTGTGTTTGATGTTTCTGTGTTGTGCGTTGACGTTCTTTGTCCCTTACGCGTCTCTTTCTGTGCTTGTCTGCTTTGTGTTTTTGCATTGGGTGTTTTGGGGTTTTGCTGTGGGTGATACAACCTGGTGTTGTTGGAGATCACCTCCTTTGTTTTAGTATGAATAAGATAGAGATCGAGGTATGGAATACGAATACATGTATTTAATGATTCGCACTTAGAGGAATGAAAATTTAGGTATGTTACACGAATAAGAAAACCTCCGATCCAAATCTACCAGAACAGTACCATATGAATGTGACAAAACGATGTCATAAATGCACAACATTATTAATTTCTGGATCGATGGACTGTGGTTTAAAGGTGATTAATGTTCGAATGTTATGAACTGCAGCCTTCGCGTACTTTTGAAGAATGATTATCAATTTTTTTCTCATTTTTGCAATATCGGATAATTGGCAAATCTAAAGGGAGGGATGAGGCCAGGGCGAGAAGGGGAGCATGTTCTCGACTTTTTCAATGACGTTATTTTTTTTCAGAACTTGATGATAAAGCTTTTATAACTTACATTTTAAAGGTACGGTGTCCTTGAAAATTGTTTAATTTAGAAAAAAATTAAATGCAAAATCTTTCTTTTCATACGAAAGTTTACGTTCTCATTTGTATAAATTCAAATATTCAGGCGAATCTAACGCATACATTCGTATCTTTAATTTAGGGTGCGCAGCTCTAATTCATTTCGCTGGCGCCACCTACAATGTATTGTGTTTTTACAATAGAGATACATATGGAGATTCAATTTTACAAATTCGACAATATTATGGTCGTTACTGCATATTTTCAAATAAAACTTTTTATGTCTTCTTTTTTTCTCAACCCAGACCCGTCGGAATAAATTTTGTTTTCAATAAAATTTATTTTCAGGGACACGGTATCTTTAAATGAATTATTATATCACGGTCTCCTATCCCCTGTAATCCTTTATATTGGGCGCTGGACTTCATATTACATGAAAATAAACGGACAGAGAATTCATCCAGCATAGTCTGAACCGCCAT
Organism: Pinctada fucata; assembly: GCA_028142955.1. Classification (NCBI taxonomy): domain Eukaryota; kingdom Metazoa; phylum Mollusca; class Bivalvia; order Pterioida; family Pteriidae; genus Pinctada; species Pinctada fucata. Next base: position 25,586,051 of record AP027108.1, read on the forward strand.
CAAAATTCGCTGGTCCGATATCGTTCGTCAATCGTCTATTTCAAATGAATCATTTGATTTCAAGTTTACATCTTTTTTTTTTTTTTTTCGTTTTCAAAATCCCCACCAAATTATATCATAAATGTTTCTCCTTGGGTGTTGATCTATCATAGGCGGATCTAGGAATTTTTCAAAGGGGGGTTGAAGATTTTGAAAGGGGGGATGTTGAATGCATACTATCAAAAGCTTCTGTTTTGCAATAATACCTTAAAGGGTGCATTATTGACTACACAAAGATAATCTATATTTGTTTTATTATCTTTTAAAGGGGGGGGGGGATTTTAAAATATGGGGTTTCACGAACAAATTTCAATATTTCTGGCGCAATTCTAAATTCTAAGTACATGAAGAAATGTCTGGCGAGCGGTAGCAATTTTAGCAAAATATTGACTTATCAGAAAATACTTTCTATACCCTCTATCATTAACAAGTACATGTAATAATATTCTATATAGTTTGAGTTAAATGTCTTCATGTACGTTGATAAAGTAATATGTATAAAGGATGGATCAGAATAGATAAATTATTCAGAAAGTCTATAAAGAACTGGCGAGCGGTAGCGAGCCAAAGAAAAATCTTGAAAAATTAACGAAAAATTGTAGATTTATGGCACAAAATGTTGCTATTTTAAACAATGTTAAAATCATAAAATTTTGTGATTGAAAAGGGGGGGGGGGGACTTGGCACAAACATCGTTGTGCCCCCCCCCCCTTTTTCGAAGTGGGGGGGGGGGGGGGGCATGTGCTCCCGCTGCCCCCTTTCTCCTACGCCAATGTGAAGTAAACACAATTTCCTATTTATAACTAAACACTCATCGGAGCAAAGATTATAATATTCAACATTATAATATTCAGACTTCAGGTCACAAATGTTGTACACCTTGGTGTTGAAAGCTTGTTAAGTAAGAAGGACAGAGATTAAGTTTTTAATATAAGCTCTCTCTCTCTCTCTCTTCGTTTTTTTATTGGTCGGACCAAAGGGGGGGTTGCAACCCCCCTTTCCACCTCGCTAGATCCGCCAATGTCTATTTTGCTCCTTTATGCTGCATTCATATTACGGCTTTCTTTTATGTTTCGAATTTTCATTATTTCAATCACGTTTTGTACCCTCATCTTCCAATTACTCTATCGTATAGGATAATTCTAGATAGCCGATGCATTTATTTGTTTACATATTTTATTCCCATATTAGGAACACTTTAGGAAATAACATACATATATATAACAAACAAATAAACCGAAACCCCTAAAATCCCTCATACATTGTAAATGCTTTCTTTAAAAGATTTTTAAATTATTCTCTTATTTTTCCTCGTAGCATAACGTGTATACATACCGATATGTACAGGGAAGACAGAGAGTGGTTCAAAAGATTTAAGTATATACGAAAATACGTATCGTAACTACTCGAGTGCACAACTTGACATTTCAGGAAATTCATAAACGTCAATTTTGATGACGTCATTAGTAAAAATGACGTCACAAATATTATCTACTATGGAGCAGTTTTCTGAAGGATTGGAATAGTTTGAAATAGGTGTAAAAGTAATCAACCGCCAAATTTATAAAATTTTACATAATTTTAAAAAAAAAATGATCTACATCCAATCTTGAAATAAAACTTCTCATTTTCATCGTCTGGGAAGTCTTTTTCATGACGTTCTAACCATCTCTGATGAACAATTTGTCAAGAAATGTGCCAACAGAGAACTCATAAAAGTTTAATTTTAGACTACGACCGGACTTTCTACCAAAAAAATCTTCATCGAAATAATCACAGGTTTAATCAAAGAATATTTCAATACAATTATTTTTTTGGTAGAATGTCCGGCCCTATGCGAAATTATCGCTCAAATTTCATGATATCTCACAAAAATACCGGAAATGCAAAATCTGCACGTTTTCGAAAGACAAAATGTTCTCCTTTCCTTTTATTGATAATTTAGAAACATTGTCTGCGTTTGAAAATATACGAAAACTTTAGGCCGATATCGCCGTTCGTGGCTCTGGTCCTTTAATTAAAAAAAAAACCACCTTGCGTGGATACAATATTCCTCCCATTAACATTAATATCGGAATTTCCAACTTTAAAGTTGGAAATTACGAGATTGATAATGGAAATTCCGACTTTAAAGTTTTTGGAATGTCCAACTTTAAAGTCGAATTTTCCAACATTAATATCGGAATTTCCAACTTTAAAGTTGGAAATTCTGAGATTGATAATGGAATTCAAAAATTAAAGTTGGAAATTCAAAGATTAAAGTTTGAAATTCCGACTTTCAAGTTTGAAATTCAAAGATTATTATACAGGAGCTGCATGCATGGTTTTTTTTTTACTTCTTTTAATATTTTCCTCATGAATCAGTTACACTTAATTGTTGATTTAAGCACAGTCCTTTCGGAACATGAAAAAAAAAGAATTAAAAATCAATAACAGTTACTTTAATTCTATAACAACGTTTTCGTCTTTATTTTATTTATAGACGAAAACGTCGTGAAAATTGTTGATAGTTTGCTTTTTTTCAGGTTCCAAAAGGACTATGATTTTAGAGTTTGCAGGCATCAAAATAATGCGCATGCGATCAAATATGTCCAAATTATACAACAATTTCAAGTGATATACATTAATATTAAATAATTCATATGAGTATAAAATTTGCATATTTTGAAACCAAAATTGTAAATATCGAAAAAAGAAATTACTAGTAGATAAGTAATTAACTCAAAAGTTATTGTTTTCATTTATATAAAATAAATAAATATAAATCTGCATTGTTCCGATTTTCGGGAGGAAAAAATGCCAATTTGAAATATGTTTAGATTGTACTCAAAATAACACTTTTACATGAGAATTATCTATCATACGTTGTACATGTATATATGTAGTGTGCAAAGAAAACGCCTATATGCATGATGCAGTGAATATATATATTAGGTGTAACTAACCCAAAGACATTTTATAAACCACCGATTTTAATATTTTCAAAAGTCTTCACGAGGTAGAAATTCGAATTAATAACGATCATCAACAAAGTGCGGTTAATCAGGAATGTTCTTCGTCTTAAGAGACAAGTTCTATGTACATGTATTAAGACATAAAACAAATTTCTACGCTCTTTTCTAGTTACCGGAGATGGGATCAAGCTTTAACCCATTTCTAATTGAAAGGAGTCATAAAATGCATAGAAAGATTTTAAAACCTAAAATTTCGGCTCGCTTCGCTCGCCATTTACAAATACACAATTATTTTTTCTGAACAATTCCTTAATCATTTTTTATACTAAAATATTTTTTTAATTGTCTTGCGTTTCAGGATTTTATAATTTCAACAGTCCCTTATTTCATAAGATGTCGCGTCCCTCATCCTGCTAGGTCATTCAATACTATTTTTCATAATGATTTTCACACTTGGCAATATTACATTGTTTAGATTGTGGATCACTGTTAAGTACCCGAAACGTGCATGTCTGGTCCATGCTGAAAATGTATCTGTTCTTAAATGATGCTATTTATTTTGAAGACGTTCAACATACTACATTTCCAATAGCATTTTGACATGTGTTTTGAATTGCACAATCAGTACAGGACACATCGAAATATCTTTTTGCACAATGAAATAATCTCTAGAAAAAAACAATTTCGTACATCGGAGGCAAAGATATGCAACCCTACAAAACTTATCAGTTTTTGATATAAAATGTTAAAATTTTAACTTCTGAACAACTTATAATTTAAAAAAAATATCAGTTTTTGATATAAAATGTGAAAATGATTTTTTTTACCTTCTTAACAACTTATAATAGAGAAAGTCATCAGTTTTGAATATAAAATGTTAAAAAAAATATTGATCTTTACCTTCTGAACAACTTATAATGGAAAAATGGTATCAGTTTTAGATATAAAATGTATAAAGATTAATTTTACCTTTTTAACAACTTATAATTGAAAAAATATCAGTTTTTAATATAAGATGTAAAAACATTGATTTTTCTTTCTGATCAACTTTTCATGGGAAAAATTATCAGTTTTTGATATAAGATGTAAAAAAAATATTTTGCCCTCTGAACAACCTATAACGGAAATATATCAAGTTTTTGATATAAAACATTGAAAACAATGGTTTTACGTTTTGAACAAATTGTTAAGGAAACAAATATCTGATTTTTTTATATAAAATGTAAAAGAATTGATTTTACCGTCTGAACGACTAATAATGGAAAAAATATCAGTTTTTGATATACATTATATAAAATGTAAAAAAATGATTTTACCGTCTGAAAAACTTTTGATGGAAAATATTATCACTTTTCGATAACAAAACAACAAATGATTTTACCTTCTTAATAACTTATCATGGAAAAAATTATCAGTTTTTCATATAAAATGTAAAATTTTTTTTACCTTTATAACAACTTATCATGGAAAAAACGAGTGCTGCCAACACAATAATAGTCTGGAATGCTTTCATGTTGTACTCGATTTTAGGTCTTCATGTAACAAAGAGTGAAATGCTACACAGGGTGCTATGCTTATCTACACATTTTATACATTTGGAATGTAACATATGTTGCTATGTCATAAATGACTCCTACATTTGAAATCCATTAAATGATTGTTTAATTGTTAATTTTATTAGGATGAAACTTCCATACAAAATTTAAGCACCTATTTTTAGATATTTCTTTGTTCAGAACACAGTCACTGAAAAAACAAAACAATTGTTAAATCGGTCGCGTATGAAACAGCAACACACTGTGTAAGATTATCTTCATACTCGTATTTCATAATCGCTAGAAAAATGCGATGTGATATAAAACATCGCGTTGGTAAAACAGGTTCAATTGGTTGGAAGTGATATGATGTTCCGTATTCTTTCAATCAGCTTATCAATTTACTTAACTTTACCTAGGCATTGATACTTTAACTTGTTAATGTCTTAAAACTTGTAAATCCATGCACATTTGTTTTAGTCTAAATTCTTTATAGATATTTCTGCCATTTTTCTATGTGAATTGATCCGATCAATGCAGAACTGGGAATAAAACATATGTGCATGGATTAACAAGTTATAAGACTTTAACCGGTAAAATTATTTATGCATAGGTTATGCTTAGTGCACAAGAGAGTCTTCTTGAAACAAATGAGATGTATAATATTTTTTTGCGCACATACCCGTCTGCGCTCACCTTCCCGTGAAAGTCACTGTGTGTACTAAAGCTATGACATAGTACATAGCTTTTGCATTCTAAAGCAAGTGTTTCATATAATAGTACGATGAACAGAGGCATAAAAATCATTTTGATTAACACGAAAGATACATGGCTATATATTGCATTAAATGAATGTAAAAACAATTCTCTACAATATCTGACGTGTCGTAAGAAAAACATCAGGTGCGAAAGTGGTGATCTTTGGCAGAAATCACAATTACTTGTTAAAAATCACTTAATTCGGGAATTTTTCAATTTTTTTTTTTGGAGTAGAAATACAAATTATAGGATAATGTAAATTTATAGATCTTTTTAAACTTTTTCAGATGATATACGTATGAAAATCAAAATGCGATTGAAACATTCAATTTTTTTTTTTATTGCTGACATTTTAAAATGTGTTTTTTCCCTGTAAAATTGAAGAATTTGAAGAAGGAAAATACTTTGGTTTTTGTTTCTTAGTTTTGTCTGTGCCTTATTAAAATCAATAATGGAGAAATTCAGACAAAGATATACGATAAAAGATAAGACCTTGGCTTCAACATAGTTAATTTTCCTTGGCTTGATGGCGATGTTCAAAGATCGCCATCATACGGCATTTACATCTCTCAACTCATATGATACGCTAGAGCTTGCTCACTTGATACGGACTTCCATGCTAAAAATAAGCAAATTACTAAGAAACTTATCAGTCAAGGATTTAGATATCACAAACTTGTTAAATCGTTTTGGAAATTTTACAATAACTTTTCTGAACTCCTTTCAAAATTTGGGACAACTCCAGCATCAGAGTGTGTATCATTGGGAATTTCATTGCCTTCGTTTTACGGTGACTTAATAAACAAAATCAGAGGGATCAAAGGCAGATCAAACTTCAATCAAAAATGTAAAAAAAAAATCGGTCGCCTGCTTTACCGAGGATATGATCCTTAAATCATCAAAAGAATACTAGGCAAGGTATACGTACTAGACAAATCTACAGTTTTGTATCAAGAAGGTAGGAGATCTCCAACAAGACCCCGTTGCAGCATCAACAGTAAAACACCAAGACACCCGATGCAAAAACAAAAAAGACGAGTACAGCACGAGACGGAAAAGAGACACACGACATGTAAACATCAGTGTCTTTTCAAACGTCGCACACTGGACAACCGTGTCGACCGGAATCCATGACAGGCCTTGTTTAAATCTCATCAGAGAAAACTGGGTCCTGATTCTCTGTCCTATCTGAAAGTTGGTCAGACTTCTCGGTGATTGATCTTGAGCTCGCTTCAGCCAGCAGAGCACAGACTGTAAAACGCATGCCATAGACTTTTTATAGATACATGTACATAAAATATGTGTTACAGTGGTGATCGCGGGAGATTACACACTTTTACCGAAGTTTCCGAGGCTTAACCTAAGTTTCCGAATTTCGGAAAAATCCTACCTAAGTTTCCGAATCCTAACTTTACGAAAATTACCGCTTTGACCGAAGTTTCCGAATTATGAAAATTCGGTAGGAAATTTAGGGTAAACCGTGAAAGTTAGGTATTTTAGTTAGGTTTTTTAGGAAAAAGCGTAATATTTCGGGTTTTTCGGGGTAATGGTAGTTTTAAGATTGATTTCAACAAAACGAAATTTCCACTATGTAAACAAAAGGAATGCAACATGTGTTCGAGAATTCATGTGTATGCTGGGGTGTAATTGAGAAGGGGGGGTATGTCCCTTGAAAATTTCCAAACATAGTCATATACTATTTTATTGGCAATTTGCAATACTAGGGACGTTTTTTCTTAAATAAATACGCTCACGCTGTTATAACTCTTCCCCTCCCCTGATTGTCTAGATTAATTCGCACATACATCGGTCAAATTTGGTATTGAATAAGTCACAGGGGGCCGTAGCCAGATTTTTTTTTCATTTCCATGAAATCATTCTGCAATCAACCCCCCACCCCCTCTTCCCTCGCTACATTTAATCAGCTATGTACAACGATTTTCCACAGATTCTATATGAAAGATATATGGAATCTGCGGAAAATCGCTGTACGTTACTTAGCTGATTAAATGGAAAGAGGGACACGTCAGTCATTGAAATATTAAAAAAAAACCTTGCTTCGGCCCCCTGTGTACAATAAATAAAAAAATAGTAAAGAAAAGATCCGATATTAGAAAAGTATTATAACAAAAGATCGTTGAACTAAAGAAAAGATCTTATATCTAAGAAAAGATCGTTGAATATAAACAATTCGAATTTCCTCTGATCGACGAAGTTGTACTTTTCGCAGTGGAAACACTTCGGCATTTTCAAAAATTCTTAGAGATTTTTTAATTTCAAATTGAGAAAACTAAATAAATGTTATTTCAAAAGACAGTAAGTAATATACAATAATCCTACATAAAAAGCCGATTTTACACTGTGTACCGACTATAAACCGAGCTAATGATCGAACTTGTTTGCAATTTCAGGCAAGTTCTATGTGTGTGTGTTTTTTTGATTTTCTAGAATTTCAGCTGTCCTTAGCCGGGGACGTATATAATACGTCCCTGTCGTGGCTTTTAAAAATAACACATATGATGTATAATGGAGAGGCGTGGAGGGTTTTGTTGTTGTTGTTGTTTTTTTATGGAGACCCTAGTTCAGGGCCCGATTTTTTCTGTTCTTAAGCAGATGCATGAACAAAGACAATTCAGCAGACCCTTCGGGCTAGATTCTTTTTGGGGAGGTGTAAACTTCCCGGACATTTTTCTTGGGGAGGGGTGCAGTCTTCCTGCCCCTCCCCTCATAAAAATCATTTGGGGTTCCTTTGTCCTCAATATTTTATAATTTGTTGACTAATCTGTTAAAATTCTTGTCTAACTACCATTACATGTACAACTCTATATCTAACAAATTCTTTCAAAGGTGGTCTCAATCTTATGACAGCCCTAATTGCACTAATTGTGATAGGCAGAATGAAAAATGCATGTGGCCGGTCCGGGAATCAAACCCGAGACCTTCTGCTATGGAGGCAGACGCTCTTAGCAACTGAGCTAACCGAGCACGATAACAGTACCGTCACACACTATTTATGTTTTTTTACAAGTCCCGAGATACAAATATGTTGCCGGACTCTGTCCGAAAACCTGTGATTGTCTGCAATCTTGGGGTAAATACTCCTATATGCAAGATCTGTCATAAAGGAATAAATTATACCCAACTATTCATTCAAAGTATTCATACTGAATCTTCTACACAGTTTCATAAAAAAGTATATTATGACCAGAACCTCTTACCTTTATTTAGGAGCATAATACACCCTTGGGTCCTAAGAGATAATTATGTTAAATGTTTTTGAAAACCATGTAGAGGGGAAAAAGTTTTGTCACAAAGTTTTGCCAAGAAAGTCTATTGTTACCTTGACCTCTGATCTAGATTCAGGTCATTAAAAAAACCTCGATTGCTACGTATACGTAACAATTCTGCAAACAACACACTAAAATTGATAACCAGGAGGACCGGAAACTGATTTGTTCAAGGAAAGGGAAAGTTGCTCGTTGCAGATTGACCCTCAATATGTGACTTTGATTTTGAAGTTAACCTTGACATAGATACAGAAAAACAGACATTGAATAAAGTTTTCCGCATATATGCATGTTGTATTTGCTTTGCAGTGAGTAAAGTAGAAATCAAAATTTCAGGAAGTGTAACATAATGAACTGATGTGCATGATCATGTATAAACTGATATTCAAGCTATTATAGCTTATTCAGCTCAAGTATAATGTGGGTCAATATTCAACACCTTCTAGGTCAAGAAGGTATAGCTCAAAAATTAACATTAGATACCAAAACCCAGTTGATTTACAATTTATTTCCTTTCTTGCTACTGATGAAGTACATGTAGAATACTATCAATCTGACAATAAGAAATATACAACTGTAACTGTCAAAAGACAGCAAGTGTGAATGGCAGTAGATGGTAAATTACTGTCTACATTTGAGTACAAGAATAACACTGTTCAAGAACAGGTATGTCACCTGTCACATGTTTGACCCTAATACATTGCCTTGACCTTGAAAATGACCTTGAGCTAGACTATAGCCTCTAAACATACTTCATTCTGATGCATATTAATTAGCTATAGATAATGTAGCCATATATATATGATCATGTATCTTCAATGAACATCCCCCTCCCTTTTCACTTAAGTTCACAACTATGTGACACATGATCTAAAAACCTGTGACATATATCATAGGGCTGGTACAATACTCTGATTCATCAATGCATCACAATATTTTTTTTTTCGAGATCCAAGTATCGATATATCCAAACACACCAAAGTTAAAATTTACAAAAAAAAAAATTATTGAATTTTCTGGATTTTTGTCCCCCACGCCAAAAACAAAACTAATCTTCAGAGAAAATGAAAGTACATGTAACATTCGGAGAAAGTGTAATTTGGCTATGGGGAAGTGGATTAAGTTAGAAATGCCAAGTACAGCACGAGATTGGTGGGGTAAACATTTGGTTTCCTTGTTTATGAAGTACATGTTATAGGAATAGGGAAAATTCTGGTCAGAAAGCTAGTTCTGAATACATATAACCTGTTAAATGAAAATAAGCTACTTATATGTGATGAATATAAATAGTATCAAATAGAATTTTGAGAAGGTTTTATCAATTTACTTAGTATTGCGATACATATTATATACGATATCAGGTATCATGATACGTATCGGATCGGGTGGGTGCAGTATTGTCCCTGCCCTAATATATCACATGCCGATTTCTTGAATTATACAATGTTTCAAAACATTTTGATGAAAGATAAATGAAATTTTTAAAATTTTTAACTAAAAATGCTTCGTAATGATCTTTGACCTTGAAAGTGACCTTGACCTGCTGAGTCTAATCATGCTTTACTTTCTCTGCAAGTTTAAAAAAAATGTTTGCTGTATATCAAGTAAGTTACAGACAAATATGTCACAGACTGACAAACAGACAGACAGTCAGAGACAGATGAACAAACTGCCTAACAAAGTGATTTTTATATGGCGACATTAAATTTCTCAATCTGAGTAAATCAGAAACCACATGTTTTTGCCATTCCACATACATGTATTACATGCCATATAAATCTGTTAATTTTTCTTCATCTTGTCTTGATTCTGGTGTCCAAGATACACAAATTATGAAGGAAGGAAGCTATGCCACACCAATCCATTATCACTCACTTCTGTTTGACCATGTTGTATGTGTTGACTCTCATTATCCTGAAATAAAACGAGTGCAAATTTTAAATGAAATAGAAAAAAAAATGTGATGATAACAAACATCTAAATCACATCATTTAACAATAAATCATAAAGGTAAATTCCTATCATTACCAAATAGATATCATTGTATAGTTCTCACTTAGTCGTAAATTACATGTATATGGTTATATAGTAGAGGAATGCAATAATGCAATTATATTTTATAAACAAATAAAACACTGCTAAAGACAGTATGGCTGGATTGCAAAGTAAGTTTTTGTCACTAACTGGGTCAAGGTCAGGTCAAATGTTACTGCATCAATTGAAAGGATTTGTCAGAAGCAACCAATAAGTATAATATTATGTTTCTACTATGTATATAGCTCCTGAGATTTTGGTTCAATCAGAAACTTAAGCAAAATCATTAACTAGGTCAAAGCCCTAGGTCAAGGTCACTAGCTCAAATGTTACGAGATAAATTGAAAGGTCTTGTCAAAGGCAACCTACTAGGGCTGAGTGTCGCGGGTCAAATTTGTATTGCGATATATTGCGATATTTAGGAAAATATTGCGATATATTGCAATATTTTATAACATTGATATTCCTTATCTTTTTCATTTTCCTACTTCAATTTTGCTTTCAAAATTTTACTTAAAAAATCTGAAAATGTTTCCACATAGAGAATAAGTGTCATTATTTGTGTCTTGTTACGGGTATGCAACACACAGCAAGTGCATTTATTACCGTACATGTAATGCGCGTTAACGCAAACTTGCTGTGTGTTGCAAGAATGTGATAATTCTGCCTGCTAGGACAACGGCAGACACTCGTGGACATACAGACAGTGCAAAAAGTCACTCAAAAACTTACTACCCTTATTAAATAAATGAGAGGAAAGGCTCCGACACATCCGTGAATTTCAAATACAACAACGTTGTACTTTTAACAATCTGCCAATCATGAACTAGATACTTGCTAAGAATCCAGCTAATATGTTCAAGTCTTTCTTGCAAATTGGTATACCAAAATAAATGATTATTCACTTTTGTCTTTGACCTGTGCAGTGTGTTGACGTAAGGTCAAACAAGCGTCAGGCTGTGTAGCATAGTACGGACACTTCGTCTTGTTTAAAAACGGCTAGTCAGAAAATTGTACAATTTAAATGACCCTAGCCATTGATGTATTTTGATTAGTAATTAGCGTTCGCTAATTATTTTCAAAGAAACAACATGAAAATATGAAAATATCGTCAAAATCCGGGATTTGATAACAAATACCGTGGTACGTATTGCGAAGCCTCGTATCGCAATATACTGGTACCACGATAAAACCGCTCAGCCCTACAACCTACATGTATAACATAAAGTTTCTACTGCATAAAGTTCCTTATATTTTGCTTTAACCAGAAACTTAAACCAAAATTTTTAACTATATACATCAAAGTAAGGTCAAGGTAAAGTTTCTTAGATTTTGCTTTACATGTAACCAGAAACTTTAACCAAAATGTTGACAACGGATGACAGACGGATAGACAGACAGGTGGACATAGCCAATCTATAGACTGAAATTGCTTTGCAATCAAGCCAAATACTTTTTAGATGGGGGCATTTTCAATGTCTAGCTTGTCCTTGGGCCAGTGGTTGAATTTTTTTTTGTAAAGACTGGTGGACATGCAGTGATTTAAATCATAATCTCTTAATTTTGTTATTCAGGCACAAACCCTTCTAATATGCTGCTATTTACTTATAGTCCTAACCCGAGTAAGGATTGATCTATCAGTCAATTATTATACTGCCGTCGACTTACTCGAGTAAGGACTATCGGTCAACAGTAGCATAATAATCGTTATATTACACTGCCGTTGACTGACTGTCCCTACCCGAGTAAGGATTATAAGTCAACAGCAGCATAATTAAAACTGTCCGATTCCAAATCACAAAACGAAATAGATATTATACATCATCAGATCATTTTACATGTACTACGTGTACTAACCTACCGTTGAATTTCCAGAATACCGGGCCAGTGCAATCCGTACATCAATCGTTGATTATTGGATTGAATGCAGTGGCTCTGACAGTAGTTTGCGATTCTTTCATTATGTTTGGACCATGTTGTTGTTATTGATACGTACTATATACGTCCTTGGTACCATTCATCAGTACATGTACATGCATGCAACAATTCAACCATGCACATCTTCATGCTCTTGCAGATTCTTGGATACCTTGCTGTCAGTACAGACATTTTAACAGTCTGTTCTTCAATATGTAACACGGTTATGATCATTCTTCATCAAATTCCTGACTGTTTCGTGCATTTCATCAAGGGAGAAATATAAAACATCAAGTTTTACTGCTACAAAAATTCGATCGTAGTAATGTATTGAAACCGAAAGTAGACCTAGAACATTCCGAATCCGACAAAATGCAGAGCTCTACAGGTGTAACTACAGGAAATCAATTTCATGGGGATTCCCCTCCGTTTTGACTGGTGAACCGTACTAAATAAAAGGTGTCACGCCATTGGTAAAAAATGTTGGAAATGTATTTATAGCATATAGAATCAATAAATAGTGACCAGTAGTCGTGATAAATTTAACTTTGAACTTGATCTTGTCTTTTATGCAATCTACAGATCGATTTGAAAATACGTAAAAATTTGAAAATTTTCGATGAGGACGGAGGGGTACTGTAAAAAAGTGAAATTTGCGAAAAAATGACATGCATGACCCCCCTTTTTCTTTTCATTTTTATGCATGCCAAAGATGTGGCAAGCGAAAAAGACCAACTTTACAAACTTCCGGGCATTTTAAGTCAGTCAAATCGAGCTAATTCGTTAATCATACAAAGAAGGTTTTTATTTCCTGTAGTTACCCCTATAGGGGAAAATGGACCAAAATCACATAATTCGTTTTTCTTGTAGTTTATTTGAATTATTGTAATAAACTTCGGTACAATTTTATTCTATCTGAAAATTTATCATCCAGTCGACATTTTGAAAACGTTATCGCTTAGCGATCAAAATATACAGTCATACTAAATAAAGAAGAACACTGCGCAGTTGAGGATGGTTATGATAGGCAAATTTTCCAACACCAGGATGAGAAACCTTCAGGGAGGAAGACTTACGGAATCCTGTATATCGCCCAGCATGATACTTTGCAAGTGTTAATCAAATTAAGGGTCCCGCTGTGTAAATAAGTACATAAGAACTTTGTACAATCCTTTCTCCTGATACCGCTTCTGCATGCATTCAGTGCCCATAGTGAGGCTTGACTTACTTAAATTTTATCTTTTTCTCGATCAGCATCATTGTTATTCCATGAAATAGTGTATTTTAATCATTTGCTTGATAAAAATCATTCCATTGTGCCGATTTCACTGAAAATTTGTTAATAATCAGATATTTTACCATATAAGGTATGTTAGTTTCTGTAATTCAGCAGTTAAAGGTCGTTTATGCTGATTTCTCATGTGTATTGATAGTACGAGCCTGGTTTTACTTTAACATGGTGAAATAAAGGGTTTTTTCTTAAAAGTAAACTTAAATTTGACAGATTTAGATGGAACACTACTCGATGCAGAAAATGTAGAAATTAGAATTTTGTTGAAAGGGGGGCTGTAGAAAAGAGTCCAATACTCCACCAAACATGGTCATATCGATACAAACTTAGTCGATGCGGATGTAAAATACTTCATTTTACATATCTAAGGCTTAAATTCTTGAAAAATCGAAAAAATGAAAAAAATATAGGTGTAACTACAGGAAATCAATTTCATGGGGATTCCCCTCCGTTTTGACTGGTGAACCGTACTAAATAAAAGGTGTCACGCCATTGGTAAAAAATGTTGGAAATGTATTTATAGCATATAGAATCAATAAATAGTGACCAGTAGTCGTGATAAATTTAACTTTGAACTTGATCTTGTCTTTTATGCAATCTACAGATCGATTTGAAAATACGTAAAAATTTGAAAATTTTCGATGAGGACGGAGGGGTACTGTAAAAAAGTGAAATTTGCGAAAAAATGACATGCATGACCCCCCTTTTTCTTTTCATTTTTATGCATGCCAAAGATGTGGCAAGCGAAAAAGACCAACTTTACAAACTTCCGGGCATTTTAAGTCAGTCAAATCGAGCTAATTCGTTAATCATACAAAGAAGGTTTTTATTTCCTGTAGTTACCCCTATAGGGGAAAATGGACCAAAATCACATAATTCGTTTTTCTTGTAGTTTATTTGAATTATTGTAATAAACTTCAGTACAATTTTATTCTATCTGAAAATTTATCATCCAGTCGACATTTTGAAAACGTTATCGCTTAGCGATCAAAATATACAGTCATACTAAATAAAGAAGAACACTGCGCAGTTGAGGATGGTTATGATAGGCAAATTTTCCAACACCAGGATGAGAAACCTTCAGGGAGGAAGACTTACGGAATCCTGTATATCGCCCAGCATGATACTTTGCAAGTGTTAATCAAATTAAGGGTCCCGCTGTGTAAATAAGTACTTAAGAACTTTGTACAATCCTTTCTCCTGATACCGCTTCTGCATGCATTCAGTGCCCATAGTGAGGCTTGACTTACTTAAATTTTATCTTTTTCTCGATCAGCATCATTGTTATTCCATGAAATAGTGTATTTTAATCATTTGCTTGATAAAAATCATTCCATTGTGCCGATTTCACTGAAAATTTGTTAATAATCAGATATTTTACCATATAAGGTATGTTAGTTTCTGTAATTCAGCAGTTAAAGGTCTTTTATGCTGATTTCTCATGTGTATTGATAGTACGAGCCTGGTTTTACTTTAACATGGTGAAATAAAGGGTTTTTTCTTAAAAGTAAACTTAAATTTGACAGATTTAGATGGAACACTACTCGATGCAGAAAATGTAGAAATTAGAATTTTGTTGAAAGGGGGGCTGTAGAAAAGAGTCCAATACTCCACCAAACATGGTCATATCGATACAAACTTAGTCGATGCGGATGTAAAATACTTCATTTTACATATCTAAGGCTTAAATTCTTGAAAAATCGAAAAAATGAAAAAAATATAGGTGTAACTACAGGAAATCAATTTCATGGGGATTCCCCTCCGTTTTGACTGGTGAACCGTACTAAATAAAAGGTGTCACGCCATTGGTAAAAAATGTTGGAAATGTATTTATAGCATATAGAATCAATAAATAGTGACCAGTAGTCGTGATAAATTTAACTTTGAACTTGATCTTGTCTTTTATGCAATCTACAGATCGATTTGAAAATACGTAAAAATTTGAAAATTTTCGATGAGGACGGAGGGGTACTGTAAAAAAGTGAAATTTGCGAAAAAATGACATGCATGACCCCCCTTTTTCTTTTCATTTTTATGCATGCCAAAGATGTGGCAAGCGAAAAAGACCAACTTTACAAACTTCCGGGCATTTTAAGTCAGTCAAATCGAGCTAATTCGTTAATCATACAAAGAAGGTTTTTATTTCCTGTAGTTACCCCTACATGTTATATACATATTTAAAAAAAAAAAGAAAAAGGGGGAAAATAAAATTAGAGAGAGAGAGAGAAAGCTGTTTTATTATCATAATTATGCAATATGTAATTTCTCGGTAGTGAGTGAAAAAAATGTACATGTATGTCTTGTAGCGTTGGCCTTATGAGCGTTTTCTTGTGTGTATTGTACCTTGCGACTAACTTGTCGCGTAGTCTGTTTAGTACCCTTGGGTATTGTAATTGTTGTGTAAACAATCTACTTCTACCAATTAGAAGTATACCGAGCGGTCATTCCTGATAGATTATAGAGCAGGTCGTCTGCTCAATTACCGTCGCAACATCCAATGTTGGACAAAAGTAACGTAGATCACAATAAACAAAAATCTAAATAATCCATGTTGAAATAAGAGTCGCAATAAAAGTTCACCAATTTATTAAATATAAGTCGAATAATAGTAATAAGCGATGTTTACAGTACAGATCCCACTTACACACTGCGACGCATTGATCAGGTGCGCGCTCCTTATATACTCTAGTGGGGCAACTCGAAGTGAGCTGCCCCTACAACATGTTAAATGGGCAGCTCCAAATGAGCTGCCCCTCCAATCTTACATAACTTAGCGTTGTACAATCAATAAAAACAGCATTACAAGATAAATATATACATATAAACAAGACATAATCATTATTTCGTTACAACTCCCCCCTCCTAAGATTCGATCCCCTGATCGAAAAGCATAAAACATATAATCATACATCAAACGAAAATAATGAATTAGATATCATAAATGCAAATAATACAATAAAGAGAGTAAAATGCAAAATGTCAAATGTTCACAAGTTAAATGTATCTCATCTGCGGACATTTCTGTACGGTCCATCCGGAATCCTAGTCCAATATTACGGGGATTCCTGGTAACGTCCGTAATATATATCCATTCCCGTGCGTCCATGTGACATCTATTATCCTAAGTATACTACGGTGATTTCCAGGCAACGTCCGTATCATGCTCTCCAATTCGTATTAAATAGAGTGCACATCTAACGAGTACACATATAAATCCTTATTATACCACGGGGATTCCAGGCAACGTCCGTGATATACATGTTCTCCAATCGCATGCACATTTAACACAAGTGCATAAAAATCCATTTCATACCACGGGGATTCCGGGCTACGTCCGTGGTATACATTAATCCAACGATATTACACATTTTACATAAAATCACGTAAATCCAAATCATACTACGGGGATTCCGGGCTATGTCCGTAGTACGTCCATCCATCATATAACACAGAAAACACGAACACAAATAATCCAAATATACTACGGGGACTCCGGGCAACGTCCGTAGTATTTCCATCCAACGTTGATAATATAATAAAACACAGAAAACACGAATACACATAAATCCAAATATACTACGGGGACTCTGGGCAACCTCCGTAGTATGTCAATCCAACGTTTGTAATATCATATATACATGTAAAACACGAACTAAACTACTGGTGAGCTCACTACTATCTAGTATTTACAGGAAATTAACACGTGTCTTTATTCTCTAAAACGAACAGGGCGTTTGATCACACGGCCACGCCTTGTTTTCACAGGATCACTTTCTAATTTTTCACTTTCACTAGCGGTAGATTCTTTCTTATTCACTTTTGTCGTCGCTTTCTCTGTTTCATCCTCACTTTTGTATTCAGGAATATAATCATCCTCTTCTTCACGGGAACTATCTTTTTCTTTCACGATGTCACGAAAAGTATCTCTGTCCTTCACTATATCACGAGAACTATCTTCTTCTTTCACATTTTCATCAGGAAGTTCAGGAATGATATCAGGTTCCTTCACACTCTGATTCACTTTCTTGGTTGCTTCACGCAGCACTAATCGTTCTAAATTTCGGCGTATAGTTTTTCCTGTGCGATATCTTTTCAAATTGTCGGCATGGACGATTTTCGGATTAAAGTTCCTGGAATGCTGAATTTTGTATAACACATTAGAAAGTCTTTCTAGCACAATCCACGGTCCTGTCCAATTTCTCGACAATTTAATCTTAGTTCCGGTCACTTGTTTAGGTTGATAAAGTCGCACTGTATCGCCAACTTCATAATTCTTTTCTACGATATTACGATTGTAGTTCTTTTTCTGTGTTTTCACTGATTTTCTTATGTTGTCCCTGGCAATTTTATGCGCCATTTCGAGATTTTCACACATTCTCTGCACATAATCACTACGATTGACGGGAATTTCTTCCTCGAAACACATAAAATCGCTCATCACATCTATCGGCACTTTCATTTCACATCCATACATCATGCGATATGGCGTTATTCCTGTAGTTTCGTGAACAGATGTGTTATATGCCATGCATAATGTGTCTATAAAACGATCCCAGTCCGTTTGCACTAAATTCACATATTTTGATAGCATTTCCTTGAAAGTACGATTTAATCTCTCCACCATACCATCGGATCTAGGGTGAAATGCGGTAGTCCTTGTTTTCGTTATATCCAAAACAGTGCACAATTGAGAGAATAACTGACTCTCAAACTGACTACCTTGATCTGTATGGAGTTCTAGTGGGCATCCATAACGCTTGATCCAACCACGGAAAATCACATCAGCCACGGTCTCGGCTTCAATATTCGGTAACGCATACACTTCGGTCCACTTCGTGAAATAATCCGACACAACTAACAAGTACACATTCCCATTCTCTGTTTTAGGTAAAGGTCCTGCTAAATCGGCTGCAATCCGCTCAAATCGTCCTCCAGCAATATCATAACTTTGCATAAAATGTCTCTTTTTCCTCGGTGGATTCTTCTTTTCTTCACATATATCACACGAATTCACATAATCTGTGATATCACGATGAAAATTAGGCCAATAATATGAACTCATATCTGCTCTGTTTATTGTCTTTTGAACTCCTTGATGTCCAGATGTCGGCGAGTCGTGTAAATACCACAAAATTGCACTTCGTAACACTTTTGGCGTACATATTCTTAGTCGAGTAGCACTCTCCTCAATCCACTTAATACACAGTACTCCATTACACACGGTGAGCACTTCCCAACGTCCCAACCAAAACTTAAATTCTGGATGTAAATGACTTATCGACTCGAATTTCGGTTTAACTTTGGAACCATGCTTTTCTATAAAAGCAATTACATGTCCAAGTACGTCGTCTTTAACCTGTAGTTCTCGAATTCCGGAAAATGATAAATCGGTATCTGGCACCGGAATAGGTTTAGCTCTCCTAGGTCGATTCTCTCGTCGCCCTCTTTTTGATTTTAAATCCTCTTTCACGTTTTTATCGTCACTTATCGCAAACAAACATTGAATATCACATATAGCTTGATCACTTTGTATATCAATACCACTTCGATCACTTCGCAAGTCCTCTATGTGACTCTCTCGCACACCGTAATATTCATCATCTAATTTCCGTTTGCACTGTCTACACATGGTGTCATTTTCGGTCATCTTAATCCTTGAAAGTCCGTCAGCATTACTATGCTTTTTACCGGCTCTGTGCACTATCTTAAAATTGAACTGGCCTATTTGTTGTAACCATCTGCACATTTGACCGTCCGGTTCTTTAAATCTATGCAACCATGTTAGAGATCCATGGTCAGTTCGTAACACAAATTCACGTCCTAGCAAATAGTGTTTAAAATACTTCATGAAATACACCACTGCAAGCATCTCTTTGCGCGTCACACAATAAATACACTCAGCAGTTGACAGAGCCCGGCTTCCATAAGCGATCACTTTTTCATTGTCACCTTGAATTTGCGATAAAACACATCCAATCGCAAAATTACTCGCATCGGTATCAAGAATAAAATGTCCTCCTTCCGGATCCGGATATCCTAGAATCGGAGCACTCACTAATTTCTGTTTCAGAGTATGAAAGGCATGGTCACACTCCTCCGTCCACTCCCATTTCTTTCCCTTTTTCGTTAATCCATGTAAACATCGCGCAATATTTGCAAAATCCTTTATGAACTTCCTGTAGTATGACACTAATCCTATAAAACTACGAAGTTCACTAACATTGGTTGGTTTTGCAGCGTTTCTTATTGATTCTGATATTCCTGGATCGGTTTGTATTCCTCTAGCCGACACTACGTGTCCTAGAAATTTCACTTTCTCCTTGAAAAATGAACACTTTTTCGCTTTCACTTTAAGATTCACTTCGTCTAATCGATCGAACACTTTTTCCAAATTTTCCATATGTTCGTCAAAATTTCTGCCGAAAACTACGATGTCATCTAAGTACAAAACGGCTATTTTCCACTGAAGTCCTATCAATGCTCGCTCTATGATGCGTTGAAAAGTTGCAGGAGCGTTGCACAATCCGAAAGGCATCACTGTATATTCGTACAATCCTCCCCGAGGAGTTGCGAATGCAGTCTTTTGTTTGTCGTTTTCTGACATTGGAACCTGGTGATACGCCATATTTAAATCTAGTGAGGAAAACCACGTTGATCCACTCAGGGCATCAAGGTCATCTTCTATCCTCGGTATGGGGTACGCATCCTTCACTGTTAAAGCGTTCAAACGGCGGTAATCTACACATACACGCCAACTTCCGTCCTTTTTCTTCACTAAAACCAACTGTGAAGACCACGGACTATTCGATTTCTCGATGAGACCCTGCTTCTCTAACTTCTCTATCTCCGCGTCTAAAACTTCCCTCTTGAATATAGGTACTCTACGCGGTGCTTCTTTAAATGGTCTCTCATCACTCAATTTTATGTCGTGTTCTCCGAATTTTACTCGTTCCAACTTCCCATTCGGATTCGCGAACACATTACATCTTCTAATTAGGAATTCCTTAAACTTCATACACTGCTCCTCGTTGAGGTTTTCACATCCTTCCTCATAAGCAGCTTTTAAATGCACCGGCAAATCACTACATGTAGTTTCACATTCTTCACGTACTACGTTCACATCACTCGTAGCACTAATCGGTTCACTAACACACTGAACCGGAATAAATAACGCAATAACTGTAC
This sequence comes from Pinctada fucata, assembly GCA_028142955.1. NCBI lineage: Eukaryota > Metazoa > Mollusca > Bivalvia > Pterioida > Pteriidae > Pinctada > Pinctada fucata. The sequence continues at coordinate 25,607,052 of AP027108.1, forward strand.
CCCTCCTCACTTCTACTGGTTCCACTCCTGGATTGTACACACGGATACACACATCACGATCACGCGCACTAAGTAAAGATCTCGCTAAAACTAATTCATGAGCTTGAGCAAATTTCTGTAAACACATAGGTAATCCCTCTTCCTCTGTTACATACGAAAGATATGACGGAATAATAGCCTCCTGTCCCGCATTGATTTCCATAGTTTCGGCGCAAAATATTTTATTTGTTCGTTCTCCTTCATTAGGATCAAACTTCACAACAAATTCTGAGTTGTCATGGTCCCAATTACACTTGTATTTCACATAAAAATCTTCACCTAAAAGATTTTGGGTAACTCCTCCCACAAATATCCGAAATTCAAAGTTCATTCCTCTGAAAGTTAGAATCATTATCGCTGTCCCTAGTACGTCTATAAATTGTCCGTCCGCCGCTATAAATTTACTCCGTACTCGTTCTAGTACTGGCCTACTATCGGGTAACATGTTGAAGTAGGTATCCTCGGTAATAAATGATCTACGGGCACCAGTATCCACTTTCCATGTCACATTAGCACCCTGGATCAGTCCATCCACAAAGAACCCTTTGCTTCCAGGAATCCTGAGTTCGCTCCTGCTCTCGAACACTGACTGATCACCGTGGCTAACCTTATTTGCACAGAAACGATCCAATGCGTTTGACGACGACTTTAAACACCAGTCAGGTTCGTTGGTACACACCTCTCCAGTAATCTCAGACTGAATAACACTTCCGTGCTTTCCGTGTGTCCTTTCATTAACTACTTCTGCTTCGTTGAAAATCGGATCACAATATCTCGTTGTACTAGACCTTTCTGGTTTCTCGACCGGTGCACGGCCTACTGCCTCGGTCTCGAGTCGTTTAACGACTTCGAATGGTTGTCGGTGCGGTTTTGACGGTAATTCCCTCTACGATTATCTCTTTTCGGACAGTTCCTGGAAAAATGGTCTGCAGAATTACAAATAAAACATCTCTTTTGCGAAAAGGTTCGGAGTTCACCAGCTTTCGACTGAACGTCGTGTTTATTGCGCACTTTTTGCATCGCCTCGTTTCCAGTATACAGAACACGTTTGTTTGGTCTCAAAATATCCTCCCGTCGATTTTCACCTAACCTAATGCATTCCTCTTGCATTGCGGCAGTTACAGCATCCTGTAGATTCCTTGGCCTTGTTCGTTTTACTGCGAAGCGAAATTCGTGATCTTCGCTGCATTTATCGAGAAAAGTTTTCATGCTACTTTCCTGTACGTAATCTCTGTTGTCGGGGTATGCCTTGCGATATAGATCCTCTATGGCCTGTCCAAAATCTCTAAAAGTCTCACTTTGCTTCTTTTTCCGCATCTTAGCCTCAGCAACATAGCTCTCTTTCATCGCACGGTGACCAAATCTATCGTCCATAGCCCGTTTTAATTCAGTCCAGTTATTTCTTATTTCCACAGGAAGTCCGTAAGCATAAGTTTCTGCCTGACCACGTAACACAGTAAAGAAAATAATGCGAATTCTTTTTTCATTCCAGCCATTTATTGTCGCAATGTTTTCAAAATATCGAATAAATTCAGACCATATATCCTCACCATCTCCTTTGAATATCCGTTTCACAGGGACTTGTTGCGAGAAACTAGCGCGTTGCACAGGGTTACCAATGGCACCCATATTTTCGTCTAAGTATGATGAATCGTATCTAGGGAAATTCACATTACTCCCGAGGGGAGAATCAAATCTTACGTTCCTTGGATTACGTATATTTTGTCGTTTTCGAAAACAGTACTTCCACAAAAGTCCTATGAATAATCCTATTAAGAAAACACAGGCACTCGTCACAAGCACTGCCTTCGTCATCACCAGCAACAAATATCCAGGAAAGTATTTATAGCACACTGCACACAGTGATCCAATCAGAACTGAAATGATCGTCCATAGTTTGAAAATCCAAGTCCATCCATCCTCAGAATTATCGAATCGCGTACTATTTGCATCACACGGCACATTTTGTCGGTATGAAAGCACAGGTGTGCTTGAAGCTACCGGTGTACATGTATTTGCGGCTTCATTAAATGAATCTAATAAGTTTCTCCTGACCGAAACCGGTGATTTTCGTCTTTGTCCGGACACACGAGGGGTTATCTCCCCTGGTTCATTTTGTAACTCACCTGTAAGTTCCATTTCACGGGGTGAATATGTCGTTTGATCGTTTTGCATCATCACATTTATTATAATCACGATATGCACAAATATTCCACACAACGCAAAGAAATCCAGTTTGAATCGTTGAATAAAAATTCACACGAGGCACATATAACACACGGGAATAAAATCTTTTTCGTCACAGATTTTAAGAATCACACACATGCGCACGAATATTGCACACAACACGGCACTATTCACTTACTGAATGCACAAAACACAGGCATTTGTCGGACACTAATTGACAGAATTACGGACAAAATAATGTTTTATACGATAAATGCACACAGGTTTCACACACTAACAGTCACAAAATAATCACGCACAAATAAATCACCAAAACACTGCACACTTTGCACAAAATGATTTCACACGCGGGCAGTCACAAATCATACACATTATCGCGCATGAAATTCTCACATATAAATATATCACACGCAAACAAAATCACTGAAATATGCACTTGCACAAATCAATATAAAACGGTCGCGCACTTGATTAAAACACAAAACATATACTTAGTATATATGTATCACACGCGATCGCGCACTATCACTTCACTTCCACAGAATTTGTACGGTATCAAATACACATAACAATATAATTACCGTACACTAAATAAAAACGAATCGATAATCTCACTAATATATAATATACACACGTAGGTCACAGGGGAATATATACACTAAGTCACTGAATCTACATGCAAAACACTAAACTTTCCACTGATCACAAATACTTACTTTTCATCTTAAAATTTAGGAAAATTGTTTCACTTTTCCTCCACACACTTCGCATCGTTTTCCCGAATCCATGTACAAGCACTTTGGAAATACTGCGAAGCATTCTTCGCATCCCACTCGCGATTTCACTTGCACTTTTCGAACGAAATGAACGTATCCAAATTCTGTGTAATCGTACACGCGTACGAATTTTGTCGGTTCCTGAATATCCATATTGGATTGAAGAATCACACACTATAAATACGCACAAATTTTCACTGTAAATCCAAAAAGAATAATATTTGAAATAAAATTCTGAAATAGAAATTTTATATTTAGTGAATAAAAAAAAAAATAGTATACTTTACCCGTATGTAGTTAAATATCCAAATTGCTCAAATTAAAAATCCTGCGAATTTTCACAACACAATAAAATCCTGAAATTAATTTCACTGTCACGTAAGTTCTATATCCCACCGCTGCCACCATTTGTAGCGTTGGCCTTATGAGCGTTTTCTTGTGTGTATTGTACCTTGCGACTAACTTGTCGCGTAGTCTGTTTAGTACCCTTGGGTATTGTAATTGTTGTGTAAACAATCTACTTCTACCAATTAGAAGTATACCGAGCGGTCATTCCTGATAGATTATAGAGCAGGTCGTCTGCTCAATTACCGTCGCAACATCCAATGTTGGACAAAAGTAACGTAGATCACAATAAACAAAAATCTAAATAATCCATGTTGAAATAAGAGTCGCAATAAAAGTTCACCAATTTATTAAATATAAGTCGAATAATAGTAATAAGCGATGTTTACAGTACAGATCCCACTTACACACTGCGACGCATTGATCAGGTGCGCGCTCCTTATATACTCTAGTGGGGCAACTCGAAGTGAGCTGCCCCTACAACATGTTAAATGGGCAGCTCCAAATGAGCTGCCCCTCCAATCTTACATAACTTAGCGTTGTACAATCAATAAAAACAGCATTACAAGATAAATATATACATATAAACAAGACATAATCATTATTTCGTTACAGTCTGTGTTTGATTTGGGAAGGGGGAGGATGACCCAGACCACGTCTAAAGGCAAAGGAGAGGGATCACCTGTCTAATTTTATATTAAAATTATCCTAGAATATATCATATTTTCTAATCTTTGAGGAAATTAACCTCGACTTATCGTAAAAAAATTACAGATCCGTGGGTTGCAATGATAGAAAACGAAAATGAATTTTATCGTCACTTTATGGTGCAAATGATGCTCGTTAGACAATCAAATAGAATCAGTTGTACATTTGTTGCCTTCAAATGAAAAACAATTTCGAAATAATATAGTTATTAAAAGAAATAAACAATAATAATAAATAATCACACAGCCTCGTTTTGGATTTCGGGTAAATACAATTATTTAGGTTATTCCGGTGAAATTCGGAAAGTTAGGAATTTTAGGTAACATCGGTAAATTTAGGCGGAATTTTGCCCGAAGTTTCCGAATTACCAGTTTTTCCTAACGAAGTTTCCGAGGTGTGCCCGAAGTTTCCGAAAAACAGTGTGTTAAACTACTACGATCACCACTGTACTATAGGCCACTGCGTTTAACTTCCTCGTTTGTGATGTCACTTTACAGTGAGAAGTATAATGTTTATAGAACAATTGACGTGCGTCTATGGAGACCTCTGTATATCCGGATAAGTAGGAGGGTTGTGCATACGTAATCCGGATAACTACACCATCTGCTAATAGCAGATGACCGTCCAAAGTCGGCACCGGGTGCACATTAGTCTCCTTCTTTTTATGTGTTGTATTTGATGTTTGATGTTTCTGTGCGTATCTTTCGATAATTTTGCATCATGTTCTAGCGTTATTGTGCGGTTTGTAATTTTGTCTGATGTCAATCTATGTCAGTTTCTTGTAGGTTTGTTTCGCTCGGTGTCTGAAGGGTTGCCATGCTGGAGATCCTTCCCTTTTCTTATCATTTACTATTCGAAAACGAAATTGAAAATGTGCTCCTTTATATGATATCATTTTACGTCAGATGTTATCAGTTAATGATACCGCACCCTTATAGTGTACTTCCGGTCAAAATTTATGCACAATTTATAATTTTCCGACAAATGACGATGATTTCATAATCGGGAATCTTCGGGATGTCGGAGAAGGTCATTGTATGTAATCCCTAAATTCAGCTAGAAAAGTATGTGTAGCATTCTTTTTTAACAGAACGAAACTTCTTATTTCTGTTTTTTTATTATTGAAAATACATAAGGAACTGAATATCTTCAGTATCAAACTTTGGATAACCACACCATTTGCTACTTGCGTGACAAATGGCCGTCCAAAGTCGACACCGGTTGCCCTTTGGTTTCGTCGCTTTATGTGTAGTCTTTTGTGTTTGATGTTTACATTTCGTATGTCTCTTTTCCGTCTTATACTATACTCGTCTTTTGTGTTTTTGCATCGGGTGTTTTGGTGTTCTGCTGTAGGTGCTGCAACGGGGACTTGTTGGAGATCTCATCCCTTCCTTGAATATTCAAATAGACATCTACTTTTTTATATCGAATTCTGTTGCTCGTATACGTAGTATGCTGAAAACCGATGTGTCACAGTTATGCCCTTTGCCGTGTGGAGCTATTAAAAAAGTTCCCCGCGAGTGGTTCGACAGTAAGTGTACATGTTTTAAATGCATTTCCCTGACATAATCGCCATAGCATTTTCTATAAAGACATAACCTCAGACTGTGCATGTTTTTGTAGATATTGTTTTCAGTTTCGTATGTGAACAATGACGACGGGTGCGTCTAGCTAGTCAGGGGATGCTTACTATTTCCAGGCACCTGGTCCCACCTCTAGCTTGCTAGGAGACCGTCGATGATCAGTTTGGTGCTCTATTGTGAGAGCTGTTGAGATTGTCGTCAGGATCTTCTTTACCTTCTTTTTGTAAGACTATTTTATTATTTTCGAAATAATTCTCAATATTGAAATAAAATTACTTTCTGCTCGATCTTAGAATAAAAGTACATCCTGCATAAGACAGAATAAAGAAAAATCATTTAATTCAACATTTTTTATCATGTATATATAAATCACATATTTCTGTGTTACGAAAGCTATATTTTTTTCACTGCTATTCTAGATTACATTTATCATTTCTAAACTGATTCAAGAAAAATAAACATTACAGAAGTACCGATCAATTATTCAGTCTCAAAGTCGAGAAGGCAAGGCAAAATCATTAGATTTTCCATAGAAACGATTGCGTACCTCGGAATGAAGAAAATTCGGAAGTGAGACCAGGTATAATTATATATTTATATAAACATATATCATTTGTCAATCCTTGGAAACATGTTAGTATCAATTGTTGTAACATGATTCATCGATTATGAGGTAAAACATACAGACATTACAGAATATTGAATGTTTCCATCTAATGCCACGTGGCGGCCTCCACAGAAAGAGTCTTATTACTTGGTTTTTTTTCTTTTTAGTTCTATTTTTTCTTCTTCTTCTTTTTGTTTGTTTGTTTATTTGTTTTTGGTTGGGGTTTTTTTTTGGCGGATGGGGGGTTATGTGTATTTTTTGTTGAATTTTTTTTTCGTCTGATAGTTTTATTTTATTTATTTTTTTGTTCTTTGTTTTGTAATCTTATATTTCCTTATTTGATTAGCATATAACACATCTACTTGCTTATGTTATAATCCATGTTAATATACATATTTATTGATTTGTCTACATTCACTTGACCAATCTACAGTCTTGACCAATCTACAGTCTTGACCAATCTGCAGTCTTGTACAAGCGCATCCTTGAGACTTGCACTCTGAATGACTGTGACGACGGGACTCCATGACGGGCCCTGTCCAAACCTCTTTAGAGAAGACAGGGCCCCGACCATCTGTCCTCTCTGAATGTCAGTCGGACTCCTCGGGTGATTACATACATGAGCTCGCTACAGCCGGCAGAGCACAGACTGTGTTACGCATGACCTCTTTTTATATCCATTTAGACCATTTGAACCATTCAACCCAAGATTGTACTCTATGTCTTCCGAAATGGAAGTTACCGAATGTGACAGTTCTACCGAATTGAAGCGGCGGGTGTTGCATGCAAGCAGGAGATGCTTACTCTTCCTGGGCACCTGGTCTCACTCTCATATCGGGAGTTCGCTTCTTTTCATATGGTGGAGGTTTTTGTTTGTTTGCTTTTGTTCCTGTTTTATCCTGATTTCGTATGCCTCGGTTTCTGATTTTCTGAATTATCGATTTTGTGCTGTAAACGGGGATATGGTCATTATCCATATTTGTCATTACATATTCATCTGTGTTTCTGGGGCCTCTATGTTTTGCGGCCTTGTTAGTGTGAGGTCATCTTACATTTAGGAGGTTGTCTTACACAACAATTGTACATTCTTCGAGACCTCTTGGTAATTGGAGAAGTGAGGGTGTTGTGCGCACGTAATCCAGGATAACCACACCATTTACTACTTGCGTGACAAATGGCCGTCCAAAGTCGGCACCGGTTGCCAATTGGCCTCGTCGGTTTATGTGTAGTCTTTTGTGTTTGATGTTTACATGTCGTATGTCTCTTTTCCGTCTCGTGCTGTACTCGTCTTTTGTGATTTTGCATCGGGTGTTTTGCTATTGACGCTGCAACGGGGTCTTGTTGGAGATCTCCTCCCTTCATTCATATCTGTATGTAACTTTTCTTGAATCTCCTTATTTTTACGGCTACATTGCGTAACAGGTCCTCACCACCAAACAAAGTGACGTAAACGTACAGGTACATAAGCATCTCTATTCGAACACTTCAACTAACCTTTGTACTTACACACAAGGTACCTCAAAAACTCACAATGATTAGGGGAAATCGCATCATCTTTCTTGAACCAACCATGATCAAATGGGGAAGCGACGGGTGTTGCATGCAAGCAGGAGATGCTTACTCTTCCTGGGCACCTGGTCTCACTCCCATATCGGGAGTTCGCTTCTTTTCATATGGTGGAGGTTTTTCTTTGTTTGCTTTGGTTCCTGTTTTGTCCTGATTTTGTATGCCTTCGGTTTCTGATTTTCTGAATTATCGATTTTGTGCTGTAAACAGGGATATGGTCATTATCCATATTTGTCATTGTTGATACCATTGGAATGTTAAAGTTCAGCCAAATGAACGACTTGTACCTTGTCCCCTCAAAATGTTATTTGAAAACAATTTTGCAAGGATGTAGCCGAGCAAGTGACGATTCCCTTTGACTAGCCAATCTGAATCGTAGTTTTTTTTTTTTTAATCTTTATGGCAGTCCTTGTGTCTGAACTGTGATAACATCACCATTTTGCAACAGAGATATCATATTTGAATCCCCTTTCTCTTTAGAAGTCACAAGGAGCACTTCTACCCTCTCAACTTTTTCTACCCCATGCAGCTGTCGATTCTTTTTCTTGCAACGCTATTTTTGCAAAACAGGCATATTACTGCATTTACAAATTTGGATTTGGACCTAGTGGATATTTCATTTGTATCTTTTTACATGGTGAGATTCTTACTTCTTCACTGGGTGTCTTTTCACCATCGTATACCACAAGCTTTTGTTTGCTGGTATATGATTTGTAACAAGATTTATGGGATTGGGTATCAATGAAATTCAATTGTAAAAGTAAGCCATAATTGTGAAAATACTTATGATACAGCCCATCTTGTCTCAAATTTAGAGCTTCATAATTTTTTTTTTTTTTTTTTTTGCATTTTTGTGACATAGTCTTCAAAGATTCAGAGGTATTTTTCTGGCAAATGCCACGAATTTGAAGATCCAAGCACTTCATAGTGTTTGTTTCCACACACTTGAACTGTAACATATGTTTGACTCCTACATTTGAGACAAATTGCATGCCTTTTTAATTGATTATTTTATTACGATGACACTTCCATACAAAATATAAGCACATATTTGTAGATATTTCTTTGTTCAGAACACAGTCACTGTAAAACAAAACCATTGTTAAATCGGTCGCGTATGCAACAGGAACACAATATGTTAGAATATTTGCATACTCGCATTTCATAAGCGCTAGAAAAATGTGAAGTGATGTAAAACATTGAGTTCAGGTTCATTTTGTTGGAAGTTTATTTTTGAGTAATATTGTGCACCGCATTCTTTGAATCAGTTTATCAATTTACTTAACTTTACCTAGACATGAATACTTTTACCTGTTTATGTCTTAAAACTTGTAAATCCATGCACATTTGTTTAGTCTCAGTTCTTAGCAGAAATGTCTGCCATTTATCAATATGAATAGATCCGATCAATTCAGAATAGGGACTAAAACAAATGTTCATGGATTAACAAGTTCTAAGACCTTAACAGGTAAAATTATCCATGCCTAGGTTGTGTTTAGTTCATAAGAGAGTAGTCTTGAAACAAATGAGATGTATGATTACATAATATTCACCTTCCCGTGAAAGGTTAAACGTCTTCAAATTCAATAGAATCATTTCACACAGTCACATTGTGCACTAAAGCTATCATGACATAGTGCAAAGCTTTTGCATTCTAAAGCTAGTATTTCATATAATAGTACGTTGACCAGAGGGATGAAAATTTCATTTTAATTGACACGAAAGTTACATCGCTATATTTTGCATCAAATGAAAAAAAAATACAAATCTCTTCAATATCTGACCTGTTGTAAGAAAAACATTAGGTGTGAAAGTGGTGATTCTTGGCAGAAATCACAATTATATGTTAGAAATCACTTAATTTGGGATATTTCCAATAACGTTTTTGGAGTAGAAATACAAATTATAAAATAATGCTAATCGGTAGATTTTTTTTAATATTCTTTTAGATGATATATATATCAAATTGAAATTGCTATTGAAACATTTGGGGGGTTTTTGGGACAAAAATGTGTTTATTTCTGTAAAATTTCAGAAATTGAAAGAGAAAAAATTATATTTGGGTTTCTGTTTCTTAGTTTTGTCTGTGACTTATGATTACATGTAACTATTGAAAAAATTTAAACTGCTTTTTTCCATATGATATCATTTTTACATCAGATATTATCAGTTAAGTATCATAATTTGAATATTTGAATAGACATCTACTGTTTTCATATCGAATTATCTTGCCTGTATAAGTAGTATGATGAAAACCCATGTGTCACACCTATGCCCTTTGCCACGCGGAGCTCTCAAATAGTTCCCTGCGATGGGTTTGACAATAAGTTTACATGTTTTAAATTAATGCTTTTCCATGAGATGGTAACAATAGCACTTTCTATATAGACATTGCCTCAGACTGTGCATGTTTTGTTGTAGATATTGTGAACATCGACGACGGGTGCAACTAACCAGGCAGGGAGTGCTTACTCTTCCCAGGCACCTGGTCCCACCTTTGGCTTGCTAGGGGTCTGTCGATGCTCAGTTTGGTACTCTATTGGGAGTGCTGATGAGATTGTCGTCAGGATCTTCACCTTCTTCTTTACCTTCTTTTTGTAAGAATATTTTAGTATTTTCGAAATAATTCTAAATTGTGAAAAAAATACTTTCTACTCGATCTTGAAATTAAATCACATTCTGTACAAGGAATTATAAAGATAAATCATTAAATTCAATTTTTTATTATGTATACATCGCATATTTCTGTGTTACGAAATCTATGCATTTTTCACTGCTCTTCTAGATTGCATTAAATTTTCTTATTTCTAAACTGATTCAAGATAAACATATATCATTTGTCAATGCTTGGAAACATGTTGGTTTCAATAGTTGTAACATGATTCATCGATTATAAGGTAAAAAATAATAATTGTGATAATATTTCATGTTGATCAAGAGATTGCCGGTGCTGTTTAAAAACAGATTTCTTTCCTATTCCAAAAATTGAAGACACATCCTGTTAGGGTATGGGTTACATGCATTATCTAATCATAACGGAAGACATGGCCCGATGAATTTCATGAATGGGTACAAATAACGCCCCTCTTCGAATCCAACATTCTTTCGTACTAATAAGTTTTCCAAAGAAACGACTACATAAAATTAGCACGTCTGTATCAGGAGATCTTACCACAATTTTACCATGCTGACCAGTTTCTTTAAGTAGCCGAAACGTGCATGTCTGGTCAATGCTGAAAATCTAACTGTTCTTAAATGATGCTATTGAATTTGAAGGTGTTTAACATCTAACATTATTACATGAAATACAATTCTTATGATAGCTTCTTCATGATTAAAGGGCATATCAGGACATTGACTTTCTCAATCTTATGAAACCTTGAGAACATCTTCAGGATTATCGAATGAACCAGCAATGAATAATTCCTTTTCGTCAATTAGTTGAGGGTAATTGCCAATATGAGACCATGTGTACCTACCTAGAAAGCGAATCAAAGAAGCTTTGTTAACTTTTCATTACACCGCCATAAAGTTCTTCCAGTCAGGAATCTGTCGACTGCCAGCTACCTGATAATTCTGTGCACATTTGGCATTTTCTCCTCGAAGATTTCTTTCCATCATTTCTACAGACTCTACGTCGTACCTGTCGAAGACCTCAGTAACAATATGGAAAGCAGAAAAGCTGAAAGCAGATCACGCAGACCGCCATCTTCCAATATCTTCTCTATGGCTGCTATAAAGCCACCTAGTCTCACAACATGGAAATGAAAGATGCTTTGAAATTTGGGTATAATTAGCTTCTGACATTATGTTTGCTGACGGTAAATGCTGATTTTACGGTTGCAAACTGAGTTTTTCTGGCGACGCGTTAGTTGAGTTAGAAAAACGGATGTTTGCAACGTAAAATCAGCAGTTATCGTACGCAAACATAACGTCAGTATCTAGTTAATCACACTCTAATGTAATTTATATTTTTGTGAATATAAGGCGAAATGTGATGTAAACAACTTCAAAGTCTAGTATATTCTCGTTTTACAGCCGTAACGAAGGATCAAACAACCAATGAAAATCGACGTTATAGCGACATTGCATTAGTATGCCCATTTCACTGACTGAGCAACTGCATAGAACTGTTGGTCGAATGTCTGAACTGAAAATGATTCGCCAAGCTTTTCAGACATCTGTAGACAACGGATCATAGGTTTTAATATTATAAACCCTATAGCCTCGAAGCTGATTTGGCCCCGGTCAATTTTCTTTAAATAAAGTGTCAGAGGCTGATATCGCTATAGTGTGTATGATGATTAAAATGAAGGCAAGTTTTAAGGTATCATTAGATTCTGTAAGATTTTTGTAAGATTTTCATGAGTTCTATTTTTGGATATGCATATAAAAATAAAAGTGGAAGGAGTCACAACGTAGAAGTGATTTCCGGCGATAGGCTCAGAATGGGGACTTGTGAAATTCGGTTCTATGTGGTGTATTGTGGATTTCTCAAAAACGGAGCGGCAAATCAATAAATAAATTTCATATATTATTTAGACAGACATTGCCTTCAAATCAGCATAATTTTTATTTTAAGAAAAAAATTGGAACAATGGTCAAAATGGGACCAAAGTCCATCTGAATGACATGTCAAAATTTCCCTATTTTCACTTTCACTTTCGTTTTCCGAGTTACAATAGTATCGGAAAGGTATATATCATTTAGTACCAATGAAATCTACAGGAAATTATCTTTCTTTTGATATATCACTTTCTATATAAACCATTTCTATTTAGTCAGTAAATGACGTCAGGTTTTGGGAGTATAACACTAGTTTTTGAGGTCAAAGATTTATGCTATTGTAACCATAGTCGTGTAGACCGTTGACATCTCCGCTGGCTTTTCATCATGATGGGAGGATAAGGCACAGTATGATATAATGGCTTAGGCTTGAATATTAAAACAAGAAATCCTGTCAAGAATTGACACCAGCTGTATCCCAAATGATCGAACTAAGTAAAATACTGCGATGCACAATCCTGAGCAATACTCAAACAAATACTATTTCTGAATCCGAAGAACTTTGAAATAACAAGAATGTATCAAAACGGGACTTTTGCTTTTATAGTATCCTTTAACTGCTGGCTTTTGAAATTTATTATAGACTCTAATGCATCATCATGTTGTAGAGATTTGTTAAATAGAGAAACATCACGTTGTAGAGATGGCCAAACAGGGGATGCTTACTCCTCCCGGGCACCTGATCCCATCTCGAGCTTGCTAGTGGTCCGTCGATGCTCAATTAGGTGCTGTAGAGTGAGTGTTGTTGAGATTACCGTCAGAATCTTCTTTAACTCATATGTTTGTACATCTTTGGACTTTTCGAGTTTTGTCTTCAAAGAAGTCATATGAAGACAAAGTTTCCTGGAAAATAGCTCTAGCCAGCGAGTGAATTGTATTTTTCCATCTATCGTCTCTGCAATGATATTAATGTGGTCTGCGCCCTCTTGTATTAAAAGACTTCCTTTATTTATCGTTTTAATTCCACTTGGGATATAAGCAGATGTGTCAAAGTGATGTTTTATTTCATTGTCAGCAATGCTTGTAAGTGACATTCTGACTTCAGTGTAAGAGGCACAAAGCCCATTTAAATCTACCAGATCAATTAATCGTTTGGACTAACACTCGTGATATATGAACAGAGACAAATCTAAATGAAAATGTGTAAAGGTTTCTCTATTTAGTGAACAATACATTCAGATAACTCCAGACTTCTGCGCAATTTTACATTAATGACAGTGTTGTGTAAGTTGGCACAAGTGAAACTGTCCTAGTCAATTAACCATATAATGAATTTAGAAAGATTCTTTGGAATTGAATCTGTAGAACTTTCGAGTGAAAAATCTTTCTGACTATGGTAATTTCTGTACTCATTGCATTGGGTGTTTTGGGGTTTTGCTGTGGGTGCTGCACCTGGTGTTGTTGGAGATCCCCTCCTTTGTTTCATATTCAAGTGTTTGATATTATTTCCGCAATATAGAAGCAGCTCTATGGAGTATCTGCTCCTCATTCATTTCAGATGTGATTCTATCACCAAGTGTACACGACTTTTTCTGCCTGGACACTCTATGGACACTCTCTGTTTTAACATTAGATACAGTGAAGGAGCTTCTTACTAATATTCTTCATCTACTCTGATATCTTTGGGAATGGATGACAACTTTCGAAGTATAATGCTATTTAAGCCATCGTCAAAATGTATTCATTACAAAAAATTTTGGAACATTCTTGGACAAAAGTTTTAAGAGGTTTTTCATCAGGAAAGCTTCCTTCTTTTCTACAACTGCTTAATCCATTTTCGAAATGAACAATAAAAAAGCTTTTCTGTATTCATCTTCGAAAAAGGAAACTTCTTAAGGACTTGCTTCTTTTAAAAGATATAAAGCCATACAGGAATTCTGATATTATAATAGCAACTCATAAACATAACCATTTTGCAATAGAGATATCATAGATTTATGGTATTGGATATGAATGAAATTCATTTGTAAAAGTAAGCCGTAATCGTGAAGATACTTATGATACAGCCCATCTTGACTCATATTAACAGCTTCACAAAACCTTATTTTGCATTTTTGTGAGATAGTCTTCAAAGATTCATAGGTAATTTTCTGGCAAATACCACCAATTTGAAGATTCAAGCACTCCATAGTGTTGCATACAGAATAAATGTTTCCACCCACTTGAAATGTAACATATGTTGATTAGCCGTAAATAACTTCTACATTTTAAACCCATTGCATGACTGTTTCATTGATTATTTTAATAGGATGACACTTCCATACAAAATATAAGCACCTGCTTTAGAAATTTCTTTGTTCAGAACACATCCACTGTAAAACAAAACAATTGTTAAATCGGTCGCATATGAAACAGGAACACAATATGTTAGACTAATTTCATACTCGCATTTCATAAGCGCTACAAAAAAGTGATGTGATGTAAAACATCGCGTTTGTACAACAGGTTCAGTTGGTTGGAAGTTTATTTTTGAGTAATATTGTGCACCACTTTCTTTGAATAAGCTGATCAATTTACTTTACTTAACCTAGGCATGGATACTTTTACCTGTTAATGTCTTAAAATTTATAAATCCATGCACATTTTTTAGTCTCAGTTCTTTATAAAAATGTCTTCCATTTTTCAATATGAATAGATCTGATAAATTCAGAATAGGGACGAAAGCAAATGCGCATAGATAAACAAGTTCTAAGACCTTAAATGGTAAAACTGTCCATGCTTAGGTTATGATTGGGCATAAGAGAGTCATCTTGAAACAAATGAGATGAATAATAAATATATAATATTTTTAATATTTTTGCCCACATACACGTCTGCGCTAAGCTTCTCCTGAAAGTCGCAGTGTACACTAAAGGTATGACATAGTGCATAGCTTTTGCATTCTAAAGTTAGTATTTCATTTAATAGTACGTTGACCAGAGGCAAGAAAGTCTCATTTTTAAATTAAAATGTTCAATTAAAATTGACACGAAAGGTGTATGGCTATATTTTGCATTAAATGAAAGTAAATAAAATTCCTTCAATATGTACTTGTCGTAAGATAAACATTAGGTGCGAATGTGGGATTTTTGGCAGAAAACACAACAATTTGTTACAACTCACTTAATTCGGGAAATCTCCAATTACGTTTGTACAAATTATGAAATTAGGTAAATTGATAGATCTCTTAATACTCTTTCAGATGATATATGTATCAAATTGAAAATGCTATTGAAACATTTAGGGGAGGTTACAAAAATGTGGTTTTTTCTATAAAATTTTAGAAATTTGAAGACAAAATAACATATGTGGGTTTCTGTTTCTTAGTTTTGTCTGTGATTTTTGATTAATGATTCAAAATTAATTTAAACTATGTTTCTTTTTTTTATATGATATAATCGATCTGTTCTAAAATGATGCTATTGGATTTGAAGATGTTTAACATTTTATAACAGATGTTATCGGTTGAGTATCAGACTTTGAATATCTAAATAGACATCTCCTGTTTTCATATCGCAAATTCTTGCCTGTATAAGTAGTACGATGAAAACCGATGTGTCACACTTATGTCCTTTGCCGTGTGGAGCTCTAGAAAAGTTCTCCGTGAGGGATTTGACATTAAGTGTACATGTTTTAAATGCTTTTCCCTGACATTGTCATCACAGCACTTTCTCTATAGACATAACCTCAGACTGTGCATGTTTTTGTAGATATTTCATATTTCATTTTCGTATGTGAACATCGACGATGGGTGCGGCGAGCTAGTCAGGGGATGCTTACTCTTCCCAGGCACCTGGTTCCACCTCTGGCTTGCAAGGGGTCCGTCGATGTTCAGTTTGGTGCTCTATTGTGAATGTTGTTGAGATTGTCGTCAGGATCTTCTTTACCTTCTTTTTGTAAGAATATTTTGGTATTTTCGAAATAATTCTCAATATAGAAATAAAATTACTTTCTGCTCGATCTTAGAATAAAAGTACATTCTGTATAAGACATCATAAAGAAAAACCATTTAATTCAACATCATTTTATTATGTATAAATCAAATATTTCTGCTTCACGAAAGCTATGATTTTTTTCACTGCTTTTCTAAATTAAATTTATCATTTCTAAACTGATTCAAGATAAATAAAAATTAAAGAAGTACAGATCAATTATTCAGTCCCAAAGTCGAGAAGGCAAGGTAAAATCATTTGATTTTCCATAGGAACATTTGCGAACCTCGGAATGAATAAAATTCCGAAGTGAGACCACGTATAATTTTGTATTGATATAAACATATATACAATGTAATTTGTCAATGCTTGGAAACATGTTAGTATCAATAGTTGTAACATGATTCATCGATTATGAGGTAAAACATACAAATGTTGATGTTAGACATTACAGAATATTGAATGTTTCCATCTGAGGCCACGTGGCGGCCTCCACAGAAAGAGCCTTATTTGTTGTTGTTTTTTAGTTCTATTTTTCTTCCTTTGTTTGTTTGTTTGTTTGTTTTTTTACGTGTATTTTTGGGGGATTTTTTTTGGTTGTTTTTTTTGTTGTGTTTTTTTTTTTGTTTTGTCTTATAGTTTTAATTTTTTTGTTTGTTTTTGTTTTGTCTTATAGTTTTAATTTTTTTGTTTGTTTTTGTTTTATAATCTTCTATTTCCTTATTTGATTAGCATATTTCACATCTACTTGTTTATGTTATAATCCATGTTGATATACATATTCATTGATTGGTCTTCATTCATATCTGTATGTAACTTATCTTGAATCTCCTAGTGTTCTACGGCTACGTTGCGACACAGGTCCTCACCACTACACAAAGTAACATACACGGCAAGTAGCTACAGGAACATAAGCATCTCTAAGAACACTTCAACTTACCTTTGCAATTACACACAAGTTCCCTCAAAAACTCATCAGATTTTACACATTGAAAAGGACTATGTCAAACCATGATCAAAGGGGGATATTGTTGGTATCATTGGCATGTTAGAGTGAAGCCAAATGAACGATTCGTACCTTGCCCTCTCAACATGTTATTTGAAAACAACTTCGCAAGGAGGTAGCCGGACTAATGACGAATCCCTCTGACTAGCCAATCTGACTAGCCAATCTGAATCGTAGTTTGTTTAAATCTTAATGGCAGTCCTTGTATCTGAATTGTGATATACACATGTAGCAATTCATGAACAACACCATTTTGCAATTGAAATATCATATTTGAATCCACTTTCTCTTTAGCAGTCACGAGGAGCATTTCTACCCTCTCAACTTTTTACCCCATGCAGCTGTCGATTCTTTTTCTCGCAACGCTATTTTTGCAAAACAGGCATATTACTGCATTTACAAATTTGGATTTGGATCTAGTGGATATTTCATTTGTATCTTTTTCACAAGATTAGGTGCTTGCTTCTTCACTGGGTGTCTTTTAGCCATCGTATACCGCAAGATTTTGTTTGCTGGTGTATGATTTGTAATAACAAGATTTATGGGATTGGGTATCAATAAAATTCAATTATAAAAAGAGGCCATAATCGTGAAGATACTTTAGATACAGCCCATCTTGTCTCACATTAAGAGTTTCATAAAAAAAAATAGCATTTTTATGACATAGTCTTCAAAGATTCAGAGGTATTTTTCTGGCAAATACCACCAATTTGAAGATCCAAGCACTCCATAGTGTTGCATACAGAATAAATGTTTCCACCCACTTGAAATGTAACATATGTTGATTAGTCGTAAATAACTCCTACATTTGAAACCCATTGCATGACTTTTTAATTGATTATTTCATTAGGATGACACTTCAATACAAAATGTAAGCACCAACTTTAGATATTTCTTTGTTCAGAACACAGTCACTGTAAAACAAAACCATTGTTAGATCGGTCGCATATGAAACAGGAACACAATATGTTAGACTATTTTAATACTCGCATTTCATAAGCGCTAGAAAAACGTGATGTGATGTAAAACATCGCGTTAGTACAACAGGTTCAGTTGGTTGGAAGTTAATTTTTGAGTAATATTGTGCAGCGCATTCTTTGAATAAGCTTATCAATTTACTTAACTTAACCTAGGCATGGATACTTTTACCTGTTAATGTCTTAAAACTTGTAAATCCATGCACATTTGTTTCAGTCTCAGTTCTTAACAGAAATGTCTGCCATTTTTCCATATGAATGACAAATATGGATAATGACCATATCCCTGTCTACAGTACAAAATCGATAATTCAGAAAATCAATAACCGAAGGCATACAAAATCAGGATAAAACAGGAACCAAAGCAAACAAAAACAAAAACCTCCACCATATGAAAAGAAGCGAACTCCCGATATGAGAGTGAGACCAGGTGCCCAGGAAGAGTAAGCATCTCCTGCTTGCATGCAACACCCGTCGCTTCAATTCGGTAGAACTGTATACATCCGATCAATCAGAACTGATACTGAAACAAATGTGCATAGATTAACAAGTTCTAAGACAATGTGCATAGATTAACAAGTTCTAAGACAAGTTCTAAGTTAATAGGTAAAATTATACATGCTTAGGTTATGCTTAGTGCATAATAGAGTCATCTTGAAACAAATGACATGTATAATTATATAATACATCGATTTTTATTTTGCTCACATACACGTCTGCGCCCACCTTCCCGTGAAAGTCACAGTTTGCAATAAAGCTATGATATGCATTCTAAAGCTAGTGTTTCATATAATAGTACGGTGACAAGAGACATGAAAATTTCATTTCAATTCACACAAAAGGTACATGGCTAGTTTTTGCATTAAATCAACATGATGAATGTGAATACAATTCTCTTCAATATCTAACCTGTCGTAAGAAAAACATCAGGTGTGAAAGTGGTGATATTTGGCAGAAAACACAATTATTTGTTGAAAATAACTTGGAGTAAAAACACAAATTATAAAGTAATGTTAATTGATAGATTTTTTAATACTCTTTTAGATTATACATGTATCAAATTGAAAATGCTATTGACACCTTAAGGGGGGTGAGAAAAATGTGATTTTTTCTGTAAAATTTAAGAAAAATTAAATTTCGGTTTCTGTTTCTAAGCTTTGTCAATTATTTATGATTAACTATTCAAAAAATAAATTTATACGGTAATAATTTTTACATCAGATCTTATCAGTCAAGCATCAGAATTTGAATATTTAAATAGACATCTACTGTTTTCATATCGAACTCTCTTGCCTGTATAAGTAGTATGATGAAAACCGATGTGTCACACTTATGCGCTTTGCCATGTGGAGCTCTTAAAAAAAGTTCCCCGCGAAGTGTTTGACAGTAAGTGTACATGTTTGAAATGCTTTTTCCTGACATAATCACCATAGCACTTTCTGTATAGACATTACCTTAGACTGTGCATTTTTTTTTTGTAGATATTGTCTTCAGTTTCGTATTTGAACATCGACGTTGGGTGCGGTTAGCCAGGCAGGGGATTATTACTCTTCCCAGGCACCTTGTTCCGCCTCTGGCTCGCTAGGGGTTCGTCGATTTTCAATTTGGTGCTCTATTGTGAATGCTTTTGAGATTGTCGTCAGGATCTTCTTACCTTCTTTTTGTAAAAATATTTTGATATTTTCGAAATAATTCTCAATCTTAAAATAAAATTACTATCTGCTCGATCTTGAAATAAAAGTCCATTCTATACGTCAAGACATTATAAAGATAAATCATTTAAATCAACATTATTTTTATTATGTGTAAATCACATATTTCTGTGTTAGCTATGAATTTTTTCACTGCTATTCTAGATTGCATTTACCATTTCTAAACTGATATCAGATAAATTAATATTAAAGAAGTACCGATCGGTTATTCAGTCTCAAAGGCGAAAAGGCAAGAAAAAACCATTAGATTTTCCATAGGAACGTTAAATGGACTTTAATTTATATATTTATATAATATATATAATTTGTCAATGCTTGGAAACATGTTATCAATAGTTGTAATTTGATTAATCGATTATGAGGTAAAAAAAATTATTGTGAATGTTAGCCATTACAGAATACTGAATGTTTCCAGCTAAGGCCAGGTGGCGTCCTCCACAGAAAGAGCTCTTTTTGTTTTTGTTTTTATTTCTGTTTCCTTTTTTTTTAATTTTTTGTTTGTTTTTTTTTGGTTTGTTTTTTGTTTGGTTATTTGTCTTATAGTTTTATCATGTTTATTCTTTTTTGATTTTGTTTTATAATCGTCTGTACCCTATTTGATTAGTATATTACACATCTACTTGCTTATGTTATAATCCATGTTGATATACATATTCATTTATTCGTCCTCATTCATTTCTGTATGTAACTTATCTTGTAAATGCAGGGTGGTCATGTTGGAGATCATTCCATTTTCCTTATCTTGAATCTCCTCATGTTTTACAGCTACGTTGCGACACATGTCCTCATCGCCGCACCAAAGTAATGTACACAGGAACATAAGTATCTCTTAGAACACTTCAACTTACCTTTGCACTTACACATAAATGAGATAAAGCAGATCCTGACAAAAATCTCAACAGCATTCACAATTGAGCCACAAATTGAGCTTCAACGGACCCCTAGCAAGCTAGAGGTGGGATCAGGTGCCCAGGAGGAGTAAGCATCCCCTGTTTGGCTAGCCGCACCCGCCGTCGATGTTCACGCACAACAATGAAAACAATATCTACAAACATGCACTTTCTGAGGTTATGTCTATATAGAAAGTGCTATGCCGATCATGTCAGGGAAAATGATTTAAAACACTTACTGTCGAACACCTCGCTTGGAATTTTTTTACAAGCTCCAAACGCCAAAGTTTCCTCAAAAACTGGTCAGATGTTACACATTGAAAAGGATTTGGGGAAATCGCACCATCCCTCTTAGTCCAACCATGGTCAAAGGGGGATATTGTTGGTATCATTGGCATGTTAGAGTTAAGCCAAATGAACGATCGGTACTTTGCCATCTCAAAATGTTATTTTTCTTGTACTTTATTCTAGATACCTGAATGATATTCTTACTATCGACAATCTTGTTTTTGAAAAGTATAAAAATTTTATTTATCCACAAGAAATCTCAAACGATACAAACACTGAAACATCATTTTTGGACCTAAATATCAAAATTGTTAGTTGAGAGATTCATACAAGTGTGTATGACAAAAGAGATGATATGATTTAAGATTTGACATAGTAAATTTCATCTGGCTTGACGGTGATGTTCCTAGATTTCCGTCCTATGGTATCTACATTTCACAGCTCATCCGGTATGCTAGAGCATGAGCTGACTTCTGCTGTGTTTTTCCCACTATACCTCCATGTCATTGTGAATCTTTAATGACAGTTTTCTCTGTCGCCGTGTCAGACCACACTTTATTGAATACTCCTTCTGTTTGGCGAATGAAATTAAAGAAGATAACTACCGTTCATGAAGGTATCACTCACCTCGTAAGAAAAATGAACATGTCGAGATGAACGACGTGCAAAATTTGTCCTATTAGTCATTAAGAAATATGGGAGCATATCCATTACAGATATTAAATGTAAATTCCACAAACCGTTTCACTCAGCCTGAATGAATGACAGCATAATCTGTAAACCTGTCAAAAGTACTGAAAAGTTGGCAATGAGCGTCTGCCCCATTGCTTCTATTCTTCGTTTAAGGGCTTAAGACAGGTACCAAATAAGGACAAAAGTTCATCCACTATTCTTGAGAGCGGGACATAATAGTGTATGACGAGTTCCACATATTTAGAATATAAGGTGATTTGTAAAGTATATTAGTATATTCTAAAACCATCCAGTATTGCTGAGACTCTCGGTAGGTCCATTCTTTCTCTAGCTAAGACCCTGCTTGGGTCTGCTAACCAGTAGAGTATAAAGTACTTCACGGGTTCCGTTTACCGTTTTTACTATTGACAGGAGGGTAGATTTTCTAGGTTAATTTTTTTTTTATTTTCTATCATAAATGTCGTTTATATGTTGTGTTACATTACATTATCTAAATGTTGTCCGTTTTCATAGTTTTCTTTCCTGTAAAACTGTCATACAAGGTGGAGGCTGCAATATCCTTCGGAACTGAAGACAGGCTCCCACCCCTACCGAATCCTGTTACAAAATTGGCGAGCTTGTCAAGATTTCTATTAACTGAAGTCATCATTCGGACAGGCTTTCATGATAGAAACTTTGATTTTGTAAAATGTTTACGCCGTTTACTTTGGACCGCCTTAGATTAGCGCACCGAAGACACTGTTGTGTATACATTTATATGTTTTGTTTATTTTTAATTGTCCAGTGTTACAGCTACATGGAGGCGACGATCTTTAGCGGTAATACCATATACATGTATGTATGTTTTGTGTTTTTGTGATGTCATATACCATGATGCTGAGATGCTGTTATCCTGAGATGATAATTTCAAAGATACTCGAGATGTTGATGTCACCAAACCTAAGATATTGATGTCAGCGATGCCTGAGATGATGATGTTATTGATAAAAGATACAATAATCTATGATATGATATGATATGATATGATATGATATGATATGACTGACGTCCACCGAGATGACGTATGATGTCTCAATCTATAGCGTGATGAAAATGGAACCAATGGATGAAGTACTTTTATGACATATAGATAAGATATCTTTTTAATTTTGATAGTTTCATTTATGTACGCCTTGATCTATTTCAGAAGATGCAACCTCATGGATGCTCTACCTATTGTGTTTCAACTTCTTAAGGCCTTGTTACAACGACGCATCAAACCGCTTGCAAATCAACCAAACAAAAATGCCGGGTATCCCTTATAACTTCAACCATTACTACATTGTAGGCGAATTTTGGTTATAACAAGTACACCGACAATAAAATTGCGACTTTTCTCACAAAGGATCACAGAGCGCTTACTGAAAGATTTTTTTGTTCAAAATTGTGATTTTCTGTCCTTTCTTCGTCGAGAACGTTTTATGAATGTATTTGTAATGAAAATTTGTAATGCGATTTACGTTTTGCAGCATCATTGATCATCGTTGGAACGTATATTGTCTTATTGACTGTCTCGCCCAATCATGGGACAATGAGAAATATCAATGATGCTGCAAAACATCAATCGCACTAGAACGGAAATACGTCATCGGATCTCATCGCCTCATCATCTCACATTCATTTGATCTCATCATTCCTTTCCAATAAAGGCCGTGTTACACGACGCGATCAGTTGTATGCAAATAATTGCAGATATTTTACGTTCCGAGCGAGTTGCAGCGACTCTCACTGTTACAAATTACAACTAATTGTATATATTTTGTGCTAAATTCATAACTTTTCCGCCTAAAGTTTACGAATAAAATGTGTAACATGTATCAACAGGCGAAACAGTGTGTATTTACAATTTTCATTACAATAGCATTCACATAACTTTCTCGAAAATGTTCTATTCCTTGCGATTAATCGCATGCAACTTTAAGCGTCAACCAATCAAAATACCGGCTATTCCTTATAATTTCTACCATTACTAGGATAATTTTTGTTATATCAAATATTAAAATGAATATCAAATTCAAGAGCATCAAGGAGCTCGAACGATAAGTATAGAATTCCGCCCAGTTGGGACCGAAAATTTTTTTTCTCATTAAATGAAATTAAAACTCTGAATTCGGTAAGATTTTTGCTGAATTTTATGAAAATAGTAATATTTCAAACATGCGACCTATATTTTCTGTATAATTTGGGTTAAAACAGTTGATTTTAACACTAAAGCCTATGGAAAATGGAAAAGTTTTTTAGAGTATTGTTCCCCACCTTGCTACAGGATTTCCTTTTCATAGAAACGTTAGTTTGACAAGATCTTCCAGCATGGCGAGTAAGATCCTGTAGTAAGGTGGGAAACGATGTCAACCAGGCGATCGAAATATAAAAAGGGGGGGGGGGGGGTGAGAAGGCTCAAAATCTTGAGTAATTATACATAAATCTATCACGTTTTCTTTCGATGGGTTTAGAGTGATGGTACTTTACAATAATATCTAATATTAATCAACTAATTAATTTTATGATGTCATTTTATGGTTCGGGTGAGAAGTAAACGTTTTGCGACTACATTTTTTTTTCTTTCGAGATATTCATTCAAACACTTCCAACAAAGAATACTGTTCTCAATTATATTTTATTTTCCTCTATTTATCAAACACTCTATTATTTGTTTTTAAGAATAACAACAAGAAAAATCTCTTTTTTCGATAGTTTTTCGCTTACATGTATCTTTTCGTAATGTAAACGCACTAAGCGCATTCATCCATTTGAACTACTGGGAGTTTAGTGATGAACCAAAAATGTAGTTCTGAATGCGGAAAAAAATACTAGTTTTGAAGGAGGACTATAATTCTATTGTTTATTAAATATATAAATGTATGATTACTTAATATAACTCAGAGTAAAACGACTTTCTCACTTTCATCTCATCTTATTGAATTTTAAAACGTATTACCACGGACTCTAAATGGTGGACCCCGCGTTGCTTCGATATCGAATAAATGCCAAGCAGATGATGTAAATGATAATCATTTGAGTAAATATTAAAGATTATAAGTTTTTCTATCCATCAATATATATTTTATACCTTACAATAGTTTTAGTAACCCTGGAGGAGATTTTATTATCTGGGCGGATTTCCCGTCAATTCGTGCGAGGTCCTTTAGATTAGATGAAATTTCAGCATGGACCAGACATGCACGTTTCGGGTACTTAACCCTTTTCAGTGATCCTCAATCTAAACAATGAAATATAAGTTAACAAATATATTTCTTCCTTCTTGAAATGTTAAACGTTTTCAAATTCTACGGCATCATTTTAGAACAGATAAATTTGCAGCATGGACCAGACATGCACGTTTCGGGTACTTACAATGTAACCCTTTTCAGTGATCCTCAATCAAAACAATGTAATTTGGCCAAAAAATGTGAATTTTTTATGTCCAAAAAATGTACCGAAAGACGTAGCAGGATGGGTGGGGTATGATGCTACAGAACCCTTGTTTTAGAAATTTCAAGAAATTTTGATAACAGAAATTTTCGAATGCGTTGAAGAAACGATAAACCAATGTAGATCGAACTTGGCTACATCTGCCCTCGGGGACTCCTGGTCCACCAGCAATGACACTCACCAAGTGCTACACACAATGTTAAACGTCTTCAAATTCTATAGCGTCATTTAAGAACAGCAGCATGGACCAGATATTATTGTGACAACACAATAAGATTCTTTTTTACCATTGGGCAATATGTAAAAATATACAGTAAATTTTCTTGTTTGCCTTTTTCTACTTAATAACACTCTTCTTTGCATTTTAGGATATATTCACCACAAGTCAGTTGTGGAGATTGAATCTGCGTGACTTGTTGTGGACCTATTTTTGAAACACTTATAAAAAGGGGAATTATCTTCAAAAGTAAAGTAATTTGACTTGTTTTATTTGCTCTTAGGTACTTGAAAAACATTCTAACTATTTACAAACCTGTTTTTGAAAAAAAACATATCCGATTCGCAAATGTATCATCAAGTATTGAACAAAACAATCACCACTTTTGGACCTCATTTTCAAAATTGTAAACGGAAAAAATCAAACAAGTTTTTTTTTCATGAAAAAAAGAGGTGAATTTGGATTGAATCAAGTAATTTTTCCCTGGCTTGAAGATGATTTTCAAAAAAAAAAAAAAAACACTGCTGTCATACGGTATTAATATATTTCAACTCAT
Source organism: Pinctada fucata (assembly GCA_028142955.1). Taxonomy (NCBI): domain Eukaryota; kingdom Metazoa; phylum Mollusca; class Bivalvia; order Pterioida; family Pteriidae; genus Pinctada; species Pinctada fucata. The sequence goes on from AP027108.1 coordinate 25,633,150, forward strand.
TCGGTATGCTTGGGCATGTATTAATTCTTTTGATTTTCACTTTAGATATTTAAAAAATTAAAAAGACAAAATGGAAAATTTGAAACAAAAACTTGCTACTTCTTTCGAAATTCGGGGTTTCACTTCAGCTCACAGAAACGACGGGATTCCATTACGAGCCCTCTGAAAACCTGATTAGAAAAGACAGGGCCCTAACCACCTGTCCTCTTTGAATGGAAGGATCCTTCTGGTGATTGCATGTATAATAATGTCGAAGGGTTCCAACTCTCTACCTTCTTGAAGAAAATTCCAAACCAATTTACATGCACCAAAGACGTGTTTCGAATATTAAATTCTCATCAGTGATGCTTTCAGCGGAGCCACCAAAAATATTTTCAGTAGCGCCCTCTTTAATTTTTTGAAGTTAGATTTTTACATTTACATTACAGAGAGCGCGCAGCTCCAAATTTCCTGTAGGGTCGATTCAGTAGCATATCCAAATAAAATCTATGTTCAAAATAGCATTTGAGGGATGGTGCTAAGATGTTAAACTCCGTTAATTTCGATGATATTTATTCGGTGAAAGGATAGTTTCCGAAATAGCAAATAAATAAGTATAACTTTCTACTATAAGATCTCTGCAGCCGGCAGAGCATAGAGTGCTTATCGTATGCCCTTATGTTTTTTAATATCCATTTACATATTCATATGTTGATAACTTTGTTTCCTGTATCTAACTCTCTTGTTCATGTCGCTATCTTACAGTGAGGAGACTAAAACACTCACTAACGATTTTGTGTTCTTGAAAAAAAAAACAAGTTGGAAAGATGAACGCACGGAATCCGTATAATCGAACCATTTGTTATTAACAATGCAGATGGACCGATTGTCGATCATTCTCGTTGGTTTTTTAGTCTTTTGTTTTATGCCTTTTGTCGCAGAGCACGGACTGTATTACGCATGCCCTCTTTTTATATCCATTTACATATTCATCTGTGTCTCTGGGGCCTCTACGTTTCGCGGTCTTGTTTGTGTGATGTCATCTTACAGTGAGGAGGTTGTTTTACACCACAATTGTACGTTCTTCGAGACCTCTGGGTAATTGGAGAAGTGAGAGGTTATGCGCACGTGATCCAGGATAACCACACCATTTGCTACTTGCGTGACAAATGGCCGTCCAAAGTCGGCACCGGTTACCCATTGGTCTCGTCGGTTTATGTGTAGTCTTTTGTGTTTGATGTTTACATGTCGTGTGTCTCTTTTCCTTCTCGTGCTGTACTCGTCTTTTGTGTTTTTGCATCGGGGTGTTTTGCTGTTGATGCTGCAACGGGGTCTTGTTGGAGATCTCCTCCCTTCTTTTACAACCAAGTCAAGTTTGAATTCCACTCCTTTCTTGTTTATGAATCTTTCTATGTGAACATTTATATTCATATCTGATAAAAATTGAAAAATGAGATTGTATTAAGAAATATTTTTAGACATCATAACAATATATAAGCGAGAATTTTCAAGTGATCCTGAACCATTTTGAGTACATTCATATACAAAAAATGGAATATTATATAGAAAATTTATATAAAAATGAAGTAATTTGCTTGAAACCGACAGTATTTTTTTCTAATATCCCATTGTACGCATAACAATATTTCTTCGTCAGGTGACTCATTTATTATCCTTAAAGATTCATTATAAATATTAACACCTGTAAAATTGACATGGAAATTATTGTTCAGTAAAAATGAAAAAAAAAATGTAGCAGTTCTTTATTAACAAAGTACCATTTACATTTTCAACTCTTATTGTTTGTTCACAACCGTGCATTTTACTGTGTGAACATCATCGGCGGATGCTGCTAGCCAAACAGGGGATGCTTACTTCTCCCGGGCACCTGGTCCCACCTCTAGGTTGCTAGGGGTCCGTCGACCCTCAATACTCTTTATAGTGAGTGCTGTCGAGATTATCGTCAGGATCTTCTTTAACTCAAATGATATTTACCGAAGTCAAATACTTCATATGAATGTAGAAAGTGTTATCAATGTCTACATCGCTTATTTTAATCTTATGAGGTCTTACCAATTCTAAGTTGTCCATCTGTTATATGTGTTATAACCCATTTGTTTCATTGGGTGTATGCTCTGTGTTTTTGCATTGGGGGTTTGTTGTGGGTGCTGCAATCGAGTGTTGTTGGAGATCCTTTCATTTATATACACACACTATTCAGATTAATTTTCATTAGTTATAATTGTAGTGAAAATGACATGTTTGAAACATTATTTGTTACTCTTTTATTTAGTTTAATGCCATAAAAGCATACACTTTGTAAGTGTCCTAGTTCTAATATCCTTCATATTACACTATCGTTAAACCGAGTTGGGATACTATGAAAAAAGACATTTTTTAGATGGCTTAGACATGGAGGTATATCAAGTACCCAATTAAATCATAACACGATATCGACAAGCAGTAAAATTCAAAAGATATAAGATAATTGCAATCTGGTTAAGACAATGTATAAATTCGCAACTGACACAAAGTCATCTTTTGGGCTAGCTTTCCAAAGTCTCAAGATTTTGTCTGGTGAACCACTTGTCTAACTTCATCGGAGGTTGCACGATGGTGATAACAAAAGGTGTTGCTCCGCTTGTTTGAGTTTGTTCTTGTATACCTTGTATTGGTAAGTAACAATGTTTTCAATCGTCTTGATGATGCTATCGATTTGACTAAATCCTTCAAGACTCCTTGCGATATTTGTTTACATCTTAGTTCTAAATATCTTGGAGCAAGTCTTTTTTCAGACATCTTAAAGAGCGAATAATATGAAAACCCAGACTCCACTTGAAAGTGTTGTATTGACTTTGTGCGTATGAGAAACTTTGTCAAAGCGTCTGTTATACTACGACAACTATCAGAGCCCTCAAGATACGACAAATTTACATAAAATGCAGTGACTTCAACGTAAGAACCCTCCATTAGATTAATAATATCCTTAGGTGGTATTCTATCATTATGACTAACGAGAAGATTTGCTATGTGAAACTTTCGCAAAGAACAATCTTTCGATGAAGAGTTATCAAGAGAGCAAGTCTTTTCACGTCTGCATCTTTGTATTTCTTTGTAGCATTTAGATTGCACTTCGAATAAGTGTTTGATAGGACTAAAGTGTTTCACTGAGTAACGACGGACCTCGAAATTAGAATTTATTTTGTCTTCCCTACTAGGTTGAATATTCTCGTCTCGACTAGATACATCGACAATTCACTAGAAATAAAGCAACTGAACGATGGACGCATTCCTAATACAAAAATAATAACATTGGATAGTTCTAAGATGACTTCAACGCTTATCAATTGTAGACAGAATGACTGAACACCGACCTTTTCATTACAAACAACGTGTACGGCTGCAAGAAATTCCTGGATCGATTTATTAAGGAACTTTACTTCCAAGTTCTCTTCGTCGTAACATCCAGATGATTCACATCGACTCAATAAACCCACATGATAAGCAAACTCAAGTTCTGCTCTCTGTTTAATTTTTCTTGAAATTCCTCTTTACTAAACACTGCTGATGGTTTTTTTTTTAGATAAGAAACCACTATATGCGATTTCCCCAAGCCTGTCAAGGACCGGCAGAAACTGTCTAAAAATTCTGTTTCTTTGATTTCTTAGAATATTCAGGTAAATCAAACGTATCGAAATTTGAGTTTGAAAGTTGATGCAGGATTCTTTTATCCAATCTCTCATTTTTGATAGACACTTTTATCAGAAATTGTATAGTGGCCAAACGGAAACTTGTCATACTTTTTCCTCTAGCTGTCAATCATCGCAAAGCATGACAAATTCTCTTGCAATCAATGGGATTTTCAGAAATTCTGTTATATCCATCTCTCGAGACATTTCGATTATTTTCGCAATATCTCTCTGTTGAGTTTTTCTTTCTTTTTTATTGTTGTAAAAAGGTTCGAGAATATCATTGACGATACTTTCTGGTGGAAAGTTATGAAATCCTATAACCCCAAAGACGTTGTTGCATGCTTGTATTTCTCCCTGTATTTCAGCATGTTTCCATGATCGGTATGTGAAGAGGAATGTACAAGTGGAAGTACAACCAATATTAGGAATTGGCTTATTTGTTAATTCTCCTATAACTTCCTGTGATATAGTCCACTCATCTAAGCCATCTATTGTGATAAGGCATCGGTACTTTTCAGATGCTATCACATATTTAATGTCTTCTGTTAAGGAGCCAAAGTGCTTAGAAACATCATCACAAATCATGTCCACGAGACACGTTCTAGATTTCTGCACATGCTTTAATGTAGTCATGAATACAAAATCAATTTGGTCAAGACAGTAAGCCGGAAAAACAATCATAGTTTCATCTTCCTCTGATTCCTTAAACATGCACCATTCACGCACGAGGTTTTGGCAGAATATTGTTTTTCCGTGACCAGGCTCTCCCTGTAGAAACACATACCTGACGAATTTCCCATTTTTATGAAATAAATCATCATCGTCATCAGGACCATATAACATTATTTCCGTTTTATTTCGAAAATATGTATCATCTGTCACTGGCATTTTGCTTATGCGAGGGGTCATGTATACTTGACTAATGTCTATTTTCCCATGTGATCCATGTAACGGTGATATTTGAATATTTGCTGTAGCTCTCTTATGGATCGTTAATACAGCTTCTAGGACCCTCTCTTCTACAACAGAAGAGAAGTTTATGAATAAACCTTAGTTGAGGCAGAACACAAAAAAACAAAACTCTTGTCGTATTTACAAGCACGAACAGATGTAAATTTCATATATAAGTTTATTTGAATTCATCTTGAGACCTTATTAAACATGACACATATTACTAGTATTGATGGTAGAAGAAAATTCCTGGAGTCGACGTAGGAATCTAAATAAAGTGATCACATGCAGAGAATGCTTAGCATTCCCGTCTACCTTTTATCTTTAACTTTTTTGGAAGGGTTGGTTGCTTCCTTTGGTTTTAAAATTGTGCTTGTTTTTGCCGTATAACCAGAAATTTTCGAGGAATACTCATTTTCGCTATATTCGCGAGTGATTTGGAATCGCGAAATATTATTCTCGGGAATAATTCCAATTGGTAGGGTAAAATATTAATTGGTATATCAGTTCATACATGTGTCATTCTTCACTTTGTCCTAGTGAATTGTGTGTATTCTTATGATAGAAATAATATAAAAAAATCAATAATGAAAAGTACAAAACAGTAATGTTTTATGTTTATATTTGTTTGTAAGTTAGGAATCGCGAAAAATTGTACTCGCGAAAATAATGACACTTGTTATAGAGCCGTTTTCCCCCATAGCAGTTTTTCCGGGTACATCTACTATATAGTAGATTTTCCCCCCGGAAATGTGACTATATAGTGAATTGACTCCCCGGAAAATCTACTCTATAGTAGTTCTTCCCCTCGGAAAATCTGCTATATAGTAGAAAATCCCCGGGGGAAAATCTACTATATAGTGGATTTTCCGTCAAAATGGGGGGAAAATAGTATATTTTCCCCCCGGGGGAAAAACTGCTATATAGTACTTTATCCCACCCACCGTTTTTCCGGAAAATAAGCTCAGAAGCGTAGGAACCAGCTAGAGGCTAAGTTGCCTTTCTGTATAACAGCACATATACATGTCGAGACTAACTTATCTGTCGATACTGTCTAAATTGTAACAAGGTCATTATTCAGAACATTTCATTGAAACACTGCACTATTATTAGAATATTTGGGTTTATTTCTCATGTCCAGCATATAAATTATAATCGTTTTTGATTTCGATTGGCATTAGATTTTGCATGAAAATTGCTTTATTGCTAAATAAATTGTTGTTTGATTCGAAGAACTTTTTAATATGCTGATTTCTTACTTTCTATCTTCGATTTTATCACTCATGTTACCAACTTTTAGAGACACTTTTGTGTAATTTCTGAACTTTTCTCAGATTTTGTCTGCCTTTTGTTCCAATAAATTGCATGGACGTCAGTGTAAGTCCATCTGGGGAAATTATTTAGAGTTGTATATCCGAAATTTGATAGTAATGTTCATGTACAAAATGAATTTAGTCTGCATTGTCAGTTATTCCGTCCCACTTTCAATTTGCGTACTAACTCAAGAACCCTTTCGCGTATTTAAACCAATACCGGTATTAGATATATTTGAATATATGGTTATTATATGCTTATGGCTTTTTGGTCAGTATGTCAAAGGTCAATGTCACTTTTAGTAAAATACACTTAAATTCATGGCTTACATATGGTAACTCAAGAACACTTTCTTATATTCAAACCAAATTTGGATATATGCTAACTTATTAAGAAAGGAAGATGTCTATTCAGTTTGGGATCAGTAAAAGGCCAAAGGGTCAAAGGTCGAGGTCACTGTTGGGGAAAATACATTCAAAATCATAGTTTGCAGATGATAATTCAAGAGCCGTTTCACTTATCCACACTAAATTTGGATATTTACTTTTTTGTCACGAGTGAAAAGCGCTTATTAAGTTAAGGGTTAAAAAGGGAAAATGCCAAGGTCATTGTTTAAAAAAAAAACTCTTTAACTTACGGTTTCCAGACGATAACTCAAGCAGTAGAACCCTTTTACCTATCCACACCAATTTTGGATAGATGTTTACACATTTGGAGGGGGGGGGGAATTTATGGAGTATTAGGAATATACTAGTATGTCAAAGGTCAGGCTCATTGTCAAAAGAAGAAAGAAGGTCAATGTTAGAATAAATAGACCTAAAATACCGTTTCACCTATTTACATCAAATTTGAATATATACTTACTTATTAGGATGGAAAGATCGAAGTCTATTGAGTTTGGGGAATATAGCGTGTCAAATATCAAGGTTATCGATTGGAAAAAATGCATTAAAATGATGGTTTTCAAATTACATTTTAATAACCCTTAACTACCGAAACCAGAAGCAGATATATGTTTACTTTACAAGAAATGAGGGTCAAAGGTTAATGTCTTTGTTTAGAGAAATAGTCCCAAATATTGAAAAGCGTGAATATCGGGAAAAGCTAATTAGTTTAAGGGTCAAGAGGTCAAGGTAATTTTACTCACTGATCGTTGACTTGAGATTCAAACTGTTCATCGAGAACAAGATAATGATATTTTACAAACATACTGTAATAAGATAAACTCTTGTTTGGAATAGCTTAAAATTCTATTCTTTTGATGGAAAGTATTGCAAATGACGTATGGGGGGATGTAATGATTCTAAACCGAGGCCGTATCTGTTAGGTGACGATCACTTTGAAAAGAAATCATTGCAAAATGTGTTAAGTATTATTATATGGTAGACTTTTCCCGAGGGTAGACTGCCGATTTAGAAAACTTTTCTCGGTGAAGGAAAGCTGTTAAGTCAGCATTCCAAGGGGGAGCATGACTATATACTTCCCCCATGTACATGTATATAGTAGACTTTCTAATGGGGAAAGACTGACTATATGGTACACTTTCCCCGGGGGAAGACTGGCTATATAGTAGACTTTCCCCTGGGGAAGACTGGCTATATAGTAGACTTTCCCCGGGGGAACAATGACTATATAGCAGACCTTCCCCGGGGGAAGACTGGCTATATAGTAGACTTTCCCCGGGGGAAGACTGGCTATATTGTAGACTTTCCTGGGGGAATACTGGCTATATAGTAGACTTTCCCTGGGGGAAGATTGGCTATATATAAAGCTTAAATTGTCCAGGTTCCTCGCATTCTCTGCTTGCCAATGGTATTTCTATCGCGTCTACAACATGTCTACCACTCCGTAGTAGCAGACTTCCCAGGGGAAGACTGACTATATAGTAGACTTTCCCCGAGGGAACAATGACTATACAGCAGACTTTCCCCGGGGGAACAATGACTATATAGCAGACTTTCCACGGGGGAAGACTTGCTATATACATGTAGTAGACTTTCCTTGGGGAATACTGGCTCTATATAGTACAATTTCCCTGGAGAGGGGGGGTTGACTATATAGAAAACTTTCTCCGAAAGAAGACTTGTTATGTAGTAAGCTTTCCAAATGTAAGTATTATTATATGGTAGACTTTTCTCGAGGATAGACTGCCGATTTAGAAAACTTTTCCCGGTGAAGGAAAGTTATTAAGTCAACATTCCAAGGACAGCATGGATATATACTTGCCCCATGTATATAGTAGACTTTCCAATGGGTGAAGACTGACTATATAGAAGGCTTTCTCCTGGGGAAAACTGGCTATATAGTAGACTTTCCCCGGGGGAACAATGACTGTTAAGCAGACTTTCCTGGCTATATACAATGTAGTACACTTTCCCTGGGGGCCTGACTCTATAGAAATCTTTCCTCCGAAGAAGGCTTGGTATGTAGCAAGGTTTCCCAAGGGGGTACTGAAGATTATTTCACTTGAAAAGTGTAGACTTTCCCAGGGGGAACATGACTATATAGCAGACTTTCCCCGGGGGAAGACTAGCTATATAGTAGATTTTCCCCGGGGGAAGATCGGCTAAATTTAAGCTTAAATTGTCCAGGTTCATCGCATTCTCTGCTTTCCAATGGTATTTCTATCGCGTCTACAACGTATCTACCACTCCGTAGTAGTAGACTTCCCGGGGGAAGACTGACTATATACATGTAGTAGACTTTCCCCGGGGGAAGACTGACTATATAGCAGACTTTCCCCGGGGGAAGACTGACTATATAGTAGACTTTCCCCGAGAGAACAATGACTATATAGCAGACTTTCCCCGGGGGAAGACTGGCTATGTAGTAGACTTTCCCCAGGGAACAATGAATATATAGCAGATTTTCCCCAGAGGAAGACGGGCTATATAGTAGACTTTCCCCGGGGGAAGACTGACTATATAGTAGACATTCCCCGGGGGAACAATGACTATATAGCAGACTTTCCCCGGGGGAAGACTGGCTATATAGTAGACTTTCCCCGGGGGAACAATGAATATATAGCAGATTTTCCCCGGGGGAAGACTATCTATATAGTAGACACTCCTAGGGGAATACTGGCTCTATATAGTACACTTTCCCTGGGGATGGTAAATATATAGAAAACTTTCTCCGGAAGAAGATTTGGTATGTAGTAAGCTTTCCCAATGTAAGTATTATTATATGGTAGACTTTTCTCGAGGGTAGACTGCCGATTAGAAAACTTTTCCCGGTGAAGGAAAGTTATTAAGTCAACATTCCAAGGGAAGCTTGGATATATACTTCCCCCATGTATATTGTAGACTTTCCAATGGGTGAAGACTGACTATATAGAAGGCTTTCTCCTGGGGAAGACTGGCTATATAGTAGACTTTCCCCGGGGGAACAAGACTTTCCACGGGGGAAGACTGGCTATATAGTAGACTTTCCACGGGAGAAGACTGGCTATATAGTAGATTTTCCCCGGGGGAAAACTGGCTATATAGTAGACTTTCCCCGGGGGAAGACTGGTTATATAGTAGACTTTCCCCGGTAGAAGACTGGCTATATAGTAGATTTTCCCCGGGGGAAGACTGGCTATATAGTAGACTTTCCTCGGGGAATACTGGCTATATAGTACACTTTCCCTGTGGGAAGATTGGCCATATAGTAAGCTTAAATTGTCCAGGTTCATCGCATTCTCTCCTTGCCAATGGTATTTCTATCGCGTCTGCAACGTGTCTACCACTCTGCTGCATTTCTTCACAAACCGGCACGTAAGACACTTCTTAAAGTTAGGTTGTCAACAAATATTGTTGTAATTTCCATGCACATATTTCAAAGACATGTGGTATGACAGTTATTTTTATAAAAGGCTCATGATGGAGACTAGCTGATGCAGCTGTCGGAAATCGAGAAACTTATACACCCTGTCCTCATACGCGTTTCTTGCATGAATCATGCGTGATTATATCGTAAATATAGCGCATTTCATCTTTTCTTATAAGTGATCTATTCGTAGGTCTTAGCGGTATACGCATTGTTCATTAAACATACGCAGACATACGTGAATACGTGAAAATCGCTAACTTTGCGTAAGAATCGTGTATGCATTGCGCACATACGAGTATGAATTACGCATTAATTGCGTAAGAACTACGAAAAAATCACATTCTAATGCAATGTCGCTATAGTTAACGTTGAATTTCATTGGTTGTTTGCTCCATAGTTACGGCAGTAAAACGAGAACTGACGTTGCAAACGTCACATTTTACCTTATATTCACAAAAATATAGATTGCATTAGAATGAGAATAACAAGCTTTTGACGCTATGTTTGCGGACGGTAAATGCTGATTTTACGGTCGTAAACTGAGTTTTTCTGGCGACGTGTTAGCTAGTTATTCCCTAATCAATTTAAGGTATCCGTTGTACAAATAAATACCAAGTGTATTATATAGTTAGAATCATGGCATATTTTTACCTAAATATACATAATTCAACATAAAAAAATTATTGTTGATCTAAGGATCAATGATACCCCCGCCCGGCATATTTACATATAAGCAATGTATAAAAAGTTGGAAGGGGCACAATTCATCACAAAACTAAGGAACATGACCCTTTATTTGAACATGACCTGTATTTCTCAATGTAAAGCTATTATCTAAGAAATAAATATATTCCCTGTTACAGTTTTCATTAAAATGTCAGGCAAGCACAAAATATTGATTTTTTTCCAAGTTTAAAGGGGCACAACTCTGCATAAAATTGAGTCATATTCAAACATAACCTGCAATTTTTGAAATAATAGCTACATTCAACAAATGAATTTATAATCTGTAACAGTTGTCCTTCTAATGTCCAGAAACCACAAAGCTGTGAATTTTTCTAAGTTTCAAGGGCATCACTCTGCACCTAATTGAGGGACATGACATATATTCGAACTTGATCTGTATTTCTTGGTGTAATAGCTATATGCCAGAAATGAATTGATTATCTGTAATGGTTTTCCTTTAAACTTCCGGAAACCACAAAATTTTGAAATTTTCTAAGTTTCAAGGGGCATAACTCTGCACCAAGTTGAGGGACGTGACCCATATTCGAACTTGACCTGTATTTCTTGGTGTAATAGCTATATGCAAGAAATGAATTGATGATCTGTTATGTTTTTCCTTTAAACGTCCGGAAACCACAAAATTTTGAAATTTTCTAAGTTTCAAGGGGCATAACTCTGCACCAAATTGAGGGACATGACCCATATTCAAACTTGACCTGCATTTTTTGGTGAAAAAGCTATATGCAAGAAATGAATTGATTATCTGTAATAGTTTTCCTTAAAATGTCCGGAAACCACAGGTGGGACGGACGCACGCACGGACACACGGACGGACAAGTGCATCACTATATACCCCCACCATTATATGGCGGGGGTATAATAATGGTTTCTATCATCAAAGGTCAACATGCCGACCGTCAGTCAAGCCACGGAAACTATCGAGACACTGCGGAAGATTACCAAGATAATTTTTACAGACGTCCGCGATATCTTCATTTGTACATTGGATACGTTAGCGCATATATCGCGTAAATCCGAAATGTCGAAATATTTAGTGTTGCTCAAAACCGTTTTCACGTATGTCCGCGTATTCTCATCCCGGACTCCACTCGCTGCTTATAGCCACAAATGATTTCATTTCGCTTGAAAAAGTTATGAATTACGTATATCGCTTGAAAAACTTACGAGTTACGTATATTGCTCATGTATTACATGTACGTATCTCCGCGTATGTATACCTCAAATTTTTGACGTAGTATTTGCGTAATTTTTGCTTAAGTGTTTGTTGACTTAAGCGCCGAGGAAAGCTCAGGACAATGCTCCTGTTTACAAGTACATTGGTATGTCACTGCCATGGGTACCATTCATGACTGTGGCTTAATTTGATCGAGCATCCGACTCATTCACTTGATCTTGCTCCATCAGACTTTCATCTATTCCATAAATTGAAAGCAGCTATTCCTGGCACCATTTTTAGTCCGATGATGACGTCATACTTACAGTGGATGGTTTTCTGACCAGGTCAAAGGGGTATTGAAGGCCTTAAACACCAGTAGCAAACACAAGGGGATTATGTAGAAAAATGATGCAAAATGTTTGATAAAATTCAAATCCTTCAATACGAGGCTCACAACATATCAATCAACCATCGTAAACACCACAGTGCATTGCTGGAGTCTAGTGAAATGACATACAGGGATTATTTAACTTTGAAAAGAATTCCATGTAGATATGTTACCAAAATGTAAAGACAAAACCGAAGAAAATTAAAGAAATAACTCCCTCTTTAACATTTTTGTGTGTGTATCAGATATGATACACTGGGTATTAATGAGTGGTATTTCTAAATCTTTAATTTATTTCTGTTCCTTTAACTTAATTCTAAAATCATATAAATGAATCATATTTATTGGGAATGTTCTATATAAATATCGTATTAACATTAGCTCAATTAATGTATACCGTACGATACCTCGAAACACGCAGAGTTCTGAAATTTCAGACTTTTACTTTATCGACAAAGAGTTTTACTTTTTCGATTCAAGCAAATTTTAATCGCTCAAATAATAACTTTTCCCTTCACAATCTTTTTCTACATGTGTTATATGTTGTACGTGTATATACATGTATATGGTACACGATCCTCACTTCATTTTCCCGCATAGAAACAAAATGTTGCAAGGAGCTGTTAAGAAAAGGGCCGGATTTAGCCCTGAAATCACTTGATTATTTCTCGGGCGCTGTCCTTCCAATTAAGATAAAAGTTGGTCAGGATAAAAATAAATAGTATTATAAATTTCATAGTAGGTATTCTATTTAAAAAAAAATGATGAAAGATGTTATGATTACGGGTTGAAGAGGTAGGGCTACAGATGACGAAAAACGTCGAATATCGAACGAAACTGCACAAAAAAATGCATTATTTTACACATTTTTATGTTTATTATGCTTCTGTTACCTTTTCATATCAAAATTGGATAAGCGAAATTAACTTTGAGGTTATTATATCAATATAATCGGCAAACTCTGCAATCCGGAGACTGAAAAACGGTTTTATTTCGTTCTTCTCAGTCATGTATAATGTAGCTTTCTGGAGCGTAATACACATGGTGTAGAAATAAACAACTTTCTCGTTTCTTTCCTTCCAAATGGTTAAAAATTTGATCGGAACACCCTCTGAATAGATTGTTCCGTGATATAAAATGAAAAAGATGGCAATATAACCTACTTTATCGCTCTAGAGGCAAATTTAAAAATATTCATCCATCCCCCCTTTTTCGTTTATCGCCTCTGGGACATTGTTCGTCCCCTCACTTCAGAACCCCACTCGGCCAGAAAATGTATTTTATTGATATACACCTTTGGTGAAAGTAAAGCGAAGGGGGGGGGGGGGAACGATGTTGTATAATATATATGATTTCTGTGTAAAAACGCTCATTTTGACCCAAATATCAGTCTTATTTTGCATAAATTATCCCATCTGACAGGAGATTCATATGTGGACCAAGTTACTTGAAATTTCGACGGAAAAAAACGTCAAATTTTGCATTTTGAAATTTCGACTTTTCAGGGCAGATTTTACGCCTTATCTTAGTTCACATTTTTCTCTTGTTTGACTAAACTAAGGGGGTCCCATACTCCTAGACTAACTGTACGTCCTTCCAAGGTTTATCAAACTTCCCTTTGATCCTGATTGGGGGGGGGGGCTGGCAGTTTTTTAAAATAAATATTCTGACCCAGAAAACGTTGAAATCTGACCATTTTGGTAGCAGAAAATCAGTATTCTGGCAAACTTAAAAAAAAACTTTCGGCTCGCTTCGCTCGCCATACACTTACAGCTTGCATATAAACGCTAGAGCATGTACTAATATTTTGGATTTTCACAGTAGAAATTAACAAATTACCAAGAAATGTTTAGGTTTAAAATTCGGATCTATACACGCAACGGAGTACATTACTTTGGGTATTACACAACCTGCCTTTTATGGTGATATGATAAACAAAATTAAAAGGATCAAAGGTAGACAGCATAACCATCGAAAATGCGTCAGAATCATCAAACGCCTTATACAGTGGATATGATTCTAATGTCACCAGACACTAGGCTTGGTACTTGACCAATCTACAGTCTTGTACCAGCGCATTCTTGAGACTTGCACTCTGATTGACTGACGACGGGACTCCATGACGGGTCATGTCCAAACCTCTTTAGAGAAGACAAGGCCCCGATCACCTGTTCTCTCTGAATGTCAGTCGGACTCCTCGGGTGATAACATACATGAGCTCGCTACAGCCGGCAGAGCACGGGCAGTATTACGTAAGTTGCTTGGGTCCCTGTGTTTTGCGGTCTTGTTTGTATGTGGTCATCTAACAGTGAGGCGGTTGTTTTACATCACAATTTTACGTTTTTCGAGACCTCTGGTTAATCGGAGAAGTGAGAGGGTAGTACGCATGTAATCCAGGATAACCACAACATTTGCTACTTGTGTGGCAAATTGCCGTCAAAAGTCGGCACCGGTTGCCCATTGTTCTCGTTGGTTTGTGTGTAGTCTTTTGTGTTTGATGTTTATGTGTCTTATGTCTCTTTTTCGTCTCTTAGTATGCTCGTTTTTGTGTTTTCAAATCGGGTGTATTGGTGTTTTGCTGTTGGTGTTGCAGCGGGGTCTTGTTGGAGATCATCTCCCTGTTCTTATATAGCCATGTAGTCTTCCCCCGGGGAATATTTAATAGCTATTCTCTGTAAGCATTTGCACTTTTATGATGGACGCATGGTACGGCATGTCTCAGATTTTGATAAAATTTATACATAAGGTTGAGTCTGACCCAAAGGTAAAAACAATATTTAAAAATTTTCTTTATATCATATCCGGTTGCCTCCCCGGGGGAAAGTCTACTCTATAGCCAGTCTTCCCCCGGGGGAAAGTCTACTATATAGCCAGTCCCCCTTCATGAAAGTCTACTTTATAGACAGTCCTCTCCGAGGAAAGTCTACTATATAGTCAGTTCTCTCTGGGGAAAGTCTACTATACAGCCAGTCTTACCCCGGGCGAAAGTCTACTATATAGCCAGTCTTACCCCGGGGGAAGGTCTACTATATAGCCAGTCTTTCCCAGGGTAACTCTACTATATAGCCAGTTCTCCCAGGGGAAAGTCTACTTTATAGCTAGTCTTCCCCTGGGAAAGTCTACTATATAGTCAGTCCTCCCCCGGGGAAAGTCTACTTTAAAGCCAGTTCCCCCTGGGGAAAGTCTACTATATAGCCATTCCTCCCCTATTAAAGTCTACTAAATAGCCAGTCCTCCCCCGGGGGAAAGTCTACTATATAGCCGGTCTTCCCCCGTGGAAAGTCTACTACGGTATATAGCCAGCCCTTTCCCGAGGAAAGTCTACTATATAGCGAGTTATCCCCACGGAAAGCCTACTACATTGCAAGTCTAGCCCCATCTAATGACGACATTGTCCCAACCTCATGCCAACTTACCTCTGACTTATCCATCATAACAACAACCTGTCCTGATAATTCCCGACTTGTGCAGACTTAGCCTTGATTCATGATAATCTGTCTCGACTGGACTCCTACATAATATGTTCAATATGGAACAAATGTTCCTCTCGACATAACTACGATTCACCCCGACTTCACTCCAACATAACAAAGACTAACCAAGACTTACGCCGACTTCACTCAAGACTTTGTGCCGACCTGCTTGATAAATGTCGATCTTATACCGATTGTCCTTACTTAACCCCGACCAGAGCCATTTTATTTAATTAAACCATTTCACCCTGAATGATTTAGTGGCAGTATTGCCAAGGAACCCAAGATAAATAAATTCCAAAACTCGAACGAATTGTAGAATTCCAAGACGTTGGACTCGTGTCAAAACATGTTATTTGTAAATTGACATGTGAAAGATGTTGATGAAGGTCGACGTCAAATCGGCATAGGTCGGGGTCAAGTCCGCGTGGGTCGGATTCCAATCTGCATAGGTCAGAGTCCAGTCGATCCAGAACGTTATGGATTGAGGCTAAGTCTGCGCAAGTCGGGGCTAATCGGGACAGGTCGTTGCCAAGCTGGGACAAGTCGGAGGTAAGTGAACGTGAATACGGATCTATGTCGTCATTAGTCGGCGCTATGCCGGGGCAGAGTTGTCTTAATGACAAAACGGGAACATCTCAACGCCGACCTTCCCGACCTCTGCAAAATTTCAAGTCGAGGGAAAGTCTGGGAGCCAAGTCGGCACTGTGTGACCCTGGCTTTAAAGAATATGCTAGTATACCATGATTCCCTCTGGTACATAACAAATCAGTTTTCACACACCTTCCGAAAATGTCTCGTACTGGTATAAATCTAAATCATTCAAAAATGAGCTCAATCTTAATACATGTATTTGTAAAAAAAAAAGTTAATAAAGTATGATATTGAATTTAAAGACGTTTAACATTTGAACTACTTGGTGAGTGTCACTGCTGGTGGACCTGGAGTAGCCGAGGGCTCATGTAGCCAAGTTCGATCAACTTCGGTTGATCGTCTGTCTCTTCAACGCATTCAAAATTTTCTGGTACTAAAATTCTTGAAATTTTATAAAACGTTGGTCCTGTAGCATCATATCCTACCCATCCTGCTACATCTTTTGGTATATTTTTGATGCAATAATTTTCACCCTCTTTGGCCAATATTACATTTTTTAGATTGAGTATCACTGACGATGGTTGAGAACCCTAAACATGCATGTCTGGTCCATGCTGCAAATTTATCCGTTTATAAATGATGCTATTGAATTTGAAGACGTTTAACATTTGAACTACTTGGTGAGTGTCACTGCTGGTGGACCAGGAGTCCCCGATGGCACACGTAGCCAAGTTCGATCAACTCCGGTTAATCGTCTGTCTCTTCAACGCATTCAAAATTTTCTGGTACTAAAATTCTTGAAATTTCTAAAACGTTGGTCCTGTAGCATCATATCCCACCCATCCTGCTACATCTTTTGGTATTTTTTTGACATAATAATTTTCACCTTCTTTGGCCATATTACATTGTTTAGATTGAGGATGACTGACGAGGGTTGAGTACTCGAAACGTGCATGTCTGGTCCATGCTGCAAATTTATCCGTTTATAAATGATGCTATTGAATTTGAAGACGTTTAACATAAAGGTAAAAAAGGTTAATAAAGTATGACAAAGATTTGGTCTGTACTACACCAAGATGTACCAAAAAAGTTCAATATTAGCAACGGCAGAAAATACTGATATAGTATACAAAAGCTGTATATTAAATTTCACCTCAACTTCTCCTTCTCTATCCGTTTCCTATAAAAATGCCCGGCTTTGTCGGAAAGGGACTACAGAGCCATGCATGTGAAAATTCTGACATCATTGACTCCCTTACTAAGTAGTGAGTAGATGGCAAGAAAACAAGGGGGATGATTTACTATATAGTAGATTTTCCTCCTTCACCAGCGGCTACGCTACTTGTAATGAAAATAAAATTCAGAGTGAGAACGGTAAAATTGGGGGGAAACTTGACCTCATAGTAGAATCTCCCCCCTGTAGGAAATTCTACTATATAGTAGTTTTTCCGGTGGGAAAATCTGCTATGGGGGAAAAACGGCTCTATAACACCATATTTAACAGTAAAAATCATGAAATTTGATACTCCCGGAACTTTCTGGTCATACTGTATTGCATTTCTCATTTATCGTAATGTATATTCGAAACACTTTTCTGGTGCATGAAAATTGGTTTGGAATTTTCTTCAAGAAGGTAGGAGTTGGGACACTTCCGTATTCTAAATTGGACTTTGTCTTTGATTTCAATCACTCATTCGCATCTTTATTATCGACATTAAAATATATTAGACAAAAGCGTTAGAAATGCAAAGGATGGATGATATGTGAAGTGTACCTAACCAAATCAGTGAAAATCAAAACAAAAACAATGAATATTTAAACATAGGTACTATTACTGTTCTTCTTGAAGTGCAAATATATTTCGGGACTGATAGCAATATAATGTCATTATATATTTTCACGGTACATCTTTTATTTAAACCTAAATTTTGTTCTTAATATCAAAATATCTTTTTCAGGAACTTTTGTAGCTTTTGATTCCTTGATTCTTTGGATCAACTCAAATTAGCAAACTCTTGTTCCTTTATTTCCATCTTTAATGTAGAAATGGAATCATATTTGGTCAAATTACATTGTTTAGATTGAGGATCATTGACGATCATCTATCATTCTAATTTTCGTTATAAATCATTAACATTTTTCCGTATGAAACATTTCCATAAATTTGAAAGATGAGGAATAAAAAAGTTGATATACTAAGGATTCATTATTGTAATAAAATTTACATTCTTTTGAACTATATTTTTAAATTGATTTATTCTATTGCAAATATGTAAATACCAAATATTCATGATGTTAAACGTTTTCCATCCAATAGCATCATTTGAGGATGTCTAGGACAGGCAGCGTTAAATTTGATCCATCATTCAATTTTCCTAAAAATTATAATTGGTAATGATTGAAACATATTTTTTCTACATGCAAAGTTTCATCAATTTTTTACCGTTGGTTTTGAAGCTACAAACGTACATATATACCCATTGAAAGCCCTAAAATGGGCCATAAACGTGACGTTAAAATGAACACACTTTAGGTAATAAAAAACCAGTTACAAATCTTCTGTAGACAAATGGTAGAGGCAGAACATTAACAAGTTCTGTATTTTTCATTTAGATATGATGTTGGCAATCGGATATGTATAGAATTATAAATGATCACGAAGAATTTTTTGAGAAAATGTCGAAAAGAGATAAATTTATGTCTTTTTTCAAAGCGTCTTTGAATTGCTAATTTTTAATAATAAAGTCCGTTTATATGAAACACTATCATTTATTTTCCGTAAAAACTTGATATTATCTTCTTCATATGTCTAGTGAAACCTCGATAAATTCCTATTTGAATTTGACCGTCATTTTTTAAGTTAAAGTGATTTTGTCCCCCCCCCCTCTCCTTTATTTCTACGTAACCTAATGCGGACGTTATTGTGATAAAAGCGTCAATATCGCCGTTTCTATTGTGACGTCATAATTGATCCAGAGCTTTCCGATGGGGTTCTTTCGGATACTGTTCTGGACCCCCTTAAGACAGATAAATTTGCAGCATGAACTAGACATGCACGTTTCGGGTACTTAACCCTCGTCAGTGATCCTCAATCTAAACAATGTGAAATGGTCAGAGAGTGTGACATTTATGTACCGAAATACGCGGAGGGATATGATGCGGCAGGACCCACGTTTTAGAAATTTTGATAACAGATTTTCGAATGCGTCGAAGAAATAATCAACCGACGATGACTGAATTTTGCTAAAAAAGTCCTCGAAATTTTCATTGATGAAGTGTATTTTGGGGAAAAATGTTTATTTTTCAAAGAAAAATGGCCGAAAATAGGAAAAAGATTTTCATTTTCGCATTTGTTCTATTACCAAATATTCAAACATCAGAATATCTACTCTTCATTATACTCTTTAAAAGTCAGATACTTAGAAAGTCGAACTTCGTGTTAAACTCTATGTCATTGGGTCAAAATGATGGGGGTTTTTTTAGCATAAATTAGTGTGCTATTTATAGAATCAGTCATTTTCCTCAAAAATTAATTCGGGTACATATTGGTTTTATTGCTTTAGGATAAAGCAATACCATAGTTCTATACGTAAAAGAAATTTTGTAACTGTCGACCTCCTAGCTATTAATAGAAATTACGAGTTGTTGTCATGCAACAACAAAAATCGTATTTATAAGAAAACACTCTCCTTAGAACTGTTTTTAATCAGAATTTTTCAAAATAGCATTTAATTCATACACATGGTATAAGATTCCCGAAAAATAAGGATATATATTTATTTTCGACATTTCATTCATTGTAGATCGAGCTATGTAAAGTTATGATATGATATTCTAAAAAAAGACGAAAATGTTAAAATAGGCCAAAAATGGACGTTTATATCCAAAAAAGAGATTTTTTGGTCTGAATAGTTCGGGGAGATGTTCCTGTGTACATATCCAACTTTTTATCAAAAGTTGCCACCCTGACCTTAATAAACAATTACTCACTCTGTTTGTCTGAATGGATTGATTGTTGTTGTTGTATGTCACTGATCGATCTTTCAATATCGACAATTCTCCCTTGTATATCATTCAGGTCTGTTTCCATTGCCTGAAGTCTTTGACTCTTAGACTCAAAATCTTTTATCGCCTGGTGTGTATGCGAAATGTTGATCTCAAGTCTTATATTTCTTTGTACAGCATCTTCTTCAATTGCTGTCATTCTTTGGATTATGTCATCAATTCTTATACATGTTTGTGACATATCGGACCCTATTTTACCTTCTATTCTTCTTGTGTCTGTCGCCAAAGCTTCCAGTTTTTGTGAATAGTCTTCTTGAGACTGGGAAATAAAAAGAAGCTTTCAATTTAATACATGTATCAACATTTTATGATAAAAATTGAACAGAAAAATCTTTGGATTGATTTCAGGGGTACTCACATAGACCTGTGGCGTACTGAACTATAACCAAACAAAATTAAATGGAGGGCAGTTACAAGTAGAGGTTGTCGGATAATTGTTCCCGGATTGAAACAGTTCAAATAAATATTCCGAATATGTTCTGATGGCGTGAAATCAATCTGAATATCCCAGTTGAGAAACAACTATATATATAGATACATAGAAAAAAATTGATTCTGCAGGGCTTGTAGAGAAAATGGACTTCTTTTAACAAACACATCCTCTCCCATGAAACCCGAAAGAAAATGTTTAAATGGAGAGAGACCAATACATTTTGTAATCATCCAGTGACGAATTTCGACGGCCATGAATTACGAATAAATACGCCCAAGATTACACTTCTCAAGATGAACAGATATCTTCTGAATCGAAACGTCTTTTCATGGTAAGTTGGCGTAAAACAAGATGCAGAGGTCAAAGGTAACACAAAACCCATGCAACTGGATATAGTATGGGACGGTTTCAAACAAACCTGCACTGTACAGGAGCAAGCGAGTACGATTTTAATTTTGACAAAGGATTATCATTAAGTTTTCTCGGATGAGATTTGACCAGTACTCATCAAGAGGTGTCATTATCCTCGATATAGAAGGAGATTCATTATATTTATCATTACGCCAGAGAATAATAGAATCTATCCCAGGATGTGATCACGGACAAGGCAATCCAACCCGAGTGTCTAGGATTTGCTTGTACCACGACGAGGCATGCCGAGTCGTGGACAAAAGCAAATCCTGGACACGAGGGTTGGATTTCCGTGTCCCTAATCACATCTGGGGATTGATTATTTTTCTCCCACTGTCTAAAAAAGCTCAAAAATGAGATTTTATGTATTCTTTTTCATATTTCAATCGACAAATGCAACAATCATCTATGACGTCACAGTTGACGTTACAGTCAAAAGGCACGTGAAAATGTTATCTTACCCCATAAGGGTAAGTCAAGGATATCTTTTTCCAACGTGTCCATGGATACCCCAGTCCACGGCGGGAGAAAAAAAAATCTATGAATGTTGCATTTCTAAGGTGAGCCTTGCTTATTTCTCCGTTTACAAAATTGACGTCAATTTCTACAAAACGGCAATTTTTAAGTTATCAGTGTGAATAATAAAAGGTAACTCTTGTAAATAAATTAGATTTTAAAGGTTTCCCCCCTTTCAACATGTCGTCTTTCTTGTGTCAGTGTTGTTTTATCATGTTTTCTTCTATTTGTGGTGATTGATCTATTTGTGTCCGTCTATTTGTTACCCATTGGTTTCGTTAAGTTATGTGCAGCTTTTCGTGTTTAATGCTTTGTGTCGTATGTCTCTTTTTCGTCTCTTGTTGTGCTCGTTTTCTCTGTGTTTTCGCATCGTCTGTTGGTACTGCAACAGGGTCTGGTTGGAGATCCCCTCCCTTTTTGAAGTGTTTATTTCATTTACTATGTCCACTTTCTTGACTCATGCATATCTAACCCGCTTAGTTGACATTTTTCTGAATTTACATATGTAGGATCCTACTTCATGTTTCAATGACGAGATGCTATTGTCTCTACTGTAACCGTCTGTTCCCCCCCCCCCTTTTTTTTTGTATCATGCGTCGTAACTTTCGGGATCTCCGCCTAATCTTATCTTACATGTTGACAATGTTGGGAAAATTATCATATCTTTAATGGTCGAAGTTGGGCAGAGGCCGTCCAAAGTCGGCGCCTGGTGCACATTGGTCTTCTTCCTTTTATGTGTTGTCATTAATGTTTGATGTTTTTTGCACGTCTGTTTTGATTGTTTTGTATGATGTTCTATTAATGATTATTGTCGTGTATTTATCGCACGTGGTTTGTAGTTTTGTTGACAAACATTGTTGATATACCTTGAATACCAATATCGAAATATTCTGTTTTATAAAGAACAACTTGTCACCATTTCTGGTCAGGGAAAAAATCAGATAATCAATAGATGCAAAGTTTTGAAAAAAATCACAAATTATATCAAAACAAGAAGCCGAAAGGGCCACAACGCCCACCTGATACTCACAATCATAGCTAACTGAAAGCTGAACACTCTTATGTCTGTTCTTGTCCATTGCTGTAAGAAAGACCACTCTTGATATCACATTATAAAAAAAATCCATATCAATCTTTTCACATAAAGAAAGAAAGTGCCAGTGCCAGGATCTGAACCCACAACCTTTGGGTTCATATGCATATAAACATAACTATTTATTTAATTTAGAAAAGTCATAAAAATAAAATTTAAGCATAAAATATATATCAAAGCATTTAATGACTTTACTATAAATATAATATAAATAAAAAATTAATAAGTGTGCAAAAAAAAAAAAAAAAGAAAATGGAATTGGAATCGGAAATAAACAATTTATTTTTTTTTTTGTCAAAAATGAAATTAGAAGTATTCAAAAATGTTAAACGTCTTCAAATTCAAAAGCATCATCTAAGAACAGATAAATTTGCCGCATGGATCAGACATGCACGTTTCGAGTACTGAACCCTCCTCAGTAATCCTCAATCTAAACAATTTAATATTGCCAATCAGTGTGAAAATTATCATGTTAATAATGTACCGAAAGACGTAACAAGATGGGTGGGATATGATGCTACAGGACCAACGTTTTAGAAATTTCAACAGATACGATCGAATGAATTGAAGAAACGATCGAAGTTGGCTACTTGTGCCCTCGAGGACTCCTGGT
Source organism: Pinctada fucata (assembly GCA_028142955.1). Lineage (NCBI taxonomy): Eukaryota > Metazoa > Mollusca > Bivalvia > Pterioida > Pteriidae > Pinctada > Pinctada fucata. The sequence goes on from AP027108.1 coordinate 25,656,388, forward strand.
CCACCAGCAGTAACACTCACCAAGTAGTTCAAATTCATCAAATTCAATATCATCATTTAAGAACAGATGAATTTACAACAAGGGCATGACATGCACGTTTCGGATTCTTAACCCTCGTTAGTGATCCTCAATCAAAACAATGAAATATTGCCAGAGAGTGTGAAAATGACTATGTTAAAAATGTTCCGAAAGCGGTAGCAGGATGGGTGGGATATTATGCAACAGGAACCACGTTTTAGAACTTTCAAGAAATTTTTATAACAGAAACATTCGAATGCGTTGAAGAATCTATCAACAAAAGATGGTCGAAATTGGCTACATATGCCCTCGGGGGCTCTTGGTCAACCAACAGTGACACTCAAATAGTTGTAATAATGTTAGACATCTTCAAATTCAATAGCATCATTTAAGAACAGATATATTTGCAGCATGGACCAGACATACACGTTTCGGATACTTAACCCTCGTCAGTAATCCTCAATCTAAACAATCCAATATTGCTGACAATGTAATAAAGCTGACAAAATGGAAATAAATTGAATGAAATTTATTGTTGATCTAAGAATCAATTATACCCCCGCCGGGAATATTTTACATAATTATAAGAAATGTATAAAAAGTTTGAAGGTGCACAATTCAACACAAAATTGAGGAACATCACCGTTCATTTGAACTTAACCTGTATTTCTCAATGTAAATGAGTTAAAGAAGATCCTGACTGAAAGCTATATCTAAAAAATAAATATATTCCCTGTGACTGTTTTCATTTAAAGGTCAGGCAAACACAAAATATTGATTTTTTCCAAGTTTGAAGGGGCACAACTCTGCAAAAAATTGAGCCATATTCAAAACTAACCTGTAATTTTTAGTAAAATAGTTACATTCAAGAAATGAATTTATTATCTGTAACAGTTGTCCTTCTAATGTCCAGAAACCAGAAAATTTTGAATTTGTCTAAGTTTCAAGGGGCATAACTCTGCACTTCATTTAGGGACATGAGCTATATTTGAAGTTGACCTGTATTTCTTGGTGTAAAAAGGTGTGTGCAAGAAATGAATTGATTATTTGTATCAGTTTTCCTTTAAATGTCTGGAAACCACATCATTTTGAATGTTTCTAAGTTTCAAGGGGCATAACTCTGCACAAAATTGAGGGACATGACCCATATTTAAACTTGACCTGTATTTCTTGGTGTAAGAGCTATATCGACAAAATGAATGGATTATATGTAACGGTTTTCCTTTAAACGTCCGGAAACAACAAAATTATGAATGTTTCTAAGTTTCAAAGGGCATAACTCTGCACAAAATTGAGGGACATGACCCATATTCGAACTTGATCTGTATTTCTCGGTGTAAGAGCTATATGCAAAAAATGAATTGATTATCTGTAAAGGTTTTCCTTAAAACATCCGGAAACCACAAAATTTTGAATTTTCCTAAGTTTCAAGGGGCATATCTCTGCACAAAATTGAGGGACATGACCCATATTCGAACTTGACCTGTATTTCTTTGTGTCAGCGCTATATTTAAGAAATGAATTGATTATCTGTAAACGTCTTCATATTGAATAGCATCATTTAAGAACAGATAAATTGGCAACATGGACCAGACATGCACGTTTCGGGTACTTAACCTTCGTCAGTGATCCTCAAATCTAAACAAATGAATGTAATATGCCAAAAAAGTATGAAAGTTCCTGTGTCGAAAATGCGTACCGAGAGACGTAGCAGAATGGGTGGAATATGATGTAACGGTTTTCCTTTAAATGTCCGGAAAACACAAAATTTTGAATTTTTCTAAGTTTCAAGGGGCATTACTGTGCTCAAAATTGAGGGACATGACCCATATTCGAGTGACAAATATGGATAATGACCATATCCCTGTATACAGCACAAAATCGATAAATCGAACTTGACCTGTATTTCTTGTTGTAAGAGCTATATCGAGGAAATTAATTGATTATCTATAAGGGTTTACCTTTAAATGTCCGGAAAGGGAAACCACAAAATTTTGAATTTTTCTAAGTTTCAAAGGGCATACATGTAACTCTGCACAAAATTAAGGTACATGATCCATATTTGAACTTGACCTGTATTTTTTGGTGTAAGAGGTATATCCAAGAAATGAATTGATTATCTGTAATAGTTTTCCTTTAAATGTCCGGAAACCACAGGTGGGACGGACGGACGGACGAACTCACACACGGACTGACAAGTGCATCACTATATACCCCAACCATTATATGGCGGGGGCATAAAAAGGAAGAAAACCCGGGGGGGTGCTGGTGCGAAGACTTAAGCTCATATCCCTTGGGTCTATGCGTACAGAAAATATATCTATTCATAATCTTTATTTTCAATTCATAGAGTTATTTGAAAAAATAGTTTTTGAAAATAGTATTGTTAACAAAGTCCACTTAAAGATTCCAAAACGCGTCAAATATTCGACATCGGAGAGAAACCAAAAACAACAAAACTTGTTTAAGACACCCTTCGAGATCATCCTGATGATTTCGGTTCGACAATATGTGCTTCAGTTTTGACAAAGAAGCTTGTCAATGGAGGGTACCTTCCGGGACCTACGTTTGCCTACTTTTGCCAGCAACACTTGTAGGGACCATAAATACGTCGTTCCTACGAAACAAAGGAGGGTATCACCAACAACACCAGGCTGGAGCACTCTGCACAAAATCCCAAAACACCCAATGAAAATTACAGAGCAGAAAAGCACAGGAAGAGACGCAAAATTGACAAGGAACGTTAGCGCACAACACAGAAATATCAAACACAAAGGACTACACATAAACCAACGAGACCAATGGGCAACCGGTGCCGACTTAGGACGGCCATCTGCCACGGAAAAAGCAGAAAGTGTGGTTATTCTGGATTACGTGCGCATAACACTCCTACTTTTCCGATTACCCATAAGTCTCGAAAAACGTACAATTGTGGTGTATACCAACCTCCTCACTGTCAGATGACTACACACAAACAAGACCGCAAATCGCAGGGGCCCAAGCAACACAGATGAATATGTAAATGGATATCAAAAGAGGGCGTAGGTAATACAATCCGTACCAAGTTTCATGCAGTGGTTCAGGAGAATATTTCCGAATAATTTGACAATTACCCCCTCTTAACTATTTTGAATAAGAAAAAAAAACGAAAAATCAGAAAAATAAAATTTTAACCAAAATCAATATAAAACCAGTTAATGACATCGATAAGATAATTATGAAGTAAATGAGTGCACAAAACTATACATCTATAGAGTACATCTATAGAGTATTTTAAAGAAACAGTTAAATATGTAGCATTTCTGAAAAAGTTCAAAAATACACAAATTTACTTCGGACTGGAACCAAAAGCAACAATACTTGTTAAGAAATCCTTAAAGAAGTCTGTCGAAGGAGGGTACCCCCTGTGGGTGGCATACTTTTGCCTGTGGTGGCATCACCTATTGACGGATCCGGACGAAAATCATTCACACTTAAAGGGGACCATGCGTATGTTATTCCCACCAAGTGTCATCAAACTCCCTTCAGTGGTTCTGAAGGAGAAGTCGAAAATGTTAAACGTTTACGACGGACGACCGTCAGACGCCGGACGGTGCGCTATGACAAAAGCTCTCTTGAGCTTTGCTTAGGTGAGCTAAAACAGCAGGACAATTGTATTGCTTTGTGTATGGACAAGTTGAAAAATTATTGAATTAAACAGTAGATTTACAGAACTGAAATAATATTAAATTCTTTGTTCTTACTTCTTCAAGGTTAACAATACGTCTTTCATGAGCCATTAGGTTATCCAGGTCACTGAGGTCACAGAAACCACTTCTTGTCTCTTGAATACAATTCTGTAATTCCGATTGGAATGAGGCAGATAAACAAGAAGTGAGTGATAGAAGTGCTGTTTCCACCTTTGTCCAAACATCATTGAATGATGTTTCGTCCAAGATAGCACTTCTAGCATGGATAAGTTGGTTCCGTACAGTACATATATCCTCTATGTGTGATATGTTGACACCAGGGCAGATATTTCTGAGTAAGAGACAGCACAGTGTAACATCCATGTCGTGTGTAGTGACACCAGGAATGGCTGTGTACATACAGGGACATTTACCTCTGTCTCCATGAGGATTCCTTGTTGATGTTTCCTTGTACAATAAATTCCATTAGTCAGTATGTAGTGACGTACAACTATTCTTAAGATAGCAATGAACGAGGCAGCATTTCTGAAATCTCAAGTGAAACAGCTGGTGTTTGTTGTTGGAATAATCGAGGAAAATATCAAACCCGGTATATCCATGTGTTGTATAGTTATGTTCTATCACAGGTCTCAGTCCAACGGAACATGTGTTGAGAACAAGTAAACAAGCACGGCTGTTTCTGGCCTTGTCTTCAACACTCATTTTGCATCTGTGATTTTAAAGAATTGATGTACACATCTAGTTGATCAATTAATCGGATTGTCCTATTGTTTATTCTGAAAAAAAAAATCAAGAGATCTAGTGTTTCCTGAAATATACCTTATTCAAATAAAAAAAAAGTCCTTTTGTCGAATTTGTATAATTAGTAAATTGTACGATTACTTTTGAAACAGAGATAAAAATAAAAGTTTCATCATTTTCTACGAAAAATCAAAATGGTAAGTATTTTGTCGATACAGGATAATTTACTTTCGCTTTTTTCAACTTTTATTTCTTATTTCGGTCCGCATTGATAAACTTGATAGTGATATTTTAATTTGATAGACAAATTGACAAGTTGTGCTATAAGAAAGTAAAACACACATATACAAGAACACATACATGACACGTGGGTGAAAGGATGTTATTGTACACTAGGATCTGGGATCTTGTATTAAAATGAGAGATTGATTCAACTCATAAAAGAACTTATGAATGAATATTCTCGTTTAGGTTTTCATTTTTCACATTCCGACAACTTGAGGATGCGACCTCAGACTTTTATTGAAGATCATAAACAAAATACTCGTATAAAAGAAAAAAGCATTTGAAAACCCCTTAAATTAGAAAATATGGTACCAATAAAGAGGAATTTTAATCTCGAATAAAATGTCAATTTATCTGTTCTTAAATCATATTATTCAATTTGAAGACGTTAAACATGCATACCACACATCACATCCTCAGTAACGCCTCTGTTTTGATTGTTTACCGAATATGTCTATTGAATAAGGTATTCAAATATGGTACCAATTGGATTCAATTTGGTCTGATTCACATCGAAAAAGTCGAATTTCGGTTATTAGTGTTTTAATGGTATCTTGCTTTGCATGGCGTTTTCGGGGGAGGGGGGTCACAACGAAATAAGTAATCTCTTTTATTTTGCTGTTAACGTGTTGATTCAAATGTTTGTTTTGCGTAAAAGTACTCTGACTCCTGCCTTGCTATTCTGTTTATACAATGTAACATGGACATAAACTCAAAGTCCACAAAAGACAAATTTATTCAGCCAAAAACCCCTTGTTTGAAAGAATATATTGGAATGACAGTTATGGAAAGAATGGACATCTTCTTGCTAAATTAGCGATGTCTAAATGAATCAGTACGAACCCTCGCATTTCATTTACACATTCTACATACATGAACAATCTTTACTAGTAGAGTAAATGGTATCTATAGTCGCAAACCTATTGGTTTGGTAATTAAGGTGCATTATTCGTCTGATTTAGATTATTTGATTGATAACATGGAAAGGATCCAACTCTTATAGAACAGAAATATAGTATTGAATTATGCCTATTCAAAATAGCTTGATTGTCCGTTTTGTGACATTCATACATTGATTTCAAGATATCCTCGCGTTGGTAATATTCATTAGTGTATTACTTGTAAGTAATAACTGAAATGCATTCATCGTACGTATTGATATAATACAAAATACAAAGAGTAAAAAATACCTGTCGATTTGCAGTTCCAAATCGTACATATTCAGGCCAAACGATTTTATTTAGCATAAAGAAAAAGGAAGATTTAGTGTCTAGCTAACTCTACTGTTCACCTATTATAGTAAAACTCAGAGAGTGAATTGCAAACAAAACATAAAATCAGATGTATAGATACATAGATCGGTGTATAGAATTTAAAAAAAATCATAATCCATAAGAATACAAAACAATGAAAAAAAAAACAATACCAAACAAAACAAATAGATGATTTTGCAAAGGACAAAAGTGGAATATGTGAAAGGATGTTTGCTAGCAAAGTCCGTCAATTTAACAGTAAACTTTAAGGTACAAATTAACAGAAGAAAATATGCACTCCCCGAGTATCATGTTACAGGTACTTCATCAATGAAACAAAGTATACTAAGGACAAGTGTACTTTGGTACTAGCAGCTTATTATCATTGCGGCAATAAATGAAATTTCATCATTTCGACACATTTGTTGACTCCAATATTCATTATGGCCATTTTAAAAAAATAACTCCTCGTACATGTAGTATTCGTAATATAAATCCATGTAATGTCAAACGTCTTCAAATTAAACAGCATTATATAAGAACAGATAAATTTGCAGCATGGACCAGTTATCAGTTATCCTCAATCTAAACAGAGTATTATGGCCAAAGAGTGCGAAGTCATCATGTCCAAAAATGCACCGAAAGACGTAGCTTGATGTAAATTTATTTTGTGAATACAATATGTAGATCAACGAACGTCATGTGATATACTTTTTGGCATATTACATTGTTTAGATTTGAGGATCACTGACGAGGGTTACGTACTCGAAACGTGCATGTCTGGTCCATGCTGCCAATTTATCTGTTCTTAAAGGATGCTATTCGATTTGAAGACGTTTAACATATATGCATAATTTTACCAAACAACTACATGTATGCACCAAGCAGACTTCATTCACCGATACAAACTTTAAGGAAGAATCCAATAATGGGAAATACCTATCATAAGTTAGCCCAAAAAGCTGCATTTTTGACGCCTTCTTTGCCAAACTTCTGCTATGTTTGATTTTCAGATTTAAATGAATCACACAAAGGCAACTTGAAATTGACTAGGCCATTTATTACCTAATTGACAGTTACCTTTGAAATCAGATATTCAGTATAAATGGTAAAAGTTGTTAAGAATAACAATTCAACATTAAGCAAATAGAAAACAATATTTACAACATGACAAAAATACACAATAATCTCTAAACTTATTTCCCTGAAAATCAAAGGTGAGGGGGCCAAACATGCCAAAGTATTACTGAACAGTAATACCCCCCACCAAGAAGTCCTTTCCGCAAGGAAGTTTGAGTCACAACATGAACCTTGACAAAACATTCAAAGTACAATGTATACAAAAGTTCAGTGGATTTCAATATCAAAAACCAGTCATAAATGATGTATGTGACCTAATACTGTTATATCACCGAGTTAATCTTTTCATCAGAAGCCCATGTCTCCATGATGAATATTGATGAATATTGACTATCATCATAAACATGATAAAGTTTAGAAGTATAACTTGAACATTCTCTTGACCTAGAGACTGATACAATATAGAACAATTCTTATGTAAGCAAAATATCTGCAAAACAACTAAAATTCACAACTAATTTGAATGACATATGAGATTGAGCAAGTGGTGATTGATCATTATTATAGCATAGTTCTCTTTGCGCAGATCAAAACCATAAAGTTTGCACTATAATTAGATGTCAGGTTCCACCATGAAAACAAAAATGTAGTTTATGTTTTTCATACATTGAAAACAACATCAAACATTGAATAAAATCTACTCAAAACTATGAACTACTTGATTAACATTACTATATACAAAGCGTTGAAAGCAGAAGCCCATGTCTCCATGCCTTCGACGAGTGTTTTTGAAAGGATAATAGGATATATAGATAACTAAGGAATACACCATCAGGAGCCCCTGTCTCCATGATGGGTAAACAAAGAACAACTATGCAAAATTTCTGTTTCAGATATTAAGGAGTGGTATTCTGATGTATTTTCTATAAGCATCTGATTTCCATCTTCCAAATAATTGTATTTGGTCATCTGAAACCCCTCTTTCTTTAGCCCAAGATGCTGCCCCAATACGGAAGGAATGCCCTTTGTAATATGTTGTGTCGTAATCAAGAAAAATTAATGATGTTTTTAACTGCTGACTAAAAGTATGTCGAGATACTGGTTGCATATCAGGGAACACGAATAAAGGCCCATTTACATTTCCTCTAAGCTTGATATATTCCCACATAGCCAAAACAGGGCACAAAAAAAGGGTTCTCTTTGTTTACAATGAGGTAAAGTGTAACTGGAGGTTTCCCTTGGTAGTGTTTGAAATCAGTAAACGTTATGGTCATTTCAATAGGTTTCCCACTATTGGATTCTCCCAATGTAATTGCAGAAAATGGCAAGGTATGACTAGAGCTTGATGTAATTTCACCTATTCTTAAGAAGGCATGAAATGCCAGCAAAAACATTGCTTTGTAAAGACAATTTTGGTAATATGAAGATGTACATTGTGGTAATGAAGAGAAAAGTTTTTGAAGAATTTCTGGTGTTATAGGCAAACGTTTATCGGGTTTTGATTTCAACTTATGGAAACCTTGAAGAGCTTTTTTAACTAAGAAATTTTGTGTAGGGTCAGAGAAACCTTGAAGTTTGTTAAAGTATGATAGAGCTGACAAATATGTGGTAACTGTTTGAGGGGCAAGACCTTTTTGGTAGCAATGTGAAATAAATAGAACCAAAGTATTTTCACTTAAGGGAAAAGGTTTTAATGTAGGAAAGCACTCGTTAACAAACTGAACAAAAGTCTTTTTTGCCCTATTATACGCATTTCTAGTTCTACATGTCAATGCATTGTCAACCAACATTTTAGATATGTCTTTCAAATTGTTAACATCCAATCGGGTACTGATGTTGGAGCACTGTCCATGTGAGGTGCCAAGGTCCTGAACTCTGGTATCTGCAAGCGAGATAATTTATCACTTAAAATGCTTTTGTACCAGGCACATGCTTTGCTTGAAATAGAATATTAAACTTTAAACACTGAACAATAAATCTACGTAATAATTTCATGAGTTTCGTATCCTTGGCTGTTTGTTTGTTGATCACTTGGACAACCGCCATATTGTCCGAGAAAAACAAACTTTTTTGTTGGCAAATTCATCTCCCCATAACTGAACTGCTACTACTATTGGAAATAACTCTTTTACCGAAATGTGAAAATCTTTCCATGCCAAGGCCCAGGTTCCATAGAACCATTTATTTCCGAAGACCCCTCCAAAACCTATGCCACTCGCATCAGTGTAAAGACTGAGGGTAGATGATGTTTGCCATTTATCTTCCAAAAAGAGGGCCTTCCCATTAAAATGTGAAACAAAAATCATCCATGCTTCTAGATCAGCCCTAGCTTCATTGTTTAAACGGCGCTTATGGTGTGGCTTTTGTAGGCCTTTTGTCAAATCTATTAGACGACGCAAAAACGTGCGTCCTGGTGTCACCACAGAACATGCAAAATTTAGCAATCCTATCAAAGATTGAAGCTCTTGTAAAGTCATTTTTTCTTTGATTTTGCCCAGGACAGTTTAGTTCTAATCTTGTCTAGTTTATCTTGGGGAAGGCGGATTTCCATGTTTACCGAGTCTAACTCTAATCCCAAAAATGTTATGACATTTGTAGGGGACACTGTTTTTTCCACCTTTATAGGAATTCCAATATGTTCAAGACCTTGAAGGAACAGGTTTAATTGTTTTTGACAAATTGTTACGGATGGGGGACCCACTAGTAAAAAAATCATCTAGTAAATGTACACATCCATCTATGTTTAACTTGTTAGTTGCAATCCAGTGAATTGCAGTTGAAAACCTCTCAAAAAGGTTGCATGCAAAGCTTAAACCCATTGGCAAAGTTTTGTCATAATAAATTTCCGACCCAATTGCAAAGCCCGAAAGTTCATGGTCAGATGGGTGGATAGGTATGTTTTTGTACCCATGTTCTATGTCAGTTTTAGACAAAAAAGCCCCTTTTCCAAATTGTTTTATCATGGTAACAGCGTCATCAATTGTTTGGTATGTTACAGCCGAATCTTCTTTTTGAATGCCATCATTTATGGATGACCCCTCTGGATAGGACAAATGGTGAATTACTCTTTATTCCCCTTGTTTTTGTTTTGGTACCACCCCAAGTGGAGATATTTGCAAGTTGGGAAAAGGATTGTTTTCTAAAGTGAATGGCCCTGCTGCTCTCCCCTTTAAAATTTCCAAGTTGATTTTTTGTTTCAAAATTTGTTCATTTTCTAAGGCAGATTTCAAATTTTTGCTGAATCGGAATTTTCGCTGACCATGATAGGGGATTTTAAACCCAAAGGTAAAGCCATTTAAGAGATAATTTCTTTTTTCAGTATTATAGTTTTCTAACCAATCATTTAAATGAGACACTTTAACAGGTGTTACAACATTGGCCTTATTTAGATTTGTCATTTCTTGTTGAATTTTCTGATTTCCTTTTTTGGGTTCCTTTTCCTGATTCGGATAATGACGGACAGATGTTCCTGTGGTGGTCTCCAAAGCATTTCCCTAAAACATGCTGAAAGGTGCAGTTTTCTCTTTGACATTTTCCGTTGTTGTTGTTGTAACTAAAACAGGTCCCTTTTTTTTGACGGTAGGCCACGAAAAGTCGGGGATGATTTCTTGTTCGTCTGGGTTTGGTCTGTGGACATTAATCTTGTTTTTAGTCCAATCTGCAACGATTCTGAATGCAGTTCTTGATTAATTCTGTCCCATGGCATTGCAGAGGGACTGTCTGCACGCCAGCGCCTAAATTGTTCATCATAGTGTAGGGCGGCTTTCAGACCCACATCATCAAATAGCTTTTGTACTGTTGTCATGTATTTCATTAGGGCTGGTGATTGCTGGGGATATTTTTCGCAATATATGGCAACGAACACATGAAACGCTGCTGCCCATTCTTGCGTTGTTTTGAAGAAGTACTTTTGGTTTTTCTGTACGAAAGTAATCCCATTTTTTTCATCATGCACTGCTTCCAGTTTAGAAGATTGGGACCGAAAGAGGAGAGAACCCAATTCAATATATTCCTCAGCCCAAACTTTTCCCTTAATTTTTGTATCCACCCCTTGGCTGAGTGACCTGCCAGCGTGAAGTGGTCCAGTAATATTTATGATGTTAGAATTGATTGCTGTACCTTGTGACGAGGAACCTTGGTCAACTGTTGTAGGCTCTCCATCCTTGGGAGGGCTTTCATCACAATGTTCTGTTTGTGTTCCCTGGGTTTGATCTGTGTTGGTACACGTAACTGGTGACGTCTGATTAGCCTGTGTGGATTCATTGGAGCTTCTAGACTGTTGGCCATCCAATTTTGCTGCCACAATGTCTGCAATAGTAGGGACAGCTTCTCCAACTACTTCCTTTACAATTTGCTTTATTTCATCTTTTAAGGTCTCATGTACTTTCCTCCTTTTTCTCGGCGGTTGTGACATGGTACTGAAATAGGAGATAAATTGTTTAACTTTAAGTTAAATGAATGTCAAATAATACTGTCTTCGATATAACTGATAAGCATTAATTATATTGTAAACTGCATGTAATGACTCTATAAATTGTATACACTATAAAATTCATAAGATTTTTTTTTTTACTATGTTTGTGTATACATGTATAGAATTCATGACATTCATATTTTATGACTGCTATTGCAGTGCTGTAATGAATTAATTCTGTTAACACAGAAAGTAAGGATTCATTACATGAAGCTAACGCTTTTCATACAGATCATGTTCAGCTAACGCTTTTCATACAGATCATGTCAAGCTAACGCTTTTCATACAGATCATGTTCAGCTAACGCTTTTCATACAGATCATGTTAAGCTAACGCTTTTCCATATTCATAACATTAAAATTCTGCTAACGCAGAATCCACAAAGTTGCATCATATGAAGCTAACGCTTCTCATGCAATTATAGCAGTTAATTTATAAATCATCATTGAAGCTAACGCTTCTTAAATATACTTTTAATTATATGTATATTGTAATTTGTAGGGCTTTTTAATATGAATTCGCTGCTACTGCAGTGAAATATGAAGTAAACAGTTTTATTCGTTTGTTGAATATCTTGAAGCTAACACTTCATACTATATTCTTAACTAGTAACATTGAGTACAAATGTACCTATGTCAGCTAGTATATATAAAGTTATAATTATGATACCTTGAATTGTTATATGATAATTCTCTGAAAAAACTCCTGTATTGAAGTCACTGTCAGGCTCTTGGTCTGAAATTATATATATAGTTTGAAAATATGACTTTAAAAGAATGCATGTAATAAACTTATAAAGAAATTAAAATGCTGCCGTATACATATTTCAATATTTGCTTGTATTCACATCAAGGCGAAGGAAAGGTATATACATGTATATATGTATATAAACATTATGTAAACATCTACATGTTATTCATTCATCATGAAAATAAACATTACAAATAACCTTTAACTTTGTACTTAGGTAAATAATATAATTACTGTCTGTTGTTCATTAAAGCATGCAAGATGGCTCCTCGAATGTTTTTATAATATTTCGGTAGCCCCACTGTTCTGTTCAAATGTACACCATCTGAAGAAATATTCGCTTGGCTTTGCTTCAGTCTTTTCATGTTCCAATAGTGTAATGATGGCTCTTCTCTAAGTTCCTGTTTTAAAAGTCTGTTCGCATTGATTACGAGGTTGTTGTAACAATCTACAGGCTTTTTCATTAGCACTTGCAAAAGCACAATGTTTATATTTTATGCGACACCTAGCGGTGAAGTGTAAACTAGTCGATAACTCGACTTAAACACAATTCGTGTCAAACCTGACCTAAAACACTTCGCGCCAAAAATGCATTTACAATCATAATGTTTATATTTCACACTGTTACGAAATGATCTTTTACACTTTTAATTCATCTTTAAGGTGTTTCAGTCTCTAGCTATAGGAGTATTTTCCTCCCACGGTTAGATGAGCTTCCATTTGGTCCTGTCTGAAAATCACTTTGGCATTAATTATAAGTACATGTGTAAATGACGAGGATATCCTACCCGAAACACTTATCTAAGTGCATAAAAAGTAGTTTGAAATTTTCCTCAAGAAAACACTTCCATGCCTTTTGTACTTGCACAAGAAACGGTTCATAATATAAGTTGTCTTTCGTGTTTCCTTGGAGCTTGTATCATTGATATTTTCTCCGTCTGTTGTACTATTTTCTTTTAGCGTGAGAAAGTTCTGTTTTGCTTATTTTCCAGAATTCATAAGCCTTTCAGTTGTTGCTTTTAGGAATATGGTTTCGGCTTTTGTGTTTGACTTTTATTCCCTTATTCCATATTGCTTTAACCAACATTTAAAAGCTGCATGGAAATGATCTAAAATTAGACCTGAAAAGTTCCACATCTAAAGGAGGTATTGGAAATCCCCAAACCTAAACTGAGAACATTTACCAGATCGCTTAATATAGCTCCGAAAGTATATAAATATCATCGGGAATTTTCCTTTCTAAACATACCTATCGGGGATTCGTGTTGCTAAACCTGAAATCCGCCTCGCCCCATTGAATATGAAATTCACTTCTGTGTTGCTTTTAAATGTTTATGCATATGAAGGGTTTTTTATCATCATAATTTCTTTGTTACATTTCCCACATCAGCCATTCGTCACAACATTATGACTTATGTTATCAGACGACTTACTTTTTATTAAAATCTCGATACTCTTGAATATTATTTTTGAGACAGAAATAAAAAAAGAAGGGAGGAGATCTCCAACAAGACCCCGTTGCAGCATCAACAGTAAAACACAAAAACACCCGATGCAAAAACACAAAAGACGAGTACAGTACGAGACGGAAAAGAGACACACGACATGTAAACATCAAACACAAAAGACTACACATTAACCGACGAGACCAATGGGTAACCGGTGCCGACTTTGGACGGCCAAAAAGTGATGAAGTTTTGAAAAAAATAAATGTTCATTCCGATGACAAGTGTTAAGAAAAATGCTTCGAATCTTTAGAAAATATAAGCTTTGAAATACTTACCCTTTCGTTTAATTCTTGTATCCTTGTCAATCCTTGTTAACATTGAAATTAAGAAATAAGCTAACCGAATTATATCAAAAAGTAAAATTACTAGATTTCGAAACGTCTGCTGGGCGTACATGTTTTCTTTAAGAATAATGACTATCGCAGTTTAAGGAATTTTAAATGCTTCTAAAAGCTTGTATAGTTTGACTCGCCGATTCCATATTGACTTCTCATGCACGAACAGGTCGGGAAAACTTCCATATATAGAATAGCTGAACGACTGTGTCACATGATCAATTCAAAGTGAGCACTCTCTAATATTGTTTTATTACATCTATCAAGGGCGTAGGGGAAGGGGGCAGCCGGGACACATGTCCCCCACCCTCTTTGAAAAGAGGAGGGCACAACTATGTATGTCCCCCCCCCTTTTTCAATTGCAATTATCTATGATGCCTTAAAATTGTTTAAAAAATAGTGATATTTTGTACCATTAATTTACAATTTTTAGGTCAATTTTCAAAATTTTTCTTTGGCTCTCTACCGCTCGCCAGCACTTTATAAACTTTTTGAAGAATTAAGCAATTCTGATCAATATCCTATATCCATATCCCTTTATCAATGTGCATGAAGACATTTAACTCAAACTATCATATAGAATGATATTACATGTACTTATTAATGATAGAGGGTTTAGAAAGTATTTTCTGATGAGTCTATATTTTGCCACCGCTCGCTATACATTTATTCATGTACTTATATAATCAGATCCAAAATGAAGAACTGCACCAGATATATCTCAATTTGTGCATACAGAACATGAAACCCCCTTCATTAAATCCCCCCCCTTTATTTTCTTTCTTTCTTTCTTTTTTTTTTTTTTTTTGCTTGAAAGAAATTTTGGGATGTTGTGCACCTCAACTTTTTCAGGCAGAGCTACGCCGTTGTCTATACATTTGTACATGTAACAGGTCGGGGAAACTTCCTTATCAAAACGTCACATAATCAGTTCAGAGAGAACGCGCTCTCAAATTCAGCCAATATCTTTGAACAATGTACTTTTCGTCATGGGATTAGTATTATAGTTAAATCGTGTGTATATTTTGGAGATAGTGCTGTCTTAAAAATTCCTTCGCTATCGGAGAACCTTTATATCTCTGTTACTTATTCCTAAGATTTATATCTATTTATTCCATGTTGCATTTAAGAAAACCAAACTCTAAATTCATATAATTGCACATTTCCGATAATGACTTGTATTAGCCTTACACATGAATTTCCTGAATATGATGTACATGTAAATAAGATTGTGTGGGTCAACTTCTGCTCGAATTTGATCCTTAAGATTTTAGTTCAGTCCATAATTCTAGTAATGTTTGCCTTTGTAACACGTTTCTGCTCGAATTTTTATTTCTGTCAGTAGTAATGTTTGCTTTTTGTGACACGCTTCCGATTGAAATTGAGAAGTTGAATGTAAGTTCTGGTAACGTGGATATTTTAACTGGGGGAAAATTTCGCGATTATAACATGAAGACTTTACGCGTGGGGGTAATATTCGCGATAAAAATGTCATTTCCATAGTAAGAATGCAGCAGAGATATTTTCGCGTGGGGAAAATTTTCGCGAAGTCACATGATTCGCGCAAAATCGCAAAATTACCCACACGCGAATATTTCCACATTTTGGGAGTTCGCTTCTTTTCATATGGTGGAGGTTTTTCTTTGTTTGATTTTGGTTCTTGTTTTACCCTGATTTAGTATGTCTTCGGTTTATGATTTTCTGAATCATCGATTTTGTACTGTGTATTTGGATATGGTCATTGTCCATATATGTCATTACGGTATCTAACCATACATACGAAAGCGATATGAATGTGACAACATATTGAGTAAGAGACAGATAGTCATACAACTAGTGTCAAACACAAAACCCGAAATTAGATTCCAAAATTCACAATCAAAAGGCTTTCAATCTCTTGAAAACACATATATTTTGTATTCATTAGAAAAGAAAATTCAATAGAACAAACAGACGGAGACAACAATACAGCCCAAAAGTAACATGAAGGGCATTTTTATCAAATTGAACTTGTTTTGTATGTTAACGAAATGTATTTCAAACGTCTTCAAATCCAATAGCATGTACGGCATGGATTGTAGGGGCGATTTACACGCGGCACCGTGCTATTCATATTCAAATATTACATGAGTCATACAACATATATGATAAGTTACGTTATAACTTATGATATCGAAGTAAACAAGGTCAATAAGGAATTTATATTTCTCCTTCGTATAATTCAAAAACAAGAGGGGTAGTTTCGCTAATTGGCCGCGGTAACAG
Organism: Pinctada fucata; assembly: GCA_028142955.1. Lineage (NCBI taxonomy): Eukaryota > Metazoa > Mollusca > Bivalvia > Pterioida > Pteriidae > Pinctada > Pinctada fucata. Next base: position 25,672,786 of record AP027108.1, read on the forward strand.
AACCTTGAACATAAAAGATAATACCAAAAAAATGAAAAAAAAAAATGTTAAAATAAGGGCTTATTTAGCCCTGAAATCACTCCATTATTTTTCGTGCGCTGTCCTTCCTTTTAAGGTAATAGTTTATCGGGATGAAAATATAAAGTATTAGAAGATTCCCAATAGGTATTTTATCTAAACAAATTTGGTTCAAGATGTTCATTTACGGTTTGAAGAGGTTTAGGTAACTGATGACAGAAAACGTCATATGTCCAGCGGAAATGCACACAAAATGCATTATTTCACACAAATACGATGTTCAACAAGCTCCTGTACCTAATCATGTCAAAATTTGATATAAGAATCTAACCTTCATGCCATTTTATCAATATAATCGGCAAAATCCTCAACCCTTAAACTGAAAAACGCTTTTATTTCGTACTTATCCGTTATATATAACAAAGGAGGGGATCTCCAACAACACCAGGTTGCAGCACCCACAGCAAAACCCCAAAAAACTCAATGCAAAAACACAAAGCAGACAAGCACAGAAAGAGACGCATAAGGGACAAGGAACGTCAAAGCACAACACAGAAACATCAAACACAATGGACTACACATAAACCAACGAGACCAATGGGCAATATTTAGCTTTCAAGTGCGAAATACACACGGTGTAGATTTAGACGACATTCTCATTTATTTCCTTCCCAACGGTTGAACATTTTATCGGAACGCACTATGAATAGATTGCTTCATAATATAATCAGAAAAACAATTACGGAAAAGAACAATAGTCATAGGTATACCCTTTTTTCATTTTTCGCCTGTGGAGCATTGTTACCCCCCCCCCCCCCCCGGTTCAGAGCCCCATTTAGCCAGAAAATTTGTTCTATTCATATACACCTTTGGTTAAAGTTGCATTCTATACAGAGGGAGAAACAATGTTGTAGAGAAACTAATCCATTTTCCATTGAATTATATAGAAAAAAAATTCGGTTTTTTTTTACCAAAATATTGTTCCTATTAATAATAATTTATCAAATCTGACAGATTGTTCACATGTGAACCAATTTACTTTCATTTTTTTCCGAGAAATTTTCTCAAATTTTGCATATTGAAATTACGCCTTGCAGGGCAGATTTTACGTCATATCTTAACTGCTCCTTTCGTGGGGAATCTTTATTACAAAATGTTATTAGGAAATATTGCAACTACAAACAATACAATATTTCAACTAAACAAGAACATTCTATTGGTTTAAAACAAAACATTATAGAAGTCCATAACATCAATAAAAAACGAAAGATCGGTCGATAAAACATCTCATGACTATATAAGCAGTACATAGATGTCAGTCATACTTTAAAGCAGATAAATTCCCATCAGACTACATTGAAGTGACTACAAGATATCAGCAAACAAGAGACACCAACAAGCTTCAATAGATTTCGAGACTTGTTAACGGCACGCACTCACAAGAATCAACAAGCAAGCAACAAGGTAACCATATAAACGTGAATGGCAAAACATGAAAAGAGGGTGACCGATGTACATCCGGAGTCAACTTTTTACGGTCATCTGCTATACTAGTTTGTATTCGAAGCAAGAGATGTGGTTATCCTCCGATTGACGTGCGAACAACCCTCCAAGTTTTCAAGATGCAGAGAGTTTTCGCTTCATTAACTGAATATATATAAATTCTTCAACAGTAAGGCGTGCATGTAATTACAAACAAGACAAGGGTCCTATGTTAGTCGAGAACTCTATATTGATAAATCCCGAAGTGGCTTTTGAAAATACATTTAAATGTGTATTTTATATATATGTAATTTATCTGATCGAGGACAAGTAGCAGCAGCATCGTTATAATGTCAATCTATGCAGATTATTCATTTATTCATTTGTAAATGTTCCCTTCTTGATATGTATACTTAAATGCTCTTTAGTACACACATGCAGTTGAAAAGGTCTGAGATCAGTAAAAAGGAAACAAGAGGCCCAAGAGGGTCTCGATCGCTCACCTGAAAATTACGTAAGCTAAGCATATCAAACAAGAAGTTCGTTAAAGGCCAGACTGAAGAAGTTTGTCAAAGGACGGTACCCGTGTTACCTATTTTGGATGTGTTGACGCCACCTGTTGACGGATATGGACGAAAAAGAACACTTGCAGGGGACCAAGAGTACTTCATACCTACCAAAGGAGGGAGGAGATCTCCAACAAGACCCCGTTGCAGCATCAACAGCAAAACACCCGATGCAAAAACACAAAAGACGAGTACAGCATGAGACGGAAAAGAGACACACGACATGTAAACATCAAACTCAAAAGACTACACATAAACCGACGCGACCAATGGGCAACCAGTGCCGACTTTGTTTTGGACGGCCATTTGTCACGCAAGTAGCAAATGGTGTGGTTATCCTGGATTACGTGCGCACAAACCTCTCACTTCTCCAATTACCCCGAGATCTCGAAGAACGTACAACTGTGGTGTAAAACAACCTCCTCACTGTAAGATGACCTCACACAAACAAGACCGCGAAACACAGAGGTCCCAAAAACACAGATGAATATGTAAATGGATATAAAAAGAGGGCATGCGTAATACAGTCCCTGCCCTGCCAAGTTTCATCAAAATCGCTTCAGACGTTCCGGAGAAGAAGTCAAAAATGTCGAAAAGTTTTCTCTGAAGGGAAAAGATACTTAGCTTCTGACTTTAACTTCACTTACAGATACATGTGTACATAGATGATGTGTTGTCCATCAATTATCCAAATTTCGCGGATTGCCTGAGCAGTATCTATCCTCCAGAGCTTGAAGTCAAAGAAACTACAGAGACAAATAAATCAGCATCCTATTTGGACATAATGTTGTCCTACGACACTGATGGTCACATGAACACCTCACCCTATGACAAACGTGACTTCAATTTCAGCATTACAATCTTTCCTTTTCTGAGTAGCAACATCCCTTCATCGCCTGCTTATGGCGTGTTCATATCTAAGTTTATAAGCTGTGCCAGAGCAAGTACCAAATATACGGATTTTGCTCTGAGAGCTAGGCGTCTTTCAGATAAGCTTTTTAGTTAGGGATATGTATGTGACCGACTAACATCGTCACTGGGGAAGTTCTACGGTCGATATGGGGAACTCGTCATACACTATGATGTCCCACTCTCCAGAATGGTGGATGATATTCTGTCATAGACCATTTGAACAATCCAACCAAAGATTGTACTCTATGTCTTCCTAAATGAAAGTTACCAGATGTGACAGTTCCACCGAATTGAAGCGGCGGGTGTTACATGCAAGCAGGAGATGCTTACTCTTCCTCGGCACCTGGTCTCACTTCCATATTGAGAGTTCGCTTCTTTTCCTATGGTGGATGTTTTTGTTTGTTTGCTTTGGTTCCTGTTTTATCCTGATTTTGTATGCCTTCGGTTTCTGATTTTCTGAATTATTTGTCTCTGTAGTTTCTTTGACTTCAAGCTGATATGAAACTGATATGATTTGAAAAGCTTTATTTATACGTCTAGGTACCTGGATGATATTCTCACTATTGACAATGCCGTTTTTGAAACATATCAGAATGAAATAAATCCACAGGAATTGACATTCAACAAGGCAAACGTTACAAATACAGAAACACCATTTTTGGACCTAAATATCAAAATAACAAATGAAAAAATTCATACATGATTTTGGATTCTACATAGTAAATTTCCCCTGGCTTGACGGTGACGTTTCCAGACTACCGTCATGCGGTATTTACATATCACAGCTCATCCGGTACACCAGAACGTGCACTAATGTTTTGGATTTTCATAGTAAAAATTAACATATAACCAAGAAACTTTTAGGTCAAGGTTTCTGCTTTCATAAAGTAGTAAAGTAAAGGAGATGTTAAGATAAGGCGTAAAATGTGCCCTGAAAAGTCAAAATTTCGAAATGCAAAATTTGAGAATATTTTTTGGTAGAAATATCAAGTAACTTGGTCCACAGATGGATCTGCTGTCAGATGGGATAATTTATGCAAAATAAGACCGATGTTTGGGTCAAAATACACGGGGTTTTTTTTACACAGAAATCAATGGAAAACGGAAAAGTTTTATACAATATTGATCCCCCTTTAAAATTACAATGCCACATTCACCACAGGTGTATATCAATAAAACATTTTCTCGCCAAGTGGGGTTCTGAAGCGAGGGGGGGACTATTTCCCACAGGCGGAAAACGAAAAAAGGGGGATGGATGACTCTTTTTAAATTTGCCTCTAGAGCGATAAAGTAGGCTATATTGCCATCTTTTTCTTTTTATATCACGGAACAATATTTGTCCCGTTTGAAAGGAAATAAACGGGACAACCGTCTATTTCTACACCGTGTGTATTTCGCGCCAGAAAGCTACATAAGTGGCTGAGAAGAACGAAATAAAACCGTTTTCCAGGTTCCAGATTGCTGAGTTTGCCGATTATATTGATATAATAACCTCAAAGTTAATTTCCCTTATCCAATTTTGCCATGAACATGTAACAGGGGAATAATAAACGTTAAAGTCTGCAAAATAATGCATTTTTGTTCATTTTCGATCGATATTCAACGTCTTCCGTCATCTGTACCCCTACCTCTTCGACTCGTAATCATAAGATCTTTCACCAAATTTATGTAAATAAAATACCTACTATGAATCTTATAATACTTTACATTTTTATCTTGCCGAACTTTTATCTTAATTGGAAGGACGGCACACGAGAAATAATCGAGTGATTTCGGGGCTAGATCCGGCCCTCATCTTAATGTTCCTTTTACAAAAATTACAGTCAGCTTCTTTTTAAGTTCGGACCTATACAAGTACAAGAGTATATTACTTTGGGTATTTCACAGCCTGCATTTTATGGTGACATAATAAACAAAATAAGAAGGATCAAAGGCAGACAGCATAACCACCGAAGATGCGTCAGAATCATCAAACGCCTCTTATACCGGGGATATGATCCTTATGTCACCAGACGGACCCTCGGCATGGTGCTGGACCAATTTACAGCCTTCTACCAGCGCATCCTTAAGACTTGCACTTTGACCGACTGTGACGACGGGACACCATGACTGGCCCTGTCCAAACCTCTTTAGAGAAGACAGTGTCCCGACAACCTCTCCTTCGAAATGTCGGTCAGACTCCTCAGGTGATAAGTAAATGATAACATACATGAGCTCGCTACAGCCGGCAGAGCACGGACTGCTTTTCGTACGCCCCTACCATATTTTTATATATATTTACATATTCATCTGTGTTCCTTGTGCCCCTGCGTTGTGCTCTCTTGTTTGTATGGTCGTCTTACAGTGAGGAGGTTTTTAAACAACAATTGTGCGTTCTTCGAGATCTTTGGGTAACCGGAAAAGTGGAAGGGTTGTGTGTACGTAATCCAGGATAACCACACCATCTGTTTCTATAGTGGCTGATGGCCGTCCTAGGTCGGCACCGATCGCCTATGGGTCATGTTGGTTTATGTGTTGTCTTTTATGTTTGATGTCTCTTTTGCTGTTCCTTGTCTCTTGTTCTGTGTTTCTTCTCTGTGTTTCACTTGGGGTGTTTATTGTGTTGTTGTTGGTGCTGCAACCGAGTCTAGTTGGAGATCCCCTCTTTTCCTACATGTGGGGTATCTAATACTGTAAACATACAACATACATTATCCGGATCCCCTCTACCTTTTGTAAAGGCATAAACAGACTCGGATGCCAATGGTTTAAGGTTTTACATCAAATCGTTATATATGCACAACCAATGTAATTCATTGAGATGTTACTATTGAAAGAAACGTGCTGCAATTCGTGTATTAACACTCGTGACGTCACAATGCATAAGATCTAAAGAAACATGCCGCGACAGCTGTTCTAACCTGCAAACTGAGCCCTCAGTGACCTGAATTTTAACGTCACCTTTTTACCTAGAAAACGCGATTTCAGAAAACAAGAATGAAATAGACAACTATGGTGCATATATATAGAATAAATGTCATAATTTGTGTTTTGTTACGGGTATACAACACACAGCAAGTGCATTTATCGCATGAAATGCGCTAACGCGCATTACATGTACGATAAATGCACTTGCTGTGTGTTGTATACCCGTAACAAAACACAAATTAAGACACTTATTCTCTATGTAAAACCTTTAAGGCATTTTTTTCAACTTCAAAATTCTCCAACCTGATTGTCATGAGCTATATTGTGAGTTACATAATTCTTAGTTATAATCCAGTGTTGGAACTTGTATTTCATGATAGATTATAACAAAAACTAATAGATCAGCGGGGATATTTTTTTAAAATGGCGTCGTCTAGCGTCCGAGTCTTTTTTCGAAGAAAAGGTCGAGGCTAACCCGACTGAATATACCTATGTTGATATGCAAGATATGTCATATACATGTTGTTATCTTAACATGCAAGATAGTCATGTTTACGATTATGAAAACAATACAGACACGCAGCTAAATTAAATTTCAGTTGTCATAAATAAGTTACATGTTGACAACAATTAATTACATGTTGTTTTCATTTTCGTGCGTGAATATTTAAGGCGGGTGCGGCTAGCACAGCAGGGGATGCTTTCTCCTTCTAGGCACCTGCTCCCATTTCTAGCTTGCTATGGGTCCGTCGATGCTCAATTTAGTGCTCTAATGTGAGATTTGTTGAGATTGTCGTCAGGATCTTCTTTAGATGTATCTATATACTTGTTACACTTATGCCCTTTGCCTTTTGGAGCTCGTAAAAAGATCTCGTAATAGGTTTGACGGCATGTGTTTCAGATGTTTTCCCTGATATGGTCCTTATAGCACGTTCTACAAAGGCATAACCTCAGACAGTGCATGTTTTTAAGAAATTGTTTTCATTTTCGTGGTTGAATACAGAATAACAGGCTAATTCCCCCGGGCAACTGGTCCCACCTTTAGCTTTCTAGTGGTCCGTCGATACTTAATTTAAGTTTTTGTGAGTGCTGTTGAGATTGTTGTCAGGATCTTCTTTATCTCATGTTGACATGAATAAGTTACAATGTACAAGTTGAAAACCTCACTTAGTCATACATTTTGTTATCCATGGAAAGGAAATGTCTCAAGAAATACCCATGTGAAACATGAAAGTCTTATCATTGTACAAAAGTTAAAGCCAAAGATTTTTCAAAAGCAGGTCAAACTCGAAGTTCAAGGTCACTAGGTCAAACATTTTGGCATCCATATGCATGGAAAGGTCTTATCGCAAGTATTACTCATGAGAAATGTGAAAACCCTGTCACATACCGTTCAAATGTTATGACCAAGGGAAAGATTTTGCGGACAAACAGACAAGTTAACAGATGCCCCCAAATATCCGATTACAGGGGCATAAAAGTAACAAAAGATGAATACATGAAGAATTGCAATGACAGTATACTCATTGCTATTCACTTCATTTTTTCTTTTCACAAATGAAATGAGAAACGTATTTGCATGGGGCATCATTCCACATGTATCCGTGTGATCTGATCAAATTAACGCAGTTTTCACTGTATCCTCCATTTGGCTCTCCTCTCGCCCAGTTAGTGTACCTTGAATACTTCGTATTCGGATATGATAACCATTTTCCATCAGTAACAAGATCTGATACTCCAATCCATAAGGCTGGTTTTTCTAGGTTTGAAAGAAATAGTATATTCATCTGTACATATAACAAAATCACAACATTGCATGTTATAATGTCAGCAAAACTCTAAATTTACATGTATTAGTTTTTAAAGAAATAAAGGTGATACGGGAATGTGAATGAACTTTTTTCAGATTCAAAGTTACTTAATTTCAATTTTGGATCACTGACGAGGGTTAAGTACCCGAAAAGCGGTTGTCTGGCCTATGCTGCAAATTTATCAGTTATTAGATAATGCTATGAACATGATGAATTTCAATATGTGTAATATTCGTATTTAAGTGTAAACCCAGCATAGATGCCCTACATTGAACATTCATTGTTCACGATTGAGTAAAGGCGTGGTGCTGCACGCTCTATCACGGCCCTTTACGATTACCCCGATGCGTAATCGCGCTTTGTCACCGACTATCACGAAACCCCACGCTCATAAAGCCTTCGTATGGTCATTGAACCCGATATCACGCTCTCTCGTGTTCTCTACGATTCTATCGAAACGTAGACATAGTGGCGATCAAGGCGAAATGTAGACTATAAGCATTAGGATGCAAAGGGATTTCCGCTTCGTTGCATCCCCCTCGGATTCTATTCCAAAACTCAAAAGTAATCGTTCAAAATACTTTTAAAGAAAATTCAATGAAATGAAATGGTAATGTCTATACGAAGTCATGTACCTCTGTAACATTTTGAAACAACTGGTATCATTGAAAATAGAATATACTTTTGGCAGAATCAAATCACTCAAAATCTGAACAATTTAAAAGTAAGCAAGCAGAAGTCCATTCAAGTTTCCGTAGATGTAGTTAACGTTTTGCTTAGTATGAATTCTACAAACGAGAATTAAGCCAGTACCTGAATGTATTTTACTCTTGATTTCTTTTTATTGAAATAGTAAAATAAGTTGTACTTACCACTGTGTCTTGCAAGCTGTCTCACATTTGCGTCCTCTCTTGGGTTCATAGGGACAGCTAATGTTCCTCCGAGGTAATGGCAGAAGCTCTTGGAAAATGTAAGTTTCGTGTCTTTTTATCTAAAGATACTTATTTCATTTTTGAGTTTATTTGTCATATTGACGTGATGTATATCGATCAAATGGCTTCGGTATGTGTAAAAATATACTACGTCGAGTTGCAGTTTTAAATGAAGGCTCTATGTAGGTAAGATTTATAACCAAGCATTCCGACCAACTTTCAGATTGATCAGAACGTCGCCTAATTTGTGAGCAATAATTTTCTAGAAAAAAAAACTGTGGATAGACCAAAAGGGAAAGTATGAGATATTCAAGAGGACTTGATCGCAGCACCCACAGCAAAAAACCTTGAAACGCCTATATGTGAAAACACAGAGTAGACAACCACAACGAGAAACACCAAAGGCACTTGCAATGAAGGCAAAACACAAGAGACGACGTCAAAACACCAAATACAAAAAAAAATACCAAGCACATAAACCAGCTGGACCAAAGGACAATCGGAGCAAACAAAGACGCCACGTTTCAAATTTATCACTCTAGATAAACTCCCGTGTCTTTTTGATGTACTATTTTCATCACTTCATCCATAGGGAAATTAGGACTCCAACAGAACCCAGTAGCCACATCAACGTCAATGAGTTTATTAAAATAGTCAATTAATCATCCATTTTTGGCTGATTACATTAAATTAAATACAATATATCCATGTGAACTTGAGGTGAGAGAAACCACTGAGAGCGATAACTCTGTTTCACATTTAAATCTCATGTTATCTTTTGACGACTATGGTCACCTATGAACGTGCATTCCGTCTTCAACTTCAAATGTACAATGTATTCTTTTCTAATCAATATCGAAATTTAACGCTATTTCTGGGAAAGCTCAAAACTACAACTTAATTAGTTCTGATCTCAAGGACACTAACCGACAAATAATTAATGTAAAGGATCCCGGACCTTAAGGCCCCTTTTTTGATAACTCATGTCATTTGTATGACTTTTTGCATATAATGAAATATTGAGCATTGTGTATTTGATAACAACTAAAGTTTCGTTTGTGTTCAAAGATGTTACTATGTGTGATGTCTGTTTTGTGACAGGGGTATTTGGCAAATCGGGATAAATCGCCTTCGATTCCGGCCTTGAATATTGTTTTCTCAATACATATGCATGAGAGGGATCGGACAAATTGTCACATGATCACATATTTTGTGAAAACGACCAATCCGGTAAAAATCAATAAATGCTAATGAATCGATACTGTCTGTTGCGTGATATTAGAGGTGTGGATTTATGTTAATCTGTATACTTTTGATGCTACTTTTTTCGTGGGTTTTCTTTGATTTGAATATGAAGGCAAATTAGAATGGCTAATTCCTTCTCAGGGGGAATTTGTCAAATAAGTATTTCTGAATTAGCCATTCTAACATGCGTCATTGCCTAATTTTGAAAAAAAAAATCTATCGGACTACCTTGGTTTTTTGTGCATAGTTCAACAAAAGCTGACAAAGGGTGGGTAGATTTTAGCTGACTTTGCCAGCGTTTCGGGCAATATCTTAACAGAAAGGCATAAGAAACTTGTTGTTTATACATAGTTCAAACAATAGTTCAATAAATTGAGAAAATTTTGAAAACCTATTTTATAGCCTTTCCTTAAGGTCCGGGATCCTTTGTGGAATACTAGCTGACTTTGTCACTACATATACGTTTTTGTGCGATACAATAGAAAATTAATATAGAACATTTTAGCGTCCTGTTGTTCTCCATTTTGGAAAATATTATAGGTTAGAATTATCCAAAACAAATTCACCGGATATGACTTTTTTCTGTACTCGCCTTCGCTACTGGTGTTGCTAGCAAACAGGAGATGCTTACTCTCCGCGGGCATTTGATCTCATATCCATTGGAGATTTACATCTGCTTCTTTGTCGGATGTTTAGGTCAGGGTTGCGATTTTTAATAGAAACGAGGTAGAAGAAAGATGGATATGTCCACATGTAGAAGAACATCTCCTAAAACTTATCAAAATTTGTCCGTCTCATATTTTTGCCATGAACGGCCATTTTTGGCCTATTTAACATTTTCGTCTTTTTCTTTTTTAGAATACAACATCATAACATTACCTACCTTTGCAATAATTGAATTTTCAAAAATCCATATATATCCTTATTTTTCTGGATTCTTACAGCTTGTGGATAAATTTAAGGCTATTTTGAGAAATTCTGAGAAAATAGAGTTCTAAGGGCATCACGATTTTACAGGTTTCCATGGCAAAAACTCGAGATTTTTATTCATAGCTAGAAGGTATTGCATTATCCTAAAGCAGTCAAACCAATATCTAATCAAATTAGTTTTTTAAATGACTGTTTCCATAAATAGCACAATAAATTATGCAAAAAATCAACAGTTTGAGCAAAATACAGCGTTTACCTCGAAGTTCGAATTTCTAATTATCTCACTTTTAAAGAGTATAATGAATAGTATATATATTTCGAAGTTTGAATCTGTGAGAATTCATGCGAAAATTACATACTTTCCCTATTTTCGGCGATTTTGTAAATGTATTTTTCCCAAATATACCGATTTAGCAATGAAAATTTCAAGGAGTATCTTTTTTATTCTAATTTTTTAATATAACAAACTGAGGTTATACCATTTTTCGTTTTAGTCGGTTTCGTTAATTACGTGAATTGAAAATAGAGTCACAGGAAATGAAACAAGAAGATCATACATGATTTTCTTCTTTAAATGTTGAAACAATGACAGCATCAACTCTATTCATAAATTTCTCCATTTCTTTAAATGTAAACGTCTTCAAATTGAATAGCATCATTTAAGAACAAATAAATTTGCAACGTGGACCAGACATGCACGTTTCGGGTACTTAACCCTCATCAGTGATCCTAAATCCTAAATCTAAACAATGTAATATGCCAAAAAGTATGAAAGTTACTATGTCCAAAAAGGGTACCGAAAGACGTAGAAAGAAAGAATGTTACAAATAATCGATTTGACAGCCTTACATAACATGTGACCGACCTAGAAGTGTCCTTTCCTATGAACTGTTTTTTATGATTCTTATCTACGGGATAGTACTGAACGAATCTAGCTTGATTGCCACTGTGGCACATCAAATCAGGGGTTTTGAGGGTCAACAAACTCATTTCCAATGTCATCTGGACATTTTGAGCTCATTCTAGGCTTAACATTCAAGATGGCTGCCAAATGTCAACCTTATTATGGTACAATGTGTAGATTTCAATAAAGAGTTTGTGTTACACATCTTATTTGTAGTTGCAATGATTCTTGAATATATTTATTTTGCTGTTTTGTTTGTTTCCAGTTCTTACATACTTGTTAGACAACTTTTTTCATCGGGGGAAAATTCGAAATATTTATGTATAATGTTTAACGTTAATGATGACATGTACCATTTTTCGATGACATTCTGAACCTTGCATCTCTATCCTAGCTTTTTAAACTTACAGTGGAGCTTTGTAAGAATAGAATGTCTTCAATATGGCAAAACAACATTTAATTACATGTATTTATGCTTCTTTGAATCATTTTTGCTGGAAGTAACACACTAATGAGCATTCATTGTCTGAATCATGCATGTCTGGAGCATGGAATGTATTCTATGTAAAGACGGTTGCTCAATAGTAACAGGGTTAGCATTCTCCTTTCTCTTCATAAAGCCGGTTAAGTTTGTAAATGAGCAGGCCTTTCAAAATTTCATCAGCTATGACTACATCGAAGGATAAGCTTTACTTCTAGTTGGAGATTCCCTCCATTTTTCTTTACAGTGATTCAAAATTGAATGAAAGGAGCCTTCAATTGTGGTAAGATGAAATGGTACTACGTATGTTTTGGCATGTAAAACTCAAGAAGGTGAAATCTTGAAAGGAGTTTTCTTGGAAATCAGTGTTCTGTAACGTTTGAAGGTTGCTTCTATATCATATCTTAAACAGGTTTTCATTTCAAATGTTTTACAACACAGAGAGTATTTGATTGAAGAGTAAGACGTAGTCAGTATGCCCAGCTTGAAATGAATCGAGAACAGAACAGGAGCATAAGTCAAAAGAACAATGACAGGGAAAATGATCTATGTCAAGAATACAGATCATGCAGCAATTCTGGAAGAACTTTGCTCCTCTGAATTCCTTTTGCAGACTCTCAAATAGGACAGTCACTTAAGTATTTGACATGATATTTTGACAATTCATAGCCCTATTATGTAGATTCTTGCTTCAGGTCGACTCTTCTCCCCCTTTCTTAAAACATACAATATTTGCAATTTTTTATCTTTATAATAAAAAAGGGTTTCTTCGCTTTTATGGTTGAGAACGTGCAACATATTGAGTAAGAGACAGATAGTCATACAACTAGTGTCAAACACAAAACCCGAAATTAGATTCCAAAATTCACAATCAAAAGGCTTTCAATCTCTTGAAAACACATATATTTTGTATTCATGAGAAAAGAAAATTCAATAGGACAAACAGACGGAGATAAAAATACAGCCCAACAGTAACATGAAGGGCATTTTTATCAAATTGAACTTGTTTCGTATGTTAACGAAATGTATGTTAAACGTCTTCATATCCAATAGCATGTACGGCATGGATTGTAGGGGCGATTTACACGCGGCACCGTGCTATTTATATTCAAATATTACATGAGTTAAAGAAGTTCCTGACGATAATCTCAACAGCACTCACAATAGAGTACCAAATTGAGCATCGACGGACCCCTAGCAAGCTAGGGGTGGGACCAGGTGCCCGGGAGGAGTAAGCATCCCCTGTTGGCTAGCCGCACCCGCCGTCGATGTTCACGCACGAAAATGAAAAGAATATATAAAATACATGCACTGTCTGAGGCCACGTCTATATAGAAAGTGCTATGGCGACAATGTCAGGGAAAAATACAACATATATGATAAGTTACGTTACAACTTATGATATCGAAGTAAACAGGGTCAATAAGGAATTTATATTTCTCCTTCGTATAATTCAAAAATAAGAGGGGTAGTTTCGCTTATTGGCCGCGGTAACAGAACCTTGAACATAAAAAATAATACCCAAAAAATGAAAAAAAAAAGTTAAAATAAGGGCTTATTTAGCCCTGAAATCACTCCATTATTTTTCGTGCGCTGTCCTTCCTTTTAAGGAAATAGTTTATCGGGATGAAATATATAGTATTAGAAGATTCCAAATAGGTATTTTATCTAAACAAATTTGGTTCAAGATGTTCAATTAAGGGTTGAAGAGGTTTAGGTAACTGATGAAAGAAAACGTCATATGTCCAGCGGAAATGCACAAAAAAATGCATTATTTCACACAAATACGATGTTCAACAAGCTCCTGTACCTAATCATGTCAAAATTTGATATAAGAATCTAACCTTCATGCCATTTTATCAATATAATCGGCAAAATCCTCAACCCTTAAACTGAAAAACGGTTTTATTTCGTACTTATCCGTTATATATAACAAAGGAGGGGATCTCCAACAACACCAGGTTGCAGCACCCACAGCAAAACCTAAAAAACTCAATGCAAAAATACAAAGCAGACAAGCACAGAAAGAGACGCATAAGGGACAAGGAACGTCCAAGCACAACACAGAAACATCAAACACAAAGGACTACACATAAACCAACGAGACCAATGGGCAATATGTAGCTTTCAAGCGCGAAATACACACGGTGTAGATGTAGACGACATTCTCATTTATTTCCTTTCCAACGGTTGAACATTTTATCGGAACGCACTATGAATAGATTGCTTCATAATATAATCAGAAAAACAATTACGGAAAAGAACAATAGTCATAGGTATACTTTTTTTCATTTCTCGCCTGTGGAGCATTGTTACCTCCCCCCCCGGTTCAGAGCCCCATTTAGCCAGAAAATTTGTTCTATTCATATACACCTTTGGTAAAAGTTGCATTCTGAACAGAGGGAGAAACAATGTTGTAGAGAAACTAATCCATTTTCCATTGAATTATATAGAAAAAAATCGGGTTTTTTTTTTACCCAAATATTGGTCCTATTAATAATAATTTATCAAATTTGACTGATTGTTCACATGTGAACCAAGTTACTTTCACTTTTTCCGAGAAATTTTCGCAAATTTTGCATATTGAAATTACGCCTTTCAGGGCAGATTTTACGTCATATCTTAACTGCTCCTTTCGTGGGGAATCTTTATTACAAAATGTTATTAGGAAATATTGCAACGACAAACAATACAAGATTTCAACTAAACAAGAACATTCTATTGGTTTAAAACAAAATATTATAGAAGTCCATAACATCAGTAAAAAACGAAAGATCGGTCGATAAAACATCTCCTGTCTATATAAGCAGTACACGGATGTCAGTCATACTTTAAAACAGATGAATTCCTATAAGACTACATTGAAGTGACCACAAGATATCAGCAGACAAGAAACACCAACAAGCATCAATAGACTTCGAGACTTGTTAACGACACGCACTCACAAGAATCAACAAGCAAGCGACAAGGTAACCATATAAACGTGAATGGCAAAACATGAAAAGAGGGGGACCGATGTACATCCAGAGTCAACTTTTTACGGTCATCTGCTATACTATTAGTATTCGAAGCAAGAGATGTGGTTATCCGATTGACGTGCGAACAACCCTCCAAGTTTTCAAGATGCAGAGAGTTTTCGCTTCATTAACTGAATATATATAAATTCTTCAACAGAAAGTGCATGTAATTACAAACAAGGCAAGGGTCCTATGTTAGTCGAGATCTCTATATTGATAATTCCCGAAGTGGCTTTTGAAAATAATTTAAATGTGTATTTTACATATATGTAATTTATCTGATCGAGGAAAAGTAGCAGCAGCATCGTTATAATGTCAATTTATTCAGATTGTTCATTTATTCATTTGTAAATGTTCCCTTCTTGATATGTATATTTAAATGCTCTTTAGTACACGCATGCAATTGAAAAGGTCTGAGATCAGTAAAAAGGAAACAAGAGGCCCAAGAGGGTCTCGATCGCTCACCTGAAAATTACGAAAGCTAAGCATATCAAACAAGAAGTTCGTTAAAGGCCAGACTGAAGAAGTTTGTCAAAGGACGGTACCCGTTTTACCTATTTTGGATGTGTTGACGCCACCTGTTGACGGATCTGGACGAAAAGAACACTTGTAGGGGACCATGAGTACTTCATACCTACGAAAGAAGGGAGGAGATCTCCAACAAGACCCCGTTGCAGCATCAACAGCAAAACACCCGATGCAAAAACACAAAAGACGAGTACAGCATGAGACGGAAAAGAGACACACGACATGTAAACATCAAACACAAAAGACTACACATAAACCGACGCGACCAATGGGTAACCAGTGCCGACTTTGTTTTGGACGGCCATTTGTCACGCAAGTAGCAAATGGTGTGGTTATCCTGGATTACGTGCGCACAAACCTCTCACTTCTCCAATTACCCAGAGATCTCGAAGAACGTACAACTGTGGTGTAAAACAACCTCCTCACTGTAAGATGACCTCACACAAACAAGACCGCGAAACGCAGAGGCCCCAGAAACACAGATGAATATGTAAATGGATATAAAAAGAGGGCATGCGTAATACAGTCCGTGCCCTGCCAAGTTTCATCAAAATCCCTTCAGGCGTTCCGGAGAAGAAGTCAAAAATGTCGAAAAGTTTTCTCTGAAGGGAAAAGATACTTAGCTTCTGACTTCAACTTCACTTACAGATACATAGATGATGTGTTGTCCATCAATTATCCAAATTTCGCGGATTACCTGAGCAGTACCTATCCTCCAGAGCTTGAAGTCAAAGAAACTACAGAGACAAATATTTCAGCATCCTATTTGGACATAATGTTGTCCTACGACACTGATGGTCACATGAACACCTCACTCTATGACAAACGTGACGACTTCAATTTCAGCATTACAATCTTTCCTTTTCTGAGTAGCAACATCCCTTCATCGCCTGCTTATGGCGTGTTCATATCTAAGTTGATAAGCTGTGCCAGAGCAAGTACCAAATATACGGATTTTGCTCTGAGAGCTAGGCGTCTTTCAGATAAGCTTTTTAGTTAGGGATATGTATGTAACCGACTAACATCGTCACTGAGGAAGTTCTATGGTCGATATGGGTAACTCGTCATACACTATGATGTCCCACTCTCCAGAATGGTGGATGATATTCTGTCATAGACCATTTGAACAATCCAACCAAAGATTGTACTCTATGTCTTCCTAAATGGAAGTTACCGGATGTGACAGTTCTACCGAATTGAAGCGGCGGGTGTTGCATGCAAGCAGGAGATGCTTACTCTTCCTCGGCACCTGGTCTCACTTCCATATTGAGAGTTCGCTTCTTTTCATATGGTGGATGTTTTCGTTTGTTTGCTTTGGTTCCTGCTTTATCCTGATTTTGTATGCCTTCGGTTTCTGATTTTCTGAATTATTTGTCTCTGTAGTTTCTTTGACTTCAAGCTGATATGAAACTGATATGATTTGAAAAGCTTTATTTATACGTCTAGGTACCTGGATGATATTCTCACTATTGACAATGCCGTTTTTGAAACATATAAGAATGAAATAAATCCACAGGAATTGACATTCAACAAGGCAAACGTTACAAATACAGAAACACCATTTTTGGACCTAAATATCAAAATAACAAATGAAAAAATTCATACATGATTTTGGATTCTACATAGTAAATTTCCCCTGGCTTGACGGTGACGTTTCCAGACTACCGTCATGCGGTATTTACATATCACAGCTCATCCGGTACACCAGAACGTGCACTAATGTTTTGGATTTTCATAGTAAAAATTAACATATAACCAAGAAACTTTTAGGTCAAGGTTTCTGCTTTCATAAAGTAGTAAAGTAAAGGAGATGTTAAGATAAGGCGTAAAATGTGCCCTGAAAAGTCAAAATTTCGAAATGCAAAATTTGATAATATTTTTTGGTAGAAATATCAAGTAACTTGGGCCACAGATGGATCTGCTGACAAATGGGATAATTTATGCTTAATAAGACCGATGTTTGGGTCAAAATAAACGGGGTTTTTTTTTTTACACAGAAATCAATGGAAAACGGAAATGTTTTATACAACATTGATCCCCCTTTAAAATTACAATGCCACATTCACCACAGGTGTATATCAATAAAACACATTTTCTCGCCAAGTGGGGTTCTGAACGAGGGGGGGGGACTATTTCCCACAGGCGGAAAACGAAAAAAGGGGGATGGATGACTCTTTTTAAATTTGCCTCTAGAGCGATAAAGTAGGCTATATTGCCATCTTTTTCTTTTTATATCACGGAACAATCTATTCAATGCATTTTTGTTCATTTTCGATCGATATTCAACGTCTTCCGTCATCTGTACCCCTACCTCTTCGACTCGTAATCATAACATCTTTCACCAAATTTATGTAAATAAAATACCTACTATGAATCTTATAATACTTTACATTTTTATCTTGCCGAACTTTTATCTAAATTGGAAGGACGGCACACGAGAAATAATCGAGTGATTTCGGGGCTAGATCCGGCCCTCATCTTAATGTTCCTTTTACAAAAATTACAGTCAGCTTCTTTTTAAGTTCGGACCTATCCAAGCACAAGAGTATATTACTTTGGGTATTTCACAGCCTGCATTTTATGGTGACATAATAAACAAAATTAGAAGGATCAAAGGCAGACAGCATAACCACCGAAGATGCGTCAGAATCATCAAACACCGATTATACTGTGGATATGATCCTTATGTCACCAGACGGACCCTCGGCATGGTGCTGGACCAATTTACAGCCTTGTACCAGCGCATTCTTAAGACTTGCACTCTGACCGACTGTGACGACGGGACACCATGACGGGCCCTGTCCAAACCTCTTTAGAGAAGACAGTGTCCCGACCACCTCTCCTTCTAAATGTCGGTCAGACTCCTCAGGTGATAAGTAAATGATAACATACATGAGCTCGCTACAGCCGGCAGAGCACGGACTGCTTTTCGTACGCCCCTACCTTATTTTTATATATATTTACATATTCATCTGTGTTCCTTGTGCCCCTGTGTTGTGTTCTCTTGTTTGTATGGTCGTCTTACAGTGAAGAGGTTTTTAAACAACAATTGTGCGTTCTTCGAGATCTTTGGGTAACCGGAAAAGTGGAAGGGTTGTGTGCACTTAATCCAGGATAACCACATCATCTGTTTCTATAGTGGCTGGTGGCCGTCCTAGGTCGGCACCGATCGCCTATGGGTCATGTTGGTTTATGTGTTGTCTTTTATGTTTGATGTCTCTTTTGCTGTTCCTTGTCTCTTGTTCTGTGTTTCTTCTCTGTGTTTCACTTGGGGTGTTTATTGTGTTGTTGTTGGTGCTGCAACCGAGTCTTGTTGGAGATCCCCTCTTTTCCTACATGTGGGGTATCTAATACTGTAAACATACAACATACATTATCCGGATCCCCTCTGCCTTTCGTAAAGGCATAAAAAGACTCGGATGCCAATGGTGGAAGGTTTTACATCAAATCGTTGTAAAACCTTTAAGGCATTTTTTTCAACTTCAAAATTCTCCAACCTGATTGTCATGAGTTATATTGTGAGTTACATAATTGTTAGTTATTATCCAGTGTTGGAACTTGTATTTCATGATAGATTATAACATAACTAATAGATCAGCGGGGACATTTTTTTAAAATGGCGTCGTCTAACGTCCGAGTCTTTTTTCGAAGAAAAGTTCGAGGCTAACCCGACTGAATATACATATGTTGATATTCAAGATATGTCATGTTTACGATTATGAAAACAATTCAGACACGCAGCTAAATTAAATTTCAGTTGTCATAAATAAGTTACATGTTGACAACAATTAATTACATGTTGTTTTCATTTTCGTGCGTGAACATTTAAGGCGGGTGCGGCTAGCACAGCAGGGGATGCTTTCTCCTTCTAGGCACCTGCTCCCATTTCTAGCTTGCTATGGGTCCGTCGATGCTCAATTTAGTGCTCTAATGTGAGATTTGTTGAGATTGTCGTCAGGATTTTCTTTAGATGTATCTATATACTTGTTACACTTGTTACACTTATGCCCTTTGCCTTTTGGAGCTCGTAAAAAGTTCTCGTAATAGGTTTGACGGCATGTGTTTCAGATGTTTTCCCTGATATGGTCGTTATAGCAATTTCTACAAAGGCATAACCTCAGACAGTGCATGTTTTTAAGATATTGTTTTCATTTTCGTGGTTGAATACAGAATAACAGGCTAATTCCCCCGGGCAACTGGTCCCACCTTTAGCTTTCTAGTGGTCCGTCGATACTTAATTTAAGTTTCTTATGAGTGCTTTTGAAATTGTTGTCAGAATCTTCTTTATCTCATGTTGACATGAATAAGATACAATGTACAAGTTGAAAACGTCACTTAGTCATACATTTTGTTATCAATGGAAAGGAAATGTTTCAAGAAATACCCATGTGAAACATGAAAGTCTTATCATTGTACAAAAGTTAAAGCCAAAGATTTTTCAAAAGCAGGTCAAACTCGAAGTTCATGGTCAATAGGTCAAACATTTTGGCATCCATATGCAAGGAAAGGTCTTATCGCAAGTATTACTCATGAGAAATGTGAAAGCCCTGTCACATACCGTTCAAATGTTATGACAAAGGGAAAGATTTTGAGAACAAACAGACAAGTTAACAGATGCCCCCAAATATCCGATTACAGGGGCATAAAAGTAACAAAAGATGAATACATGAAGAATTGCAATGACAGTGTACTCATTGCTATTCACTTCATTTTTTCTTTTCACAAATGAAATGAGAAACGTATTTGCAAGGGGCATCATTCCACATGTATCCGTGTGATCTGATCAAATCAACGCAGTTTTCACTGTATCCTCCATTTGGCTCTCCTCTCGCCCAGTTAGTGTACCTTGAATACTTCGTATTCGGATATGATAACCATTTTCCATCAGTAACAAGATCTGATACTCCAATCCATAAGGCTGGTTTTTCTAGGTTTGAAAGAAATAGTATATTTATCTGTACATATAACAAAATCACAACATTGCATGTTATAATGTCAGCAAAACTCTAAATTTACATGTATTAGTTTTTAAAGAAATAAAGGTGATACGGGAATGTGAATGAACTTTTTTCAGATTCAAAGTTACTTAATTTCAATTTTGGATCACTGACGAGGGTTAAGTACCCGAAAAGCGGTTGTCTGGCCTATGCTGCAAATTTATCAGTTATTAGATAATGCTATGAACATGATGAATTTCAAGATGTGTAATATTCGTATTTAAGTGTAAACCCAGCATAGATGCCCTACATTGAACATTCATTGTTCACGATTGAGTAAAGGCGTGGAGCTGCACGCTTTATCACGGCCCTTTACGATTACCCCGATGCGTTATCGCGCTTTGTCACCGACTATCACGAAACCCCACGCTCATAAAGCCTTCGTATGGTCATTGAACCCGATATCACGCTCTCTCGTGTTCTCTACGATTCTATCGAAACGTAGACATAGTGGCGATCAAGGCGAAATGTAAACTATAAGCATTAGGATGCAAAGGGATTTCCGCTTCGTTGCATCCCCCTCGGATTCTATTCCAAACTCAAAAGAAAACGTTCAAAATACTTTTAAAGAAAATTCAATGAAATGAAATGGTAATGTCTATACGAAGTCATGTACCTCTGTAACATTTTGAAACAACTGGTATCATTGAAAATAGAATATACTTTTGGCAGAATCAAATCACTCAAAATCTGAACAATTTAAAAGTAAGCAAGCAGAAGTTCATTCAAGTTTCCGTAGATGTAGTTAACGTTTGCTTAGTATGAATTCTACAAACGAGAATTAAGCCAGTACCTGAATGTATTTTACTCTTGATTTCTTTTTATTGAAATAGTAAAATAAGTTGTACTTACCACTGTGTCTTGCAAGCTGTCTCACATTTGCGTCCTCTCTTGGGTTCATAGGGACAGCTAATGTTCCTCCGAGGTAATGGCAGAAGCTCTTGGAAAATGTAAGTTTCGTGTCTTTTTATCTAAAGATACTTATTTCATTTTTGAGTTTATTTGTCATATTGACGTGATGTATATCGATCAAATGGCTTCGGTATGTGTAAAAATATACTACGTCGAGTTGCAGTTTTAAATGAGGGCTCTATGTAGGTAAGATTTATAACCAAGCATTCCGACCAACTTTCAGATTGATCAGAACGTCGCCTAATTTGTGAGCAATAATTTTCTAGAAAAAAAAAACTGTGGATAGACCAAAAGGGAAAGTATGAGATATTCAAGAGGACTTGATTGCAGCACCCACAGCAAAAAACCTTGAAACGCCTATATGTGAAAACACAGAGTAGACAACCACAACGAGAAACACCAAAGGCACTTGCAATGAAGGCAAAACACAAGAGACGACGTCAAAACACCAAATACAAAAAAAAATACCACGCACATAAACCAGCTGGACCAAAGGACAATCGGAGCAAAGAAAAGACGCCACGTTTCAAATTTATCACTCTAGATAAGCTCCCGTGTCTTTTTGATGTATTATTTTCATCACTTCATCCATAGGGAAATTAGGACTCCAACAGAACCCGGTAGCCACATCAACGTCAATGAGTTTATTAAAATAGTCAATTAATCATCCATTTTTGGCTGATTACATTAAATTAAATAAAATATATCCATGTTAACTTGAGGTGAGAGAAACCACTGAGAGCGATAACTCTGTTTCACATTTAAATCTCATGTTATCTTTTGACGACTATGGTCACCTATGAACGTGCATTCCGTCTTCAACTTCAAATGTACAATGTATTCTTTTCTAATCAATATCGAAATTTAACGCTATTTCTGGGAAAGCTCAAAACTACAACTTAATTAGTTCTGATCTCAAGGACACTAACCGACAAATAATTAATGTAAAGGATCCCGGACCTTAAGGCCCCTTTTTTGATAACTCATGTCATTTGTATGACTTTTTGCATATAATGAAAAATTGAGCATTGTGTATTTGATAACAACTAAAGTTTCGTTTGTGTTCAAAGATGTTACTTTGTTTGATGTCTGTTTTGTGACAGGGGTATTTGGCAAATCGGGATAAATCGCCTTCGATTCCGGCCTTGAATATTGTTTTCTCAATACATATGCATGAGAGGGATCGGACAAATTGTCACATGATCACATATTTTGTGAAAACGACCAATCCGGTAAAAATCAATAAATGCTAATGAATCGATACTGTCTGTTGCGTGATATTAGAGGTGTGGATTTATGTTAATCTGTATACTTTTGATGCTACTTTTTTCGTGGGTTTTCTCTGATTTGAATATGAAGGCAAATTAGAATGGCTAATTCCTTCTCAGGGGGAATTTGTCAAATAAGTATTTCTGAATTAGCCATTCTAACATGCGTCATTGCCTAATTTTGAAAAAAAAAATCTATCGGACTACCTTGGTTTTTTGTGCATAGTTCAACCAAAGCTGACAAAGGGTGGGTAGATTTTAGCTGACTTTGCCAGCGTTTCGGGCAATATCTTAACAGAAAGGCATAAGAAACTTGTTGTTTATACATAGTTCAAACAATAGTTCAATAAATTGAGAAAATTTTGAAAACCTATTTTATAGCCTTTCCTTAAGGTCCGGGATCCTTTGTGGAATACTAGCTGACTTTGTCACTACATATACGTTTTTGTGCGATACAATAGAAAATTAATATAGAACATTTTAGCGTCCTGTTGTTCTCCATTTTGGAAAATATTATAGGTTAGAATTATCCAAAACAAATTCACCGGATATGACTTTTTTCTGTACTCGCCTTCGCTACTGGTGTTGCTAGCAAACAGGAGATGCTTACTCTCCGCGGGCATTTGATCTCATATCCATTGGAGATTTACATTTGCTTCTTTGTCGGATGTTTAGGTCAGGGTTGCGATTTTTAATAGAAACGAGGTAGAAGAAAGATGGATATGTCCACATGTAGAAGAACATCTCCTAAAACTTATCAAAATTTGTCCGTCTCATATTTTTGCCATGAACGGCCATTTTTGGCCTATTTAACATTTTCGTCTTTTTCTTTTTTAGAATACAACATCATAACATTACCTACCTTTGCAATAATTGAATTTTCAAAAATCCATATATATCCTTATTTTTCTGGATTCTTACAGCTTGTGGATAAATTTAAGGCTATTTTGAGAAATTCTGAGAAAGTAAAGTTCTAAGGGCATCACGATTTTACAGGTTTCCATGGCAAAAACTCGAGATTTTTATTCATAGCTAGAAGGTATTGCATTATCCTAAAGCAGTCAAACCAATATCTAATCAAATTAGTTTTTTAAATGACTGTTTCCATAAATAGCACAATAAATTATGCAAAAAATCAACAGTTTGAGCAAAAAACAGCGTTTACCTCGAAGTTCGAATTTCTAATTATCTCACTTTTAAAGAGTATAATGAATAGTATATATATTTCGAAGTTTGAATCTGTGAGAATTCATGCGAAAATTACATACTTTCCCTATTTTCGGCGATTTTGTAAATGTATTTTTCCCAAATATACCGATTTAGCAATGAAAATTTCAAGGAGTATCTTTTTTATTCTAATTTTTTAATATAACAAACTGAGGTTATACCATTTTTCGTTTTAGTCGGTTTCGTTAATTACGTGAATTGAAAATAGAGTCACAGGAAATGAAACAAGAAGATCATACATGATTTTCTTCTTTAAATGTTGAAACAATGACAGCATCAACTCTATTCATAAATTTCTCCATTTCTTTAAATGTTACAAATAATCGATTTGACAGCCTTACATAACATGTGACCGACCTAGAAGTGTCCTTTCCTATGAACTGTTTTTTATGATTCTTATCTACGGGATAGTACTGAACGAATCTAGCTTGATTGCCACTGTGGCACATCAAATCAGGGGTTTTGAGGGTCAACAAACTCATTTCCAATGTCATCTGGACATTTTGAGCTCATTCTAGGCTTAACATTCAAGATGGCTGCCAAATGTCAACCTTATTATGGTACAAGGTGTAGATTTCAATAAAGAGTTTGTGTTACACATCTTATTTGTAGTTGCAATGATTCTTGAATATATTTATTTTGCTGTTTTGTTTGTTTCCAGTTCTTACATACTTGTTAGACAACTTTTTTCATCGGGGGAAAATTCGAAATATTTATGTATAATGTTTAACGTGAATGATGACATGTACCATTTTTCGATGACATTCTGAACCTTGCATCTCTATCCTAGCTTTTTAAACTTACAGTGGAGCTTTGTAAGAATAGAATGTCTTCAATATGGCAAAACAACATTTAATTACATGTATTTATGCTTCTTTGAATCATTTTTGCTGGAAGTAACACACTAATGAGCATTCATTGTCTGAATCATGCATGTCTGGAGCATGGAATGTATTCTATGTAAAGACGGTTGCTCAATAGTAACAGGGTTAGCATTCTCCTTTCTCTTCATAAAGCCGGTTAAGTTTGTAAATGAGCAGGCCTTTCAAAATTTCATCAGCTATGACTACATCGAAGGATAAGCTTTACTTCTAGTTGGAGATTCCCTCCATTTTTCTTTACAGTGATTCAAAATTGAATGAAAGGAGCCTTCAATTGTGGTAAGATGAAATGGTACTACGTATGTTTTGGCATGTAAAACTCAAGAAGGTGAAATCTTGAAAGGAGTTTTCTTGGAAATCAGTGTTCTGTAACGTTTGAAGGTTGCTTCTATATCATATCTTAAACAGGTTTTCATTTCAAATGTTTTACAACACAGAGAGTATTTGATTGAAGAGTAAGACGTAGTCAGTATGCCCAGCTTGAAATGAATCGAGAACAGAACAGGAGCATAAGTCAAAAGAACAGTGACAGGGAAAATGATCTATGTCAAGAATACAGATCATGCAGCAATCCTGGAAGAACTTTGCTCCTCTGAATTCCTTTTGCAGACTCTCAAATAGGACAGTCACTTAAGTATTTGACATGATATTTTGACAATTCATAGCCCTATTATGTAGATTCTTGCTTCAGGTCGACTCTTATCCCCCTTTCTTAAAACATACAATATTTGCAATTTTTTATCTTTATAATAAAAAAGGGTTTCTTCGCTTTTATGGTTGAGAACGTGCAACATATTGAGTAAGAGACAGATAGTCATACAACTAGTGTCAAACACAAAACCCGAAATTAGATTCCAAAATTCACAATCAAAAGGCTTTCAATCTCTTGAAAACACATATATTTTGTATTCATGAGAAAAGAAAATTCAATAGGACAAACAGACGGAGATAAAAATACAGCCCAACAGTAACATGAAGGGCATTTTTATCAAATTGAACTTGTTTCGTATGTTAACGAAATGTATGTTAAACGTCTTCAAATCCAATAGCATGTACGGCATGGATTGTAGGGGCGATTTACACGCGGCACCGTGCTATTTATATTCAAATATTACATGAGTTAAAGAAGTTCCTGACGATAATCTCAACAGCACTCACAATAGAGTACCAAATTGAGCATCGACGGACCCCTAGCAAGCTAGGGGTGGGACCAGGTGCCCGGGAGGAGTAAGCATCCCCTGTTGGCTAGCCGCACCCGCCGTCGATGTTCACGCACGAAAATGAAAAGAATATATAAAATACATGCACTGTCTGAGGCCACGTCTATATAGAAAGTGCTATGGCGACAATGTCAGGGAAAAATACAACATATATGATAAGTTACGTTACAACTTATGATATCGAAGTAAACAGGGTCAATAAGGAATTTATATTTCTCCTTCGTATAATTCAAAAATAAGAGGGGTAGTTTCGCTTATTGGCCGCGGTAACAGAACCTTGAACATAAAAAATAATACCCAAAAAATGAAAAAAAAAAGTTAAAATAAGGGCTTATTTAGCCCTGAAATCACTCCATTATTTTTCGTGCGCTGTCCTTCCTTTTAAGGAAATAGTTTATCGGGATGAAATATATAGTATTAGAAGATTCCAAATAGGTATTTTATCTAAACAAATTTGGTTCAAGATGTTCAATTAAGGGTTGAAGAGGTTTAGGTAACTGATGAAAGAAAACGTCATATGTCCAGCGGAAATGCACAAAAAAATGCATTATTTCACACAAATACGATGTTCAACAAGCTCCTGTACCTAATCATGTCAAAATTTGATATAAGAATCTAACCTTCATGCCATTTTATCAATATAATCGGCAAAATCCTCAACCCTTAAACTGAAAAACGGTTTTATTTCGTACTTATCCGTTATATATAACAAAGGAGGGGATCTCCAACAACACCAGGTTGCAGCACCCACAGCAAAACCTAAAAAACTCAATGCAAAAATACAAAGCAGACAAGCACAGAAAGAGACGCATAAGGGACAAGGAACGTCCAAGCACAACACAGAAACATCAAACACAAAGGACTACACATAAACCAACGAGACCAATGGGCAATATGTAGCTTTCAAGCGCGAAATACACACGGTGTAGATGTAGACGACATTCTCATTTATTTCCTTTCCAACGGTTGAACATTTTATCGGAACGCACTATGAATAGATTGCTTCATAATATAATCAGAAAAACAATTACGGAAAAGAACAATAGTCATAGGTATACTTTTTTTCATTTCTCGCCTGTGGAGCATTGTTACCTCCCCCCCCCGGTTCAGAGCCCCATTTAGCCAGAAAATTTGTTCTATTCATATACACCTTTGGTAAAATTTGCATTCTGAACAGAGGGAGAAACAATGTTGTAGAGAAACTAATCCATTTTCCATTGAATTATATAGAAAAAAATCGGGTTTTTTTTTTACCCAAATATTGGTCCTATTAATAATAATTTATCAAATTTGACTGATTGTTCACATGTGAACCAAGTTACTTTCACTTTTTCCGAGAAATTTTCGCAAATTTTGCATATTGAAATTACGCCTTTCAGGGCAGATTTTACGTCATATCTTAACTGCTCCTTTCGTGGGGAATCTTTATTACAAAATGTTATTAGGAAATATTGCAACGACAAACAATACAAGATTTCAACTAAACAAGAACATTCTATTGGTTTAAAACAAAATATTATAGAAGTCCATAACATCAGTAAAAAACGAAAGATCGGTCGATAAAACATCTCCTGTCTATATAAGCAGTATACGGATGTCAGTCATACTTTAAAACAGATGAATTCCTATAAGACTACATTGAAGTGACCACAAGATATCAGCAGACAAGAAACACCAACAAGCATCAATAGACTTCGAGACTTGTTAACGACACGCACTCACAAGAATCAACAAGCAAGCGACAAGGTAACCATATAAACGTGAATGGCAAAACATGAAAAGAGGGGGACCGATGTACATCCAGAGTCAACTTTTTACGGTCATCTGCTATACTATTAGTATTCGAAGCAAGAGATGTGGTTATCCGATTGACGTGCGAACAACCCTCCAAGTTTTCAAGATGCAGAGAGTTTTCGCTTCATTAACTGAATATATATAAATTCTTCAACAGAAAGTGCATGTAATTACAAACAAGGCAAGGGTCCTATGTTAGTCGAGATCTCTATATTGATAATTCCCGAAGTGGCTTTTGAAAATAATTTAAATGTGTATTTTACATATATGTAATTTATCTGATCGAGGAAAAGTAGCAGCAGCATCGTTATAATGTCAATTTATTCAGATTGTTCATTTATTCATTTGTAAATGTTCCCTTCTTGATATGTATATTTAAATGCTCTTTAGTACACGCATGCAATTGAAAAGGTCTGAGATCAGTAAAAAGGAAACAAGAGGCCCAAGAGGGTCTCGATCGCTCACCTGAAAATTACGAAAGCTAAGCATATCAAACAAGAAGTTCGTTAAAGGCCAGACTGAAGAAGTTTGTCAAAGGACGGTACCCGTTTTACCTATTTTGGATGTGTTGACGCCACCTGTTGACGGATCTGGACGAAAAGAACACTTGTAGGGGACCATGAGTACTTCATACCTACGAAAGAAGGGAGGAGATCTCCAACAAGACCCCGTTGCAGCATCAACAGCAAAACACCCGATGCAAAAACACAAAAGACGAGTACAGCATGAGACGGAAAAGAGACACACGACATGTAAACATCAAACACAAAAGACTACACATAAACCGACGCGACCAATGGGTAACCAGTGCCGACTTTGTTTTGGACGGCCATTTGTCACGCAAGTAGCAAATGGTGTGGTTATCCTGGATTACGTGCGCACAAACCTCTCACTTCTCCAATTACCCAGAGATCTCGAAGAACGTACAACTGTGGTGTAAAACAACCTCCTCACTGTAAGATGACCTCACACAAACAAGACCGCGAAACGCAGAGGCCCCAGAAACACAGATGAATATGTAAATGGATATAAAAAGAGGGCATGCGTAATACAGTCCGTGCCCTGCCAAGTTTCATCAAAATCCCTTCAGGCGTTCCAGAGAAGAAGTCAAAAATGTCGAAAAGTTTTCTCTGAAGGGAAAAGATACTTAGCTTCTGACTTCAACTTCACTTACAGATACATAGATGATGTGTTGTCCATCAATTATCCAAATTTCGCGGATTACCTGAGCAGTATCTATCCTCCAGAGCTTGAAGTCAAAGAAACTACAGAGACAAATATTTCAGCATCCTATTTGGACATAATGTTGTCCTACGACACTGATGGTCACACGAACACCTCACTCTATGACAAACGTGACGACTTCAATTTCAGCATTACAATCTTTCCTTTTCTGAGTAGCAACATCCCTTCATCGCCTGCTTATGGCGTGTTCATATCTAAGTTGATAAGCTGTGCCAGAGCAAGTACCAAATATACGGATTTTGCTCTGAGAGCTAGGCGTCTTTCAGATAAGCTTTTTAGTTAGGGATATGTATGTAACCGACTAACATCGTCACTGAGGAAGTTCTATGGTCGATATGGGTAACTCGTCATACACTATGATGTCCCACTCTCCAGAATGGTGGATGATATTCTGTCATAGACCATTTGAACAATCCAACCAAAGATTGTACTCTATGTCTTCCTAAATGGAAGTTACCGGATGTGACAGTTCTACCGAATTGAAGCGGCGGGTGTTGCATGCAAGCAGGAGATGCTTACTCTTCCTCGGCACCTGGTCTCACTTCCATATTGAGAGTTCGCTTCTTTTCATATGGTGGATTTTTTCGTTTGTTTGCTTTGGTTCCTGCTTTATCCTGATTTTGTATGCCTTCGGTTTCTGATTTTCTGAATTATTTGTCTCTGTAGTTTCTTTGACTTCAAGCTGATATGAAACTGATATGATTTGAAAAGCTTTATTTATACGTCTAGGTACCTGGATGATATTCTCACTATTGACAATGCCGTTTTTGAAACATATAAGAATGAAATAAATCCACAGGAATTGACATTCAACAAGGCAAACGTTACAAATACAGAAACACCATTTTTGGACCTAAATATCAAAATAACAAATGAAAAAATTCATACATGATTTTGGATTCTACATAGTAAATTTCCCCTGGCTTGACGGTGACGTTTCCAGACTACCGTCATGCGGTATTTACATATCACAGCTCATCCGGTACACCAGAACGTGCACTAATGTTTTGGATTTTCATAGTAAAAATTAACATATAAACAAGAAACTTTTAGGTCAAGGTTTCTGCTTTCATAAAGTAGTAAAGTAAAGGAGATGTTAAGATAAGGCGTAAAATGTGCCCTGAAAAGTCAAAATTTCGAAATGCAAAATTTGATAATATTTTTTGGTAGAAATATCAAGTAACTTGGGCCACAGATGGATCTGCTGACAGATGGGATAATTTATGCTTAATAAGACCGATGTTTGGGTCAAAATAAACGGGGTTTTTTTTACACAGAAATCAATGGAAAACGGAAATGTTTTATACAACATTGATCCCCCTTTAAAATTACAATGCCACATTCACCACAGGTGTATATCAATAAAACACATTTTCTCGCCAAGTGGGGTTCTGAACGAGGGGGGGACTATTTCCCACAGGCGGAAAACGAAAAAAGGGGGATGGATGACTCTTTTTAAATTTGCCTCTAGAGCGATAAAGTAGGCTATATTGCCATCTTTTTCTTTTTATATCACGGAACAATCTATTCAGTGTGTGTTCCGACCAAATATTTGTCCCGTTTGAAAGGAAATAAACGGGACAACCGTCTATTTCTACACCGTGTGTATTTCGCGCCAGAAAGCTACATAAGTGGCTGAGAAGAACGAAATAAAACCGTTTTCCAGGTTCCATATTGCTGAGTTTGCCGATTATATTGATATAATAACCTCAAAGTTAATTTCCCTTATCCAATTTTGACATGAACAGGTAACAGGGGCATAATAAACGTAAAAGTCTGCAAAATAATGCATTTTTGTTCATTTTCGATCGATATTCAACGTCTTCCGTCATCTGTACCCCTACCTCTTTGACTCGTAATCATAACATCTTTCACCAAATTTATGTAAATAAAATACCTACTATGAATGTTATAATACTTTACATTTTTATCTTGCCGAACTTTTATCTAAATTGGAAGGACGGCACACGAGAAATAATCGAGTGATTTCGGGGCTAGATCCGGCCCTCATCTTAATGTTCCTTTTACAAAAATTACAGTCAGCTTCTTTTTAAGTTCGGACCTATCCAAGCACAAGAGTATATTACTTTGGGTATTTCACAGCCTGCATTTTATGGTGACATAATAAACAAAATTAGAAGGATCAAAGGCAGACAGCATAACCACCGAAGATGCGTCAGAATCATCAAACACCGATTATACTGTGGATATGATCCTTATGTCACCAGACGGACCCTCGGCATGGTGCTGGACCAATTTACAGCCTTGTACCAGCGCATTCTTAAGACTTGCACTCTGACCGACTGTGACGACGGGACACCATGACGGGCCCTGTCCAAACCTCTTTAGAGAAGACAGTGTCCCGACCACCTCTCCTTCTAAATGTCGGTCAGACTCCTCAGGTGATAAGTAAATGATAACATACATGAGCTCGCTACAGCCGGCAGAGCACGGACTGCTTTTCGTACGCCCCTACCTTATTTTTATATATATTTACATATTCATCTGTGTTCCTTGTGCCCCTGTGTTGTGTTCTCTTGTTTGTATGGTCGTCTTACAGTGAAGAGGTTTTTAAACAACAATTGTGCGTTCTTCGAGATCTTTGGGTAACCGGAAAAGTGGAAGGGTTGTGTGCACGTAATCCAGGATAACCACATCATCTGTTTCTATAGTGGCTGGTGGCCGTCCTAGGTCGGCACCGATCGCCTATGGGTCATGTTGGTTTATGTGTTGTCTTTTATGTTTGATGTCTCTTTTGCTGTTCCTTGTCTCTTGTTCTGTGTTTCTTCTCTGTGTTTCACTTGGGGTGTTTATTGTGTTGTTGTTGGTGCTGCAACCGAGTCTTGTTGGAGATCCCCTCTTTTCCTACATGTGGGGTATCTAATACTGTAAACATACAACATACATTATCCGGATCCCCTCTGCCTTTCGTAAAGGCATAAAAAGACTCGGATGCCAATGGTGGAAGGTTTTACATCAAATCGTTGTAAAACCTTTAAGGCATTTTTTTCAACTTCAAAATTCTCCAACCTGATTGTCATGAGTTATATTGTGAGTTACATAATTGTTAGTTATAATCCAGTGTTGGAACTTGTATTTCATGATAGATTATAACATAACTAATAGATCAGCGGGGACATTTTTTTTAAAATGGCGTCGTCTAACGTCCGAGTCTTTTTTCGAAGAAAAGTTCGAGGCTAACCCGACTGAATATACTTATGTTGATATTCAAGATATGTCATGTTTACGATTATGAAAACAATACAGACACGCAGCTAAATTAAATTTCAGTTGTCATAAATAAGTTACATGTTGACAACAATTAATTACATGTTGTTTTCATTTTCGTGCGTGAACATTTAAGGCGGGTGCGGCTAGCACAGCAGGGGATGCTTTCTCCTTCTAGGCACCTGCTCCCATTTCTAGCTTGCTATGGGTCCGTCGATGCTCAATTTAGTGCTCTAATGTGAGATTTGTTGAGATTGTCGTCAGGATTTTCTTTAGATGTATCTATATACTTGTTACACTTGTTACACTTATGCCCTTTGCCTTTTGGAGCTCGTAAAAAGTTCTCGTAATAGGTTTGACGGCATGTGTTTCAGATGTTTTCCCTGATATGGTCGTTATAGCACTTTCTACAAAGGCATAACCTCAGACAGTGCATGTTTTTAAGATATTGTTTTCATTTTCGTGGTTGAATACAGAATAACAGGCTAATTCCCCCGGGCAACTGGTCCCACCTTTAGCTTTCTAGTGGTCCGTTGATACTTAATTTAAGTTTCTTATGAGTGCTTTTGAAATTGTTGTCAGAATCTTCTTTATCTCATGTTGACATGAATAAGATACAATGTACAAGTTGAAAACGTCACTTAGTCATACATTTTGTTATCAATGGAAAGGAAATGTCTCAAGAAATACCCATGTGAAACATGAAAGTCTTATCATTGTACAAAAGTTAAAGCCAAAGATTTTTCAAAAGCAGGTCAAACTCGAAGTTCATGGTCAATAGGTCAAACATTTTGGCATCCATATGCAAGGAAAGGTCTTATCGCAAGTATTACTCATGAGAAATGTGAAAGCCCTGTCACATACCGTTCAAATGTTATGACAGAGGGAAAGATTTTGAGAACAAACAGACAAGTTAACAGATGCCCCCAAATATCCGATTACAGGGGCATAAAAGTAACAAAAGATGAATACATGAAGAATTGCAATGACAGTGTACTCATTGCTATTCACTTCATTTTTTCTTTTCACAAATGAAATGAGAAACGTATTTGCAAGGGGCATCATTCCACATGTATCCGTGTGATCTGATCAAATTAACGCAGTTTTCACTGTATCCTCCATTTGGCTCTCCTCTCGCCCAGTTAGTGTACCTTGAATACTTCGTATTCGGATATGATAACCATTTTCCATCAGTAACAAGATCTGATACTCCAATCCATAAGGCTGGTTTTTCTAGGTTTGAAAGAAATAGTATATTTATCTGTACATATAACAAAATCACAACATTGCATGTTATAATGTCAGCAAAACTCTAAATTTACATGTATTAGTTTTTAAAGAAATAAAGGTGATACGGGAATGTGAATGAACTTTTTTCAGATTCAAAGTTACTTAATTTCAATTTTGGATCACTGACGAGGGTTAAGTACCCGAAAAGCGGTTGTCTGGCCTATGCTGCAAATTTATCAGTTATTAGATAATGCTATGAACATGATGAATTTCAAGATGTGTAATATTCGTATTTAAGTGTAAACCCAGCATAGATGCCCTACATTGAACATTCATTGTTCACGATTGAGTAAAGGCGTGGAGCTGCACGCTTTATCACGGCCCTTTACGATTACCCCGATGCGTTATCGCGCTTTGTCACCGACTATCACGAAACCCCACGCTCATAAAGCCTTCGTATGGTCATTGAACCCGATATCACGCTCTCTCGTGTTCTCTACGATTCTATCGAAACGTAGACATAGTGGCGATCAAGGCGAAATGTAAACTATAAGCATTAGGATGCAAAGGGATTTCCGCTTCGTTGCATCCCCCTCGGATTCTATTCCAAAACTCAAAAGAAAACGTTCAAAATACTTTTAAAGAAAATTCAATGAAATGAAATGGTAATGTCTATACGAAGTCATGTACCTCTGTAACATTTTGAAACAACTGGTATCATTGAAAATAGAATATACTTTTGGCAGAATCAAATCACTCAAAATCTGAACAATTTAAAAGTAAGCAAGCAGAAGTCCATTCAAGTTTCCGTAGATGTAGTTAACGTTTGCTTAGTATGAATTCTACAAACGAGAATTAAGCCAGTACCTGAATGTATTTTACTCTTGATTTCTTTTTATTGAAATAGTAAAATAAGTTGTACTTACCACTGTGTCTTGCAAGCTGTCTCACATTTGCGTCCTCTCTTGGGTTCATAGGGACAGCTAATGTTCCTCCGAGGTAATGGCAGAAGCTCTTGGAAAATGTAAGTTTCGTGTCTTTTTATCTAAAGATACTTATTTCATTTTTGAGTTTATTTGTCATATTGACGTGATGTATATCGATCAAATGGCTTCGGTATGTGTAAAAATATACTACGTCGAGTTGCAGTTTTAAATGAGGGCTCTATGTAGGTAAGATTTATAACCAAGCATTCCGACCAACTTTCAGATTGATCAGAACGTCGCCTAATTTGTGAGCAATAATTTTCTAGAAAAAAAAAACTGTGGATAGACCAAAAGGGAAAGTATGAGATATTCAAGAGGACTTGATTGCAGCACCCACAGCAAAAAACCTTGAAACGCCTATATGTGAAAACACAGAGTAGACAACCACAACGAGAAACACCAAAGGCACTTGCAATGAAGGCAAAACACAAGAGACGACGTCAAAACACCAAATACAAAAAAAAAAAATACCAAGCACATAAACCAGCTGGACCAAAGGACAATCGGAGCAAAGAAAAGACGCCACGTTTCAAATTTATCACTCTAGATAAGCTTCCGTGTCTTTTTGATGTATTATTTTCATCACTTCATCCATAGGGAAATTAGGACTCCAACAGAACCCGGTAGCCACATCAACGTCAATGAGTTTATTAAAATAGTCAATTAATCATCCATTTTTGGCTGATTACATTAAATTAAATAAAATATATCCATGTGAACTTGAGGTGAGAGAAACCACTGAGAGCGATAACTCTGTTTCACATTTAAATCTCATGTTATCTTTTGACGACTATGGTCACCTATGAACGTGCATTCCGTCTTCAACTTCAAATGTACAATGTATTCTTTTCTAATCAATATCGAAATTTAACGCTATTTCTGGGAAAGCTCAAAACTACAACTTAATTAGTTCTGATCTCAAGGACACTAACCGACAAATAATTAATGTAAAGGATCCCGGACCTTAAGGCCCCTTTTTTGATAACTCATGTCATTTGTATGACTTTTTGCATATAATGAAAAATTGAGCATTGTGTATTTGATAACAACTAAAGTTTCGTTTGTGTTTAAAGATGTTACTTTGTTTGATGTCTGTTTTGTGACAGGGGTATTTGGCAAATCGGGATAAATCGCCTTCGATTCCGGCCTTGAATATTGTTTTCTCAATACATATGCATGAGAGGGATCGGACAAATTGTCACATGATCACATATTTTGTGAAAACGACCAATCCGGTAAAAATCAATAAAATTTATGCTAATGAATCGATACTGTCTGTTGCGTGATATTAGAGGTGTGGATTTATGTTAATCTGTATACTTTTGATGCTACTTTTTTCGTGGGTTTTCTCTGATTTGAATATGAAGGCAAATTAGAATGGCTAATTCCTTCTCAGGGGGAATTTGTCAAATAAGTATTTCTGAATTAGCCATTCTAACATGCGTCATCGCCTAATTTTGAAAAAAAAAATCTATCGGACTACCTTGGTTTTTTGTGCATAGTTCAACCAAAGCTGACAAAGGGTGGGTAGATTTTAGCTGACTTTGCCAGCGTTTCGGGCAATATCTTAACAGAAAGGCATAAGAAACTTGTTGTTTATACATAGTTCAAACAATAGTTCAATAAATTGAGAAAATTTTGAAAACCTATTTTATAGCCTTTCCTTAAGGTCCGGGATCCTTTGTGGAATACTAGCTGACTTTGTCACTACATATACGTTTTTGTGCGATACAATAGAAAATTAATATAGAACATTTTAGCGTCCTGTTGTTCTCCATTTTGGAAAATATTATAGGTTAGAATTATCCAAAACAAATTCACCGGATATGACTTTTTTCTGTACTCGCCTTCGCTACTGGTGTTGCTAGCAAACAGGAGATGCTTACTCTCCGCGGGCATTTGATCTCATATCCATTGGAGATTTACATTTGCTTCTTTGTCGGATGTTTAGGTCAGGGTTGCGATTTTTAATAGAAACGAGGTAGAAGAAAGATGGATATGTCCACATGTAGAAGAACATCTCCTAAAACTTATCAAAATTTGTCCGTCTCATATTTTTGCCATGAACGGCCATTTTTGGCCTATTTAATATTTTCATCTTTTTCTTTTTTAGAATACAACATCATAACATTACCTACCTTTGCAATAATTGAATTTTCAAAAATCCATATATATCCTTATTTTTCTGGATTCTTACAGCTTGTGGATAAATTTAAGGCTATTTTGAGAAATTCTGAGAAAATAAAGTTCTAAGGGCATCACGATTTTACAGGTTTCCATGGCAAAAACTCGAGATTTTTATTCATAGCTAGAAGGTATTGCATTATCCTAAAGCAGTCAAACCAATATCTAATCAAATTAGTTTTTTAAATGACTGTTTCCATAAATAGCACAATAAATTATGCAAAAAATCAACAGTTTGAGCAAAAAACAGCGTTTACCTCGAAGTTCGAATTTCTAATTATCTCACTTTTAAAGAGTATAATGAATAGTATATATATTTCGAAGTTTGAATCTGTGAGAATTCATGCGAAAATTACATACTTTCCCTATTTTCGGCGATTTTGTAAATGTATTTTTCCCAAATATACCGATTTAGCAATGAAAATTTCAAGGAGTATCTTTTTTATTCTAATTTTTTAATATAACAAACTGAGGTTATACCATTTTTCGTTTTAGTCGGTTTCGTTAATTACGTGAATTGAAAATAGAGTCACAGGAAATGAAACAAGAAGATCATACATGATTTTCTTCTTTAAATGTTGAAACAATGACAGCATCAACTCTATTCATAAATTTCTCCATTTCTTTAAATGTTACAAATAATCGATTTGACAGCCTTACATAACATGTGACCGACCTAGAAGTGTCCTTTCCTATGAACTGTTTTTTTATGATTCTTATCTACGGGATAGTACTGAGCGAATCTAGCTTGATTGCCACTGTGGCACATCAAATCAGGGGTTTTGAGGGTCAACAAACTCATTTCCAATGTCATCTGGACATTTTGAGCTCATTCTAGGCTTAACATTCAAGATGGCTGCCAAATGTCAACCTTATTATGGTACAATGTGTAGATTTCAATAAAGAGTTTGTGTTACACATCTTATTTGTAGTTGCAATGATTCTTGAATATATTTATTTTGCTGTTTTGTTTGTTTCCAGTTCTTACATACTTGTTAGACAACTTTTTTCATCGGGGGAAAATTCGAAATATTTATGTATAATGTTTAACGTTAATGATGACATGTACCATTTTTCGATGACATTCTGAACCTTGCATCTCTATCCTAGCTTTTTAAACTTACAGTGGAGCTTTGTAAGAATAGAATGTCTTCAATATGGCAAAACAACATTTAATTACATGTATTTATGCTTCTTTGAATCATTTTTGCTGGAAGTAACACACTAATGAGCATTCATTGTCTGAATCATGCATGTCTGGAGCATGGAATGTATTCTATGTAAAGACGGTTGCTCAATAGTAACAGGGTTAGCATTCTCCTTTCTCTTCATAAAGCCAGCTAAGTTTGTAAATGAGCAGGCCTTTCAAAATTTCATCAGCTATGACTACATCGAAGGATAAGCTTTACTTCTAGTTGGAGATTCCCTCCATTTTTCTTTACAGTGATTCAAAATTGAATGAAAGGAACCTTCAATTGTGGTAAGATGAAATGGTACTACGTATGTTTTGGCATGTAAAACTCAAGAAGGTGAAATCTTGAAAGGAGTTTTCTTGGAAATCAGTGTTCTGTAACGTTTGAAGGTTGCTTCTATATCATATCTTAAACAGGTTTTCATTTCAAATGTTTTACAACACAGAGAGTATTTGATTGAAGAGTAAGACGTAGTCAGTATGCCCAGCTTGAAATGAATCGAGAACAGAACAGGAGCATAAGTCAAAAGAACAGTGACAGGGAAAATGATCTATGTCAAGAATACAGATCATGCAGCAATCCTGGAAGAACTTTGCTCCTCTGAATTCCTTTTGCAGACTCTCAAATAGGACAGTCACTTAAGTATTTGACATGATATTTTGACAATTCATAGCCCTATTATGTAGATTCTTGCTTCAGGTCGACTCTTATCCCCCTTTCTTAAAACATACATTATTTGCAATTTTTTATCTTTATAATAAAAAAGGGTTTCTTCGCTTTTATGGTTGAGAACGTGCAATCTATGTAAAAAGAGCATTTGTAGGCTCATATCGACAAAAGGAAATTAGACATGGATCATACCATCTTTGGGATCACAAATAAGATGCACCGCAGTTATTCGTAACGAAATGTGAATATTGAAGTCAGAAGTCATTTTATGTGAAGCCTTTAATGAACTAATAAGCAAAATGACACAAGATATGCATTTCTTGACCCTTAAACGCCCTAATTAGATGTGCTTCTCCTGATATATCAAGTAATTATTACATTTTACACAGTAGTGGTAGACTAATTGGTGGCCATTTTGAATTTTCCCGATAAGCACAGTTGTTCCAGAAGCATGTGTTAGCTGAAAACAATCAAAACGGCAAAATAAATGTATTCTTGGACAATCGCAACTACAAATAAGATGTGTTACACGGACGTTTTATCGAAATACATGTATTCACATTGTACCATACTGTGGTTGAAATTTCGGCCATCTTGAATTTTTTGTCCAGAATGAACTCAAATTGTAAAAATGACATCGGAAATGGGTTTGTTGACCCTTAAAACCACTGATTTGATGTGCCACACTTAATATTTAAAAAAAACATTTAATTTCATCTATTGGTGGAAGGCATTTGGCGGCCATTTTGAATTTCCGCCGATAAAAAGAGTTGCCAAGGTTGCCATTCTGGCAACCAAGCTAGAATCGTTCAGTACTATCACATAGAAAAGAATCATAAAAAAATAGTTCATAGGAAAGGACATTTCTAGGTTCGGACATTTTCAAATCGACTAAAAAGGTTGACATTTTTAGTTTATACCGATCAACAATTAATGTGACATATATGGCTGCATTTTCAAACAAGAAGCAAATGTACTCACCGAAGCTTCATACCAGTCTAATGTCATGCGTTTATGAGAAAAATAACATTTATTTCCAAATCGTCGCCATCCCAATCCACAACCTATGGATAAAGATTTTTTTTCAATCATTTATATCTATAAGACTAATCCAGATGGTTTTTCTGCAACACTGCTCTCTTCGTGAAGTCTATCTTGCTTTGCGGCGCTCTTACCATGAAGATTTCCATGCTATGCTTTTCAAAAGCAGAAGGGCTATGAAATCACATATAACAAAAGTATTTGTAAAAATTCGGTACCATAATGAATATAAACGTAATTTCAGTAGTATTCTGAAAGTTGTGTAGATAGCAGTGCCCTCGAAATTACCCTCACCTTGCACACAATAATTATACGACATGATTATATTATATTAAATTTTCATATACAAGTAATTTTGAGAGTAAAATCATTCATCGCTTGAACTGCTGCTAAATATTTCGAATATTGGTCATATATATATTATGAAGATTTTGGAGACCAAATTGAGATTATTATAATTCCCAATACCTTTACGAGAACAAGAATGATACTTTTAATAATATGGCGTCATCAAGAAATCAACATATTCGTTGAAAAATGCATATTTCGAAGTCTCATAGAAAAGTTGGATAGAATTAAATAAAGTAGAATCAAGGACATGCAGACAAGAAATAAATATAATTTCAGAAATATTGAGAAAAAGTGAATTTTGCGCCTTTTTTCAATACCTATTTTAAAAGAGAGAATGTGTGAATCTAGAATTATGCATTTTCCGCCGTTGTCCAAGTCGCCAGGGAGGAGGGGGAGCATATGTTTTTAAAAAAAAATATTATATGTGAAAAGCTAGGGGAAATAACATCACCATTTTGGTAAATCCCGGGAAATGTCCTAACCACCTAGCCCATACTGTATTATATATATACATGTACCACACAGGAGCTCGATGCCAACAACCCTCAATAGCACCCGCCCCTTCCCATCTCTAGAGCTCTAGTATAAGGAAAGTAGAAAAGAAATTCAATTTGTTTTTACCTTTTGAGAAGCTAGCTGATACCCATAGGAGTGCTACGTATACCAATACAGCATTGATCGAGATGGTTTTCATCCTTACAGTTGAATTACGTGTCCTCAACTAAATCATTATGGGATTTATTGGGTAGATCATGTAACGAGCGTAGATCTGACGTTGTCTATGTATTATAGACTCTTTCAATAGAAAGTTTACCATTTACATTTTTATGTAGAGCTTGTCAATATCAATATTATGTAGATATTTTGGGCCGGATTGCGAAGCGAAGTCCGGCTTATAAAATGACGATGTTCGTTCGTCTGAGCTGTTGCGTTTAGATTGATTGTGGAAGAACTATATATAGGGGTTCAATCTTTAAATTGGTAAACAGGTAAAGCATAGTGAGAGGTTCTGACCGCATGCAGGTATTGTCCTTAACCATGATCAAGTGAGGTTTGACCCTGACCTTGAAAAAAAGTAATTTGGAACAGGGCATTCAATAATGGATTGTAAAGTTATTGCGATTGAAAAACTACACGGCAATGACACGGAAAGGATAACGAAGGAATCCTTTAAACAAAAACTTAAAACGCTCCTGACCGACACGAAGGACTAAATAGACAAATTGAATTTATTTATATCAGTAAAAGTAATGAATGACCAGCTAATCTTAATTAATGCAATTTAAGAACTATTCATCTACATCATGATGTTTCTTTTAATTCAATAGAATAATGCAAACAGTTTTCAATGAAGTAAAGAAAAAAAACCCAGTTACGTTAGCTGTTTATTTATTTATCTATTTTATCATTTATCTATTTATTTTGTAGTTGTTAAGCAAAGGACAATGTAATTTTACGTTGGTCTCGGTGAGAGTTTGATTTGATCGGTACTGTACCTCAGGAAAACCTTTTAATTATTCAATTCAGGCGCGTAGCCATGCGTACGCAAGTACGCTCGTGCTTCCACATCATTATTCAAAAAAAAAAAGAAATATATATATAATATATATATATAGACAAAAAAAAGTGTACGATGTGTCATTTTTAAAGTAGAAAAGTCTGAGACTGATAATTTTTGTGTGTGTCTGCTTTAAAGATTCACGTGATCTCGTAAGTGATGTTTACAAGAAATAATTAGGGAAATAAACGAGACTTACCTTGGAAAGGTGAAGTTTGATTCCAATTATTGGAATAAATATAATCACTGTATATATCAGGTGCCTCGATCCCTCCACCCAACTATCTTAGAATGCTATCTACATGTGATTTATAGAAAAGTAACCTTTTGCATTTAATTTTTTTAATTTTTTATAATTTATTTTATACTTTGGCCACACTAAAAATTATCCTCGTCCTCATCCCATGAATCCCCCAGGAATTCGCCTTGGACGCAGGTGACTCCCAAATCCCCCGTCTGAAGAAAGTGCTTCCACGTGAAAAGTACTCTGGCTACGCGCTTGTTCATACCCAATGTAACATGTGTGCATGTATCGTTATCATGAACATATGTGAACGTTGAAAAGGCTATATATTTTCATTAATCATGCAACTGAAATATTTGATTTGAAAATGAGTTTAAGGTTTCACTTTACATTGATTTGCGAGTAGGATTAAAACAGTCATATGTTTTCTCTCTTGTTTTAAACTTCCTGACATATATTTACACTAGCGAAAAAAAAAAAGAAGAAACAATTTTGGTAATCCTAAACAAAAGACCAACAAAACATATCCAAAACAAACAAAAAGCACATACATGGACGTTTAACTATCTTGTCATCTCGGATAGTGAGTAGCCGCTCAAGTGATCGGACGTACTTTTATTCGCTGCGTGCTACAGCCTACAAGCTATATTAGTATCGTATGAAGGAACTACAGTTGTTTAAAACTGTTTAAAATAACTTTTGAAAGCTTTTGTTCCTTCGAACATGAATCAGGACTATTTGCATGCGCCGATCAAGCATTTTTGGTCAGAGGTTCCAAAATTTTAGGAAGTCTACCTATCATGTAGGTACATATATATCGGTGCGCATGATGGGAGGGGGGGGGGGCAATTCTGAAGGGGGAGATTGTTAGCTTTCCTTTTACGTTTATTTTAATGAAGAATTGGCGAGCGTAGCGCGCCAGAAATTTTTTAATATATGAAAGTCTTTATTATATCGAGATGATTATTTATAACATTGAATATTTTACTCGAGCCGCAATTTTTTATTTCATTAAATCACACATTTTGTCTGTATTTCATGAGAATAAATAGATAAGAGATGTGTCATTTTCCCAAATAATCAGACATCTTAAAATGACAAAACATTGAAAAAGGTAAAGGATGTTACATCCTTTGAAGTAAGGGACTGTTGAAAATATGAGTTCCTGAGACCCAAGAGCACGGCTCCCAATGTTATTGTCATTTAAATTTTTTTGAACTTTGCTATTTTAAAAATATTCAAGCCATGGATAATTCGTTACTGCACTGAAGAATCACGAATTTCACTTTTTATAGTTCGTTTCAAAGTTTATTGTTGCGATTCGTTTACCCCGCTTCGATTGAATACTGAGCGATTCTATACATTATCAATTTTGCATACATTTGTACCCATAAGAATTTAATTTATATTTCTCGATAACAGCAGGAAAACACTGATAATGTCTAATGAATTAGCCCCCATCCGATTCAATAGCGCGGGGATAGGGGGGGGGGTGCACATGGCGGCACCTACATCTAAAATTCTCTAACAAGTTTACTCTTTCTATCCTGATTTTTCCCTACCAATCCATTGGCACGCCCCCCCCCCCCCTTCCCCTAAAGTCGTCAAAATATGGAATTACTTGGGCTCAAACAAGTATGTGTAGACATAATTTCTGGTAGTTTGAAGTCGAATTTCAGAAGTTTTCGCTGGCTCCCTGTTTCTTTATTTAGAATATTAACCGATATATGGTTTGAAATAAAATTACGAAGGTATAAGTATGATATTATTAGTTATACAGTGTTTTACAGGGGGGGGGGATACAGAAGTATATACATTCCATGCTCAACAGCCGATGAAGCAATGTTACTCAACCTTTATTTTCATTTTTTACCGGTCTGTTTCTGATACATGTACATACTATAAGTAATTGATAATTGAAAATTCGCTGGCTCGCTATGTACATTATATATCATGTGAGATAATTTTTCGCTGGGGAGTGGGGTTCCCCTAAGAACCTGCTACAGGGCTTTGAGGTATTCTACGCCCCCTCTAAACTAAAATCCTGTCGCCTGCAATGATATTCTAAATTTTCCCAAAATTTTGATAAATTTCAATATATAAAATGAATCCCCCAACCACAGAAAACTAACATTTTTTTTTCCATCTCATAGAATCACAATACTACATGATATAAACATAAATGTAATTTCTTTAGATTCTGGCCGTTTTAACAGATACATGCATGTACAATAAACGGGAATCTTTTTCCCTCTCACTCGTACGAAGTGTATA
The DNA here is from genome assembly GCA_028142955.1 of Pinctada fucata. NCBI lineage: Eukaryota > Metazoa > Mollusca > Bivalvia > Pterioida > Pteriidae > Pinctada > Pinctada fucata. Next base: position 25,717,021 of record AP027108.1, read on the forward strand.
CATTTTATGTATATATGCATTCATCTTCAGGCGCTTGGCCAGCGTTCGGTCCAGGTAGAACCTTGTGGATATTCAAGGGGCACAGTCTCAGAATCCAATCAATTTTGCTCATTTACAGGGCAGTTTTCTACGTTAATGTTTCTTTCATTTTTATTTTATTTTTTTTTTTTGCAAAACGACGTGAGAGCAACTGCGTTCTAACGGTACGCCTGGTTATGCGCATGATTTTCTCTCTCTTGTCCATATGCCAATAAGGATTTGTAAACATGTACAACCATTTGTTTTTTAGGGAGGGGGGCTTTTGTAAATCCAGCTCGGAATATTTTGCAAAAATATTTTTCCGCATGACTGGCGGAAAAATCAAGCATTCACTGAGGAATCAAAGGAAAAACATCTTTCTCCAGCATCTTAAGCATAAGACATGCTAATAGACTATCTCAGACATTTCACAACTGCCAATGATTCAGTTTGGTCAGGATTCTCTTATACTTCATGTTTCACATTCTTCAATATATACATCACTCGCCAAGTTCAGATTCTTTAATTCCAAGAAAAGAAGGTCAAACGTGTAGTTAAAGGTCACATATTGAATCTAAATCTATCTCAAGTAATTTCTGGACACAATGCATACATATACCATATCATCTATCATTTGCCAGGCCAGTGTTGTAGCAAATCCTAAATATTAGGAAAGTAGGTCAAATGTATATATTTAGGTCAAGGCTACTAGATATTCTTACACAAATGTATACTGTGTAAAAGAGTAATGAACTTAAAATATCAATGTTTTTATTCATGATTACCAGTAAGGAAGGATGATCGACCAAGTTTGCTATGCCTCATGATAGGGGACTCAAGAGAAAATACATATATGACATAATGTTCTCACTAGATTTCTTCATCACAGTGTTCTAAGAATCTTTGTGTTCTAGTCTCAAGAAGAATATAAGTATCAGTTATAAGATTTATTAAGTTTAATTGTAAATTTTATTCAAAACTCTGAAAATCACTAAAGAAGACTCATTATAACTGCAATATATATATATATGTAATAGTATCATCAATTTACAACATAATATTTTTATACTTGCGAAAGGATATTTTTCTTTCTCTATAATTTATCATATGCTTATTTCTTTTTGAAAAATAATATTTTATATGAATTTACATGTCTAGGCTATATGTACCTAGAATTTAAAGTCATAAATTGTTGCTATGAAAATAATGAAATAAATAAATCTTATCAGTGCATTTATAGGCAATTTAACCTAGTACATACATGTACGTGTACCCTTAAGCACATGAAAGTAAACACAAAACATGTTCAATATTCAAATACAGTGATTTCTCCAGTGTCTATAGTAAAACTTAAGGACGAGGTAGATGTTCAATCTGATACCCAGAAATGAGGAATTTATTGTCCAGCCATCATGCTTGTACAGAAGATGCTGTCAGTCTTACTCTAAAAGTAAAGGATGTAATGAATTAATATCTTCATTTTAATACTATTAAATAAGCTCTAAAATGAATGAATTTTGCATACATTTACCAGAACATGCAGCAGTAGTATATATCATAATGATGTACATGTATATAAATTACATGACATGTAATTGTGAAGTTTCAGTAGTACTACTAACATACAAATATAATTACAGGGCTTACGATCGGCCATTCTCAAATTATGCAAAATAGTATCATTTTCCATATTAATTGACTAATTTTCCCCAATTTGATACATATCGTACATGTACCTCATAGAAAATTCAAAAAAAAGAAAGTAAAAAATCCTAAATTTAAAATAAAAAGGCATCCATTGACCAAATCTATCATATTCAATTTTGAAGAAAATACATGTATTGCCAATTTTCCCAATTTGAAAGGCCCAATCCAATCCAAACCAGAAGTCTCTGACGCGACTGTAGCTCTCCTGGTTGTTTTTTAATTCACTCAATGACAAGTCAAAATTCTAATATGACCACATCCATTTTCTTAGTCACTGGGGGCCAGGAACTCAAACAAAATACCAGGTACACTACTTGAACACAGACTCATCGTATTGCAAGTAGGATAACGTATCCATCATTTATAGTGTTAGAGAAGTTGCGAATACAATATTACATAGAGTCATACAGGAGAAAATGACCACACCCATTTTCTAAGACCCTGGGAGTCAGGGGCTCAAACAAGATGTCATGTGCACAACTAGACCACAGACCAAGTCTTATGCAATAAGATTTACATTTCTGTCTCTCATACTTTCAGAGGAGTTGCGAGCACAAGAATTGTTTACGGACGGACGCCGGACAAGGGGGTACAGCATAAGCTCGACTACGACCAGTAGAGCTAAAAATGGGTGTCATGTGTAAGAGCCCTACTTTATGTCAAGGCTTAAATTAGGACTAAGAAAATTTAAACCCATGTTTTTTGGTGAAACATGAATGCCCTTGTTGTCAGGTATAATGTAGAAAAGTATTTCATACTCCAAGGTCAAGGACTCGATGTAAAAATTCAGGAATTAATGTGAAGGCCTTACCACAAGGGATATACATGTAAAATATGATAGCCCTTTCACTTGCAATTCATGTTATGACCAAGGGCAAGGTTAACATGGTTAAAGTTATTCAAAAATTGATCAATATTCAAGGTCAAGGTCATCGGTCACAAGGTCAAAATTTTGGTATTAATAGGAATACCTTATCACAAGGAATATATATAAGAAATATGAAAGCCCTATCACTTAAAAGCATAATATTACTTTAGAAAAATAATAGCAAAGTAGGTCAATCTCCAAGTTCAAGGACACAAAGACAACAATTTGGTATCAATGGAAATTGTCACAAGGAAAGCACATGTCTATATATCACTCACCATTCAAAAATTCTGGCCATGGTGTAAGATTTTAAAAAGTTGGTCATTTTCCAAGGTCAAGGTAACAAATTTTGGTATGCATGAGAAGGTCTTGTTTCAAACAATACATTACATGTACACATGAAATATGAAAGCATGTAACCATGGTAAATTACCGTTTAAGGTGAATAACAAGGGATACACATGTAAAATATGAAATAAATGCAATGTTATTTGTACTTGTATTATTAGATTTACAAAATTATTATAACATGTATATTACATGTAGTATACATGTATATGCACAACTTACCCTTCAGTGCTATATCAGCATGTTTACTGCAAGAGGCTGTTTCATCTGTCGATCTCACTATTCCTCTATTGATGATGAATTCCTCTACATTATAACACATATTCTCATTTCATACTGGATCACAGTTTCACAAGAAGTCGATGTACACATTGAATATGTTTTTCGTGTAGAAATATGCACTTGAACAATTTTCTTCATTCTCCTTTCACAAGTGAATTATTTTCACACCATGGTGGCCAACATCATATACGGTAGTACAATTGTAATATTATATTCCACAGTATTTCTTAAACTTTACAAGTACGGCACTAGTAGCACTATAAGAATTCCACTATTCTGATGCACTTTCTTTCATAATAATTTGGACCTGATGCACACATGCGCATGAAGACTTTTCTCAGAGTATATTTCTTCTTTTGTCTGGCAGTGATGGTTGTTACTGTAAAGAATAAATAAAACATTCAATTGATTTGAAATTCATCCCTTTTAAATAAGTTCAAAACCATTCAAATACTTTTTCCACCAACACTACAGCACTAGGCTACACGCCTACAGAACTGATATTTGATACTGATTATAACTAACACTGACATCAAATTTATTCAAATTCATGGTGTTTACTTAAATTTAGAAGTTCATGAAGATGTAATGAAAGACAGGAATGGCTTTAAAGAACAAATATTTGTGAGATATTCGCTTACACCGATAAATAATCATGAAACTCACTCACACAAAAACATGGAGCACTCCCTGGTCGAATATTTCTGATAAGAAGAATAATTTAAAATCCCATCATATGTGTTCCACGTGATACATAAATCAATTTAAAAACATACCTTAAGATGAGTCATGTGTATGTATTCTTGAACAGTTGGTTTACTTGCATGAAAGAAGCATTTCTACGTGTTCAAATTTCGAACGGAAGTCCACGAGAGCATATTTTAGACGAGACTACTATAAAATTAGAATAGGAACGGACTTTCTTTTCCGTCGAGTGTAAGGTAAAATCTTGACTCGAGATTCTTCCGATTGTATGCATATAATTTGCATAATAAGGTTCAGAGCCGTGAAGAGAATTATATAATAATATATTATATAAGAATAATATATTATATAAGAATATTTATTATATATATTGCTTATGCTAGGTTTACACTTAGCCACGATCGGGGCGATCGTGGCTAAGTGTTAACCTAGCATTAGCAATATATATAATAAATATTATTTTTTTGCCCCGATTGAGGTGAATCGCAGAGATCGTAAGAGAGCGTGGGGTTGAATAGTGACGATCGTAAGAGAGCGTGGTGGAATCGCGATGATCGTAGGAGATCGCAAAGATCGTGGTAAAATTTTTGATTCTCAAAAAAATTTGCTACGATTGGCCCGATTGATCCTTACATCGCGAGAGAGCGTAGGAGAGCGTAGCGAATGTGGTGGAGCGTAGTAGAGCGTAACAGATCTTGACAAAGCGCAACAGATCGTAATATGCGATCGTAGGAGATCTTGGTGAAACACGTTCTCCTACGATCCACTACGATTTCACTCACGCTCTTTGACGATTTGTTACGGTTTCCTCGATTCAGTCCACGATCGACAAGATTCGTTGCGATTCCAATATTTCTATAATAAAAATTATAATAAGACAACCCGTTTTTGATGGATTAAAAGTGTTTTTAACATCCGCAACAATTTCTAACATATGAAGAAGACTAAGAAAAAAAGTCTTGATAATCAGTGAGTTGCTGCATTAATTGTCTCCGAACGAGTTAAATATATACACGCAATCAAAGATTTGAATTGCTCAAGAAAAATGTCAGGTTTGTTCTTTGTGTGATGTTTGACCTTGACCTGACCTACAGCTAGCCAGCAAATGTGTGTAAGACTTTGGCTGGCCACAGCAGAATGACTGAGAAGTCTTTGGCTGGGCTGTAAATAATTAAGGAAATCCAAATATAAATTTTACACTTTTATTTTCTTAGCAAGTCAGTTTCGGAATCTTATAATCATTATAAATCATGAAACAACAATTTAAAACAAGACAATATAAAGAATAATCATGACACAGATATTTAGCATGGCTGGCAAGACATATTATGGTTCAATAATAATCAATACTAATTTTAAGACAATGGAAATGTGTAATTCATCGAAATAAACAAGTTCTAAATAATCTAACCAAAAATGAAAGTAGGTCACGTTAGCATTTTACATGAAAATAATAATGAACAGAAAGTTACATAAACCTGCCATTATAAAGTACAGTTAACAACAATCTGATAATGATAATAAAACTCATATAAAGACATAAATTACTCACAAGCATCATGGAAGTTAATAATTAGGATTTGTTTTGCCGAAGTTTCTTTCGGGAAATACTTATCACATGGTTTTACTAACTTCAGCCTAAAGAGTTCTTAAATCAAAATCAAAGTTGTCTGCCCCTGTCTTAAAGCGCGCTAAATATAAGTCTCAAACATTACAAAAATAAATTTACAACATGAAATAATTATCAAGAATAAAGATATAATTTAAGTAATAAAGCAGAATTAAATTAATTTTCAACTTAAAATAATATTTAACAAAATAATTGAGGAGACGCTTACCTGTAAATAATTAAGGAAATCCAAATATAAAATTTACACTTTTATTTTCTTAGCAAGTCAGTTTCGGAATGAAGCCTGACTTGCCCGCAAACTTAGCGTCCCTCGAAAGTAGTTCCTTAAAATCTTGACCAATCACTTTCTAATAAATTCTATAGAGTAAGTAAAATGTCTGGGGTCAACAGGGGTCAAAACATGATTAACGCGTAGTAATACAAAATACCCGTGGATTAAGACCACGCTAACCGAACAAAGAAATGATCAGACAATAAGGAAATAAGTGTTTATACAAGACGTACCTAGACCAAAAATTACAATAGACACTGACACTAAAATTACTAAAAATAGATGTTAGGAATAAAGTCAATTACTTAGAGTAAATAAATGGCTTACGGCAAGTTGGAAATTAAGATATGAGACAAACAAATTATCTAACAAAGAAAGATACAAAATGAAAGTTTGGGAAAATAATCAAATTTGAAAATAATAGATTCTTTAACTTTAAACAAAATTAATATTAACCAGAAACTAAATTCTGAATTTCATTTCTCAAAATAAAAGATTTATAAAATTTTGAAATGAATTTAATTTAAAAAGATTTGAAAACAAAAGAATTTGGAAATGTATGCAAAACTGTATATAACATTTTAGGTTTATCAAAAATGTAAAGTTTTGATACATGACAATACCCCCGGGCCACTGAAACTTTGGGTCCCAAAGTTAAACAATGTTACATGGAACAAAATGAAATTCTGTACAACTATACAAACACACACAAAAAAAAATACAAAAATACCAAATGTTCATTGTATATTAATTAAAAATAGCAGATTCCACCAGATTCCGAACAAATTTTCAAAACCATACAATATTTCTAATCGTTTTGTTCTTCAAAATAGCTTCAAAAATGTATTACACTGATTTCTATGAAACATTTTTAATTCACAAAAGATTTTGAAACACAATTGTAGCAATTGAACACATTGTTTACAAATTTAATAAATCCATATATTTACACTGTGTCATTACTAAATCTACTATTTACATTATGCCATTTTAATGTTTTGGTCATTGATATGACAAATACATATGATGAAAAAGGCAAAAAGTTAGGCTTGTAACAAAAATGATAAATTACAGTTTTTTGAACTATTCCTTTTCAACATTCAAAAATTGTTTTCTGAATTATTCTTCATGTTTGTTTTAAAATGCCATCAAACTGTGTCAACTGAATGGCATGATAATGCTTTTTTCACTTGCATGATCAAGAAGTGTACAAAAATTTTGGTGAACAACAAGAACATATGCACAAAAAGGTTGTTTGAAAATCTTTGACAGTTTATAATAGGTCCAATAACTAATACTTATAGTATGTGGTGCTGAGATAGTTTGTTTCGTTGCTTTATTTGTTACAGTAAAAGGTGACCAAACAGCAAGTAAATTACATGATGGGAATGATGAAACATCTAGACCTCTGATTCGAGTAAAATGTATTGTCCAATAGGATGGACACAAAGACAAGTGCATTATGGGCACAGTGACACACTGGCTACCATTCGTAATTTCTAAAACAAGTGTTGTACCATTGCTACGTTTCATACGATACAGGAGATAGATACATGTTATCAGCAAGACAAGGACTAAGGAACTTATGATACCAATGGCATGCATCCATGACAATTCAATATTTAAAGTTTCAGACAAAGTATCTTCAGACTCAACTGTTTTAATGTTGGTAGGCTTTTCATAAATGAAAGATGGAACCTTGTCTGATCTAACACTCATTGCTTGTTGCAGTGTGAGTAAAGCTATAGCCATTTTCCTCATTTTGAAAAATGAAAACACACAAAACGCAAGTGAAATTACTGCAACACCCATAGTAACAAAAATCAAAATTGAATTGGTATCTGGCCAAGAAGCAGGCAGTGTAATTTCACCATCAATAACTGGTTCGGCTAAATTTGAAAATATCACTTGGTCCTTACGGGCTGCCTTACTCATTTTCTTAAGACTGAGATGATATTTTTGATCATTGGCCAGAACCTCAGAAAAACTGTGATTAAAAATTTCAAATTCAGGTACACTAAGATTAACTGGTGTAGAAAAAGTAGTATGCCCAAAAATGTTTTCTAATTTCGAGTCATCAAACAATTGTTGTAACAAAGCCAAATTGACTGGATGTACAATGGTGTAATTTGATTCAGAGTTGTAACAATCAACTAACCTAGGCGAATAAAACAAAGAGTTTGTTGATAGCGAACACTTACATGGCACATGAAAAACACAAAATGTACACCCTGGGATAACTTTCTTCTCATAAGGGCAGTCTAAAGCAAGATTTTTAACATTATATAGCAAAACAGAGGTTAGCGAAAGTTCAACAATGTTAGGTGTGAGTAGGTGTGGTACAAATCTGAAATCACAAAGATCTTTTACTTGCTGCACATTGTTAGAGAACAGTGCCATTGTGCAGTCAGGAACAGTAATGGGAATGAGTGGAATATTAAAATTACACAAAATTGTGTTTCCATGCAAACAGTTAATGAGCTGAGATGATTGAATAGGTACATAGTGATCATGATGAGGTGTTAAAGCAATATAGGGTGGTAGGGAGAGAAGCTGAGTGGCATGTGATGAAGTTTTATTAACTGGGACGGGAAGAGAGATAACTCTGTATAGTTGCATAGGAGCTTTGTGAGTTGAGACTGGAAATTTGATAGCTACATACAAATTGCCATAAGATCTAGTATACAAAAATTGGGCTTTTGAGTAGTAAAAGGAAGGATTAGTGTGAGTGAGGTAGAATCTTTTGTAGGATTTCTTCAAAATCTTAGAAATATTCATTAAGACCTTATTCAAAGTGTGCTTTGAGATAATGAATGGAGAAATTTTCCCTTCTACCAAACTTTCAACTGCAGAAAGTAACTTGTTGAAATTACTTCTAAGTGAAGTAGACTTGGTAACCTGTTGCAGCATGACAATAGAAACATTTGACATAGCATATTCCATTTGTTGCATGTTGAAAGCAAATTGTTGTGCAATTGAGTCAATTTTCATAGAATTCAGTTTGATACCTTGCATGAGATTTGAAGTTCTCTTATCAAACATAGACATAAAAGAAGAAAGATGTTTGCCATGTTGTTCCATAGCATATGCAAGTTTGCTTGTCCTTTTGTTTAATTCATTTATGTGCCTTGCAAGTAAGTTGACATCATCCATGGTTGCTGTCCCAAATAAACCTTTTGAAAGTGAACCAATAAAGGGAAGTAATGATCTGGTGGTCCTCTTTCTATGATGTATTGAAGATTGTGGGATCAGGGTTTTGATGGATGAAACAGTTTCAGAAATATGATGTTCAATGTCAACATGGAGAGCATCCAAAAATGTGTTTACATTGTTAATCACCTGACAGTACGAAGAATTCTGTATACACTTTGCCAAGGGCTTTGACTTAATATCAAGAGAAGAAGAAAAAGAAGAATCATTAATGCTGCGTCAACATCCGGTTTCGCTTTGTGAAAAAAAAAGTCTTTAGCTTTGAAAAGAAGATATTAATTCAGCATGAAATGGTACCCAGGAAAAATTCCTGACACAATTCACAAATCTAAACAGAACAAAGTTGTCTTCATAGTATATGTACATGGTAATGTAATGACAAGCTATCTGTGGTCTGAATTTCTTCTGCTGTCTGTCTGTCTACTCTCAACTAACAGTGTATGATATATGTCTGTACTGGTCGGGTACATAATATCACCGGGCGCATATTATCGCCACTTCATTTATATCGCTGCATATTGTTGATGTAGGAAATTAATTTTGTTCACCTTAGTTACATCTCCGAAACATGAAACAGCTAGTATACAAAATTTTAAGCAATTCCATAACCTGCAAATACTGAATTTTATGATAGAAATTTGGTAAATTTGAATGTATTTCCCCCGCCTTAATTATTTTCACGATTCACGTTTCATTACTTTAATAAATATCCAAAACTTTTAAGGAAATTAAATGGGGTATATCGACACTGTATGACTGTACAAGGTGCTCAAAGCGGGAGGGATAAATACACATTTTTGTTTTTTGTATTTTTAACAAAATAATTATTGTTCGGCATGTTCAGATCTACACGTACCTTCAATTCTGTTTTTGTTTTGTTTTTTGTTGTTTTTCTCTTTTTTTTCAATCACTCGGTCGTTAATAGATTGCTTACCTGGATGACGTACGCTAAGGAAACGTGATTTACCTCCGCGGTGAGTGACATCAAAGACAAAAAATTACATACCGACAGGTAGTCTTTAATGAGATACCCATTGGTTTGAAGCTGTCAATCAAAAATTAAGGGATAGAAATTGATAAATTAACTCGAGGAATAAAGTTAACTGTTGACCAATCAAAATAACTGTCATCAAGAAAAGAAATCATGGGAGGGGTGGGGATTGATCTCGCAGTATGTTTTAATGAAAGAGACCTCAGGAAAAGTGTTCCTTATATTTCATAATTTATTTTGGACTAATTTATATGTATAATTTTGGCATTAGTTTATTGTAACATTCATATGCAATTATATGATGAAAGCCCTAGTACCTCCAAAAAACGCGAAAAAGCTGTGTGTGTGTGTGTGTGTGTGTGTGTGTGAGGGTGAGGGTGTGTGTGTGTGTGTGTGTGTGGGAGGGTGAGTGTGTGTGTGTGTGTGTGTGTGTGGTTTTTTTTTTTGACTGTACCACTTTTCCTTCTTTTTTCTGGGAGTGATGTTGAAGAACCCAGTGGTTTTTTTTTGTTTGCGCACTAAAAACGTTATTTTCCTTTTTCCCCGGAGTTCATATTCTTCTCTCCATTTTTCTTTTCTTTCTTTCTCTTTAAAAAAAAACCTCTTTGATTCTGTCTTTCTGTCCGATTCCCTGATTTTTTTTACGTGAGCTTTTTAAATATCATTGCTTATTTCTTTTTTTTTTTGTAAAGTTCTTTGAATCAAATTCTGAGTTCATGAATATATTAACAGATGGGGAAAATTGTGTATCTAAAGTAAAAAGCTGTAAAAGAATTTTCATACCTGAAATAATTAATTAAAGTCATTCCCGATTAAACTCGTGTGAGAAGAAGGTGCAAGGAGAACTGTAGTACATGTACATAGCAGGTAGATTACAATTAATCATATTTAATTAATTATAAATACACTAAGTCCCTTTATAAAGATTGAAAGTTTAAACTTCAATTTATTGTTAAAGATATTCTTATTCCCCCCCCCCCCCCATCGTCATATACCGCTTGGCGATATCACGCTCTTATGAGTTTCACACCTTTCAGGTATTGAATATACGATCAACACCTACCCCCCGGTACGTACCCTGCACGGTTGATTAGAGAGGTTTAGTTACAAGTTTTAGCGCGACGTGTACGTATGACGTCATCGCTTCCTGCGGTCTTTGATCAAATGACGTCATGTCGTGACGTATAGCTACACGTTATGGACGTGTAAACGACACTCTACACGTAATGGCAGAATGGGTAACTTCTTTGAGAATTTCCACACTTATCATTGATTGATCTTCCAGTTCTCGGTGTTATGTAGTAAGTTTAGGATTCTAACTTTCATTACGTCGAGGTTTTATGAACCTCAATGTACATTTCTCGCATATTTAACCGACAGAAAAGAAGCTAGCTACATGTACACCTTTTTACATAGCTCTACTTAGACCTTCACCGGTTTGCACGTATAACTAAACGACGTCTTCGGATTGTGACGTCAAACGGTGACTTGTACTTGCAAGTCATACGTACACGTTGAAAGCACGTGTAACTAAACCTCTCTATTGACATGTACACGTGTACTTGTCAAAACAACGATTTGTCAAAGGGGATGTTACTTTACAAGAATTTGTGCAATAGACTGACATTAATGAAGAACTACCATGATTAGTACAATTTAATACTAGTGAAAAGCTGGTTTTAATTTTACAAATAAATGTTTAAGGTAAGGGTTGCGACTACAGGGAGATAATTCTATTTTCATATCACGTAATATTTGAAACCAACATGGACGATAAATGGTATAAGCTCAGTTTGTTGCATTATTTCAGAAAAAAATAATACTCCTTGAAATTTTCATTGCTGAATGGGTAGTTTTGGGAAAAATGCATGTTTTTCGATGAAAAATCGCCGAAAATAGGAAAAAATTGTCATGTTCGCATGAGTCCTGCTTCTAAAGATTCAAACATCAGAATATATCCCATTCATTATACTCTTTAAAAATGAGAGAATTAGAAGCTCGAACTTCGAGTAAACCTTTATGTTTTTTGGTCAAAATATTGATTTCTTTTGCACAAATTATTGTGTTATTCATAGAATCAGTAATTTTGCTCAAAAACGAATTCGGGTACATATTGGTTTGACTGCTTTAGGATAAAGCAATACCATAGCCTTATACATAGAAAAAAAATTGTGCTCCTGGCGACCTTCTAACTATAAAGATAACAAGTTGTTGCCATGGCAACCAGCAAAACCGTATTTATAAGAAAATACACTCCTCAGAACTGTTTATTTTATCAAAATATTTCAAAATAGGCTTTAAATCATACACAAGCTATAAGAATCCAGAAAAATAAGGGTATATATGACTTTTTCAATTTTCTTGCATTGCAGAGGTATGTAAAGTTATGATGTGGCATTCTCTTAAATGACGAAAATGTTGAAATAGGCCAAAAATGGACGTTTATAGCCAAAAAACGAGACGGGCAAATTTTGATTTTTTGGTCCGAATAGTTCGAGGAGATGTTCCTCTACATGTTGACATATCCATCTTTCTTCCACCTCTTTCTTATCAAAAGTCGCCACCCTGACCTTAAATATGCAGAAAAAATCATTATAGCATGTTTTACTGTCAGAAAACACATATAGATAGTAATAAATCTAATCAAAGTCGGATAATTTTTATTATATGCCACATATCAGATATATTGTTTTGGTAAGCTTAGTAGCGGCCGCGACATCTTTTGCCTTCCAAAAATTATCCGTGACGTCACATTTCGATTCGTGAACAAGCCTATATCTCTTTGGTTTTTTTTAATGTTTTTGTACGAATTTTTCACATACGAAAAGGAGAAAGTTCAAAGATTCAAATAATGTGAACTTTGTCGAAAAAGTTTAGGATTTTCAGTAAGAACAGGTAGAGGTGGCGATAATATGTACTCTCCCTTCTTTCAAACTTGGTGAAACCCCAAAAGTTCATTGAGCACAGGTAAAAGACCAATCGTCAGATTTTCATGAAAATTAAAAGAAATGTGTATCCAGGGTCCCTCATCCTTCTGAGCAAATTTCATAAAATTTCACAAAGAAATAAAGATTTTAGAGCCAAAAATGTTGAAAAAAGTGGCGATACTATGTGCCCGACCAGTACAATCCAATATTACACTCACAGTGAACAGGTGAAAGAAAATAATTTCAGATAGGGAGTTTTCTATGTAAATTTTAGCTCGACGTCACCGATGTTAACTTTAATATTTATTTTTTATATTTTATTTTTTTTTCTTACACTATATCAGTTACAAATATATATCTAATATCTAAGTATGTAGATATAATGTAGTTTTGTTATTTTATGATAGAATAGAGTGGAGAGAAAGAGAGAAGAGATGGGGGGGTTACATTCACTCACATTTACACATACATGCACACATAACATATTAGATGTAACATGGTTACTTCAAACAGTTAATATGAATAAATTGATAAAGAACATAATTATATTAAAGTTCTAGTGGCTAAAAATATTTTTCCATGAATTCCATTCAGTGTTGAATTTATCTATACTTTTATTTTTCAAGGCCAGGATTTTGTGACATTCATATTGAAATTTAAGATGGTTTAATAGACCTGTCAGGGAAGGATGTTTCATTTTCTTAAGGTTGATATAAATATAATGTTTAGTATACAAAATAATAAAGTTTATGATAGTGTTTTCTTCATTAAAAGTTCTACCAAAAATCACTTTTCTCTTATCAAGTTGGACAACAATATTGGTTAAATCAAATATGATGTACTCAAGGTTACTCCAGAGATAATAAATGATATTACAATCAAAGAGAATATGTTAAATGGTCTCTGTTTCATGATCACGAAAGAAGCATAAATCAGAAGATTTTATTTTAATTTCTATAAGATAACTACTGGTTGGAAGTATTCTGTGTAAAACCCTGAATTGTAACCATTGAATAGTGGTGTCAAGTGTAGTTTTAAAACATATATTGAAAACATCTTTAGGTATTATGTCATAATTACTTTTGTTATTCCATTTAGTTATTCCTGTAGGTATAATTGGTTTAGTATTTATTTTCTGGTATATGATTTTATTTTGTTTATCATTCAGAATCAATATTTTATAGAAAAAAGGAATAATAGGATGTTCATAGTTTGCCGCTGTAACTAAGGAGATATTTCTCATCCTAGATAATCTAGTAATAGCACTTTGTATACCATTAAATAATAAAAAGCATATTTCTGGAATATACCTTCAAATTTCTAGAACAAAAATAATATGGATAGGATGCAAGAAATTCAGTAAGGATGTATATCATCACTCAAGATGGAAGCTTAGCTGGGTATCTACTCATTTCTCATTACTCGGTATTGAATTCTCCATTAATCTTGATGAAATGGTCAAAATCAATTATGATATACAATTGCCTAAAATATCCTCATTAGTTAATCAATGGCGAAGACGTATTTTAACTCCCATTGGTAAAGTTACTGAAGTTAGGAACTAATAATCCCCAAATGAAATCATTTATTTATTTCATTACCAAATCCTGATGCAGACCTCATAAAATCATTGAATAAAGAATTATGTAAATTTATTTCTCACTGCGACAAAGTTAATAAAATATACTTACTAAAGATTACAAAGTAGGAGGATTAAAGATGATTGATTTAGAAAATGTTATTGTTTCGTTAAAATGTACTTGGATCAAAAGAGTAATTGATGTTGGACAATCATGGTTTGATATTTTTACAGCTTCTTATGATAATGATATTATAAAAAAAGATGTATGACTTTGGAGATGACTATCTATCTATCTCAGCTTATCAAATTGAGAAAGAATAAATTTTGGATTGATACATTTACTTAGTGCATGGAAAAAATTTTGATTGAAACTCTAAATGATAATGGCTTTTCTAAAGAAGACCTAATGCTTTTACCTATTTGGCATAACTCTTTATAACCAATTTATTTTTATCAATGGTACACAAAAGGAGTAAGAATCATTAGTGATTTCTTTAAGAATGGCAAAATTTTAACAAAACAAGAATTTGAAAATCATTCAATCTTTGTTTTTTTTTTCAAGACTGAAAAACTTGCAAATAAGTAACTCGTTCAGGGCTATATTACACAACGGCTTAGTGATTATTGACGAAGTTTTTGGTCGCAACGGGTATACTATACACAAACCCTCTTTGCAGAATGACAAGTAGGTCTCACTTCTTAATGTAATTCATTCCGAGGTTCGCAACTGTTCCAAAGATAATTCTAATGATTTTGCCTTACCTTCTCGACTTTGAGACTGAATAATTGATGGAAATTACTTCTTCGATGTTAAGTTTAAAAGGTGTATGCGAACCATTTAAGACATGTTTTGACAGTCGTGAATACAGAGAAGAAATAGCTATGAATATATTAGGCGAATAAACATTCATGTCTCATTTTAGTTACTTCTTTTCCTGAGACTACTATAATTATACAAATGGGACATGAATGCAACATGACAGTGAGACGATTGAGCCGCAAATGTTTCGAGAATGAAGACGAATGCGACATGAATGCGCTACGATGTAAAACCCATGAAGAATTTGAGACGAATATAGACGATATTGTGAGCGAACAGTGTAACTAATACGACACGAATGTTAAAAGGACTAAAACAGACATTGGTGATTCTGAAATAAGAGGCTTTTAAAAATTGTATTCGAGTTTACAGCTGTTAAATTCGGATGTACAAAAATATATTTTTTTCATTTGCGTTGCATTTATGTCACAATCGTGTTACATTTGCAGTACTGCCGTGGCAGATTCGGGTTATTCGTGCTATATTCTTATTTCAATGTCCTTGAATTCTCCTCAATCGTATAGCAACCGTATCACATTCGTGTCTCATTCCTCATTTTATCTTTTTGACAAGAATACACAAGAAAGCAACATGAATGCACCACGAACGTGGAAAATCAGACACGAAAATGTGTTAAACTGTTTGTAACTTTTGCGTCGGTCTCAAGAACAGAAGAAATGCAGAAAAAAATGCGAAAGGTGACAAGAATAGACAAGCATGTCTACGAATGCGAGACGATTGCGCCACTAATAAGAACTTTCTCCATTTCGTAACTCATTATCCTTTGCATTCGCGACTGCCACATTGGAAGCCGGGTTTTTAGGGCATTATATACGAAACAAGTGGAAAAATGATCAAAAATAAGGAATGCTGACGCTTTCAAAAACCTTCAACCAAGACATCTCTGTCTTATGTGCGCCTCAATTTTGAAAATTTTAGTCAATTTTTATACGAAAGATGAATCTCATTGTGTAACTATTGTGTAGAATCGCTTCTTTCAGAGCGTAATAGCAGAATCATTCAAAATAAAATAAATTAGATCAACGTTTCGTCTAATTGCTACATTTCTCGTTCATGCAACGAGATGCGAAACTGATCTGTTGATTTTTCGTTTACAAGACCGCTAGCTAATAATTGTTCCAATCGTAGAAAAGATCTGCAACATTTTACTAAACATAAGTACAAAGATTGAAAAAAAAAAGAACCGAGGGTTATCATTGTTCACTTATTCTCTGTGCGATGTTTATTTCGCGACAAAATGCTGTTCGTTTCAATTTTTCTTATTGATGTGTATATCGTTGCAATGTGCTGTTTCAATTGATTATAAGTGCTAGCCTGCACCTGTAACTAAGTTAAGCTTTGGCTAATGTCACTGTTGAATACAAAATGTAACACCGAGAACATGAAGTATCTTAAGACGGCTTTCGGAATTTACTGATTGTCTGCATCGTATCTGCATCGTATCTAAATAGACAAAAATTTATTTATTAATTTTATGTATTTATTAACTTTTCTTCAAATGTTTCGTCTCTTTCAAAATTTTTGTACATCTGTTAAAAGTGCTTGGACCTTTATACATTTAATATGAGTACAATAGTACAGGTGTTGTCACATTGATCATCCCTCTGGATAAAGCGGTCCGGTGTTATATAGTAGTTTTTTCCCCATAGTAGTCCCCCCGAAAAAAAAACTGCTATATAAAACTGCTTTTCCCCCCTGGCGGAAAAACTGCTATATAGTAGATTTCCCCCATAGTAGAATTTCCCCCCTACCGATACCGGTTTGGATTTTATCTTTTTTATATCTTATTCTCTGTCTGTCTATGTGTCCGTCCGTCTGTCTCTCTTATTCCCTGTCTGTCTGTCTGTTCGTCCGTCCTCTTCATCTTCCATTCTAAAAAAAAATAAGTTTGAGATTTAGACCCTGTCTTATTTTTCTTTGTCTGTCTGTCTGTGCGTATGTCTTTTTATATGATTGTCTGTCTGTCTGTTTGTGTATCTGAGACTGAGTGCATATGGGTTTTGTGTGTGTTATGTCTGTCGTGTATGTCCGTCTTTGTATATTTCTGAGTCTGTCTGTCTGTCTGTCTATCTGCGTGTCTATCTATGTGTTGATGTAATACTGTCTGTTCTTCTGTATATGTAAGGGTTATTCTACTGTCTCCGAGGGCGTAGCCCGAGGGGCAGTTGAATAACCCACTTGTTGCACGGCAATTGTTGTGCCATCAAACGTTACAATCATCACCGTTGATTGAGTAATTATAAGTCGTTATTCCGAGTAGGATAAAACTACTCATGGTCAGTAAACCGTTAAGAATTTCACGCATTTCAAATGTAGATTTCAAAGAAAACAACGGTAAAAAAAACCCCCAGTATTTGTTGTTAAATTTTTCAAATTACACTGTAATTAGAGAACATAGGAAGCGGATTTTAGGAGATTCGGTTAAGGATTCCCCCGTACATGTTTTCCAACAAATATTCAAAACTACGGGAATATTATGATACTATTATATCTTTGTTTCTTTTCAAAAGTATTCCAGGGTACCAGTCAGTACATTATTCCATCGAAATCTTGCGAGTTTTGTCTGGTACATGTAGCTGATGCTATGCATATTGAAACATTTTACAAAGAGCGGATCTAGAGCGAGCTGGGAGTCAGAAATCCCCCCCCCCCTGGAATTTGTAAAAAAAAAACCAACATGATTTCCCGTTTCTATGTATTTTCTTTCAAAATCATAGGTTGTACCCCTTTCCTTAACGGGCTGAATCAACGTTATGGGGAAAAAAATCTAGATCCGCCCATGACATTGAAGTTCAACCTGTAAATCGCGGTATTTTTATTATGAAATGTCATTTTAGAGATGCTAACGCAAACATTCCTGTCCTGTATTTTCAAAACGGGAGGCAATACATGTCAGGTCAGTTAAGGACAGTTAACGGCTCAGTTGATCAGTCAATGATTAGTTCAATCATTAATTCAATCATTGTTTCACAATGAAAAATGTTGCACTGTCTGGAAAGGTGTTAATTACCGTCTACAAGGTAGACCGTGCAACAATGTTAGTTATTTTCTGCCTGTATCTTTCTGCGTGTCTTTTTGTGTGTGTGAATGGGTGTATGTATGAGTCAGCCTGTATTGTTGTCTGTCTGTGTGTCTATCTATCTCTGTTATTCTTATAACAATGGATTTATTTTAATGCTGTTGAAAAACATAGTTTATTTGTTTTTATTTCAATGTGTTCTTGTCTGTCTACAACTGAGTACGTCGCTGTGTGTTTATCTGTATGTCTGTGTGTTTGTCTGTATGTGTGTATGTGTCGTTCTATCTGTTCTTGTATTTCTCTTTGTGTCTGTTTATATATCTTTTTGTCTTTTTTTGTATTATCTGTTCTTGTGTTTCGCAGTCTGTCTGTCGATGTGTGACTGTCTGACTCTTTCTTTCTTTCTTTCTGCCTTTTTGTGGTCTTTGTGTTTGTCTGTCTTCTATCTGTCCGTAAATGATGCTATTGAAGACATTTAATATCTGTACCACTTGTTGAGTGTCACTGCTTTTGGACCAGGAGTCCCCGAGGGCACATGTAGCCACGTTTGATCAATCATATCGACGCATTCAAAAATTTCTGTTATCACATTTTCCTGAACGTGGGTCCTGTAGCATCATATATCCCGCCTACCATGCTACGTCTTTTGGTACATTTTTGGACATAATAACTTTCACATTCTTTGACCATATATTACATTGTTTAAATTGGGGATCACTGACGAGGGTAAAGTACCCGAAACGTGCATGTCTGGGCCATCGTGTTCTTAAATGAGGCGATTGAATTGGAAGACGTTTAACATTTGTGTGTGTTTGGATACGTGTCTGTCTTTGTAAGTCTTTAGTTATTTGCTTGACATTGCGTACCTTTATTTATGTGCCTGTCTTTGTGTCTATTGATGATTGTCTGTCTGTGTTCCTCTCTATGTATGCATGTCTGTCTGTTTGATTGTCTGTCCGTCCGTCCGTGTGATTTTATATCTATATATCTGTTTATCTGTCTGTCAGTCTGTGTAAAAATTATTGTTACTCAAATTGGCACAGGGACAAATGTCAAGGAACATGTCAGCATCTAAGTTAATAGAAATCTTGTAGGTCAAGGTCAATACTTGAAACTTACCAAGTTTTATTGATTAAGTTTTAATATTCTTTGTGCAATATATATAGTCTAATTCAAAAGGTAAAATCTCAAAGTCAAGGGTAATAACTGAAATCAGGTCAGCCTGTTTAGATTTACCGCCCAGTTTAAACGTGATATTTGATATTTTGTTATATGTACAGCATATTCAAAACACTAATGCCTATGTCAAAGTCAATACATGAAATCAAGTCAACTCATTAATTCCTTTATCCAAACAAATATGATACATGTATTCCATAACTCATAACTACATTTTTGAAAGTCAATGTCAAATAATCAAGGCCAAGGTCAATACCTAATTTCCAACCTTTTCCCTAGCTATGCTTTATCTCTTTACAAAGATTTAATATCAATTCTCTGTAACCATTTAAACAATTTCGGCACGCATGGTCTCCGATTTTCATGAAATTTCACACATAAGTAGGGACCAATGAAAAAAGGAAAATTTGACAAAAAAATTAATTCTAGGTCATCTGCTTACCATGGCAACGGCCTTTAAAGTTGAAAAAAATGGCAAAATTGAGCGAATTTGAAGCACTATAATTTGGTCTATATGTGACATCAATGGAAGATTTTTTTATGTATCCTAAAGATTAGAACATAAGATTTTAAATAAGCTCAATAGTAGTGTCTGATATTGTAAAAAAGGCTGGTTGCCATGACAACATAATTAACTAATTTTGATATATTGATTTCAAAATGCTGTTTGTATTTTCCAATTTTTCTTCTCTCTTGAAGGGTATATGATAAGGAAATAGAATTTATTTTATAAAATGAGAAAATTCAAGATAAACCCACTTGTTGCTATGTACATAAGTTACCTTGGCAATTGTAACTATGGTGTTTAATATTACTTATTTTGCAACTTCAGAGTTATTTAAAAAAAATTGCATCATGATGAACAGATAAAAATTGTTGGGATTATCCAACACAAAGAGCTCTTTCAAAAACCGTGAAAAAGCTATGGGGAACATTTGTTACCATGGCAACCCTTTTTTATTATTTTCATAAAACAGTAATTATTAATCCCAGGAAGTTCGAATTTAATGAAAATAAAATAAAGTAAGCCTCTATCAAAATATAATAAAAAAAGTTTCAAATAATTAATGGTTGCTACAGTAATTTAGCCATACATTAAGCATTTTTTGTTGTTTTTCGAAGCCTTTTCCTCAAAAAACGAAACAGGCTTACACTACCTTTTTTTACATATACGATAAAGCAAAGTCTGAACTTTATTTTAGATTTAAAAAATTCTGGATTACTTAACTTTTGATGTCCGTATCCAAGGACTCAAAGTGGGCCTAAGTGCAATTTTACACAATCGTTCCCATAGCAACGGGCTATTTCCTGAATATTTTTTTAAAATTTTCTTTCGTGTAATGAAAGATCTACTTGAATAAATTAATCAATTTTCATCACTTTGAATTAAAATAAAATGATCTAGTAAAAAAAAGGACTCTAAATATTGTCCAAAATTGCTTTCATTTTTGCGATTTGAGGTCATGTTGCCGTAGCAACGAACAGAAACTTTGTCCCTATGTAAATGCTTATGTTTTATTTGCATAAAAACTCAAAAATGTAAGTAATTTATCGTTGAATTTTGAAAAAAATGCCAAACATACTATTTTTATAGGGTACCTGTGTTGTTGCTATGGAAACATATAGATAAGACCATAAACCCATCTTTATTATTACTTAACTTGAAAGAGCAATGATAGGGTACTGATAATTCATTAGTGTTTGTTTTAGAATATGCTGCATAAATTATGTATGCGACTTCAAAAACACCCAAAAATGCATTTTTTCAATATTCAAAATCCGTTTCCATGGCAACCGGATGAGATATCAAGAAAATTTTTAACAAATTTTTACTTTTGGGTCAGACCCAACCTTATGTACAAATTTTATCAAAGTCTGAGACATGCCGTGCCATTCGTCCTTCATAAAAGTGCAAATGCTTACAGAGAATAGCTATTAACAGCAATTCTCTGTAAGAACCAAAGAATTTCAAAACATGTTGGCACGGCATGTCATGGATTTTTGAGATTTTTGGTATGGAAGTTCAATATGAAGTACTAGTATGTAAATCAACCCCAGTTTTTTTCAAAAAGGTTGTCGTTGCCATGGTAACCGTGTCTGAAGTTTCAAAAATCGGGAAAATCTATAGGGCAAGGCATATTTGTAGGCTTCGTTACCATGGAAACAGGTATATTTTAAATCTTGAATTGCTTTGATTATTTTCTTTTAATCCTTATTATCATGCATATTTGTAAAGTTTTTTACATTCATCTCGGATGCCTTATGTATACAAGATGAAAAATTGGGCCAAAACAGGGTATCAAAAGGCTTTGTTTTGGGCACTCAAAGACCCTTTTTGTATGTTTTTACTGTTTTACAAGGTTGAAAATTTCATAAAAGCACCAGTTTTTGAAGTCCAAATTCTAGTTATCTAATTAGTATCAGCTTTGAACTCTACATGAATATAAAAAATTAATTGGGCTAATTTGTCCTTTTATATGCAAAGCAGCATCAAATTTAGTTGCTATGGCAACAATCGGCTGAAAGGTTTCAATACGATGAATTTAAACATAACCTCTATCAAACTATCTACGCATGATATTGGAACAGAAGTTCATATATACATCTATCAGAGGCGTTTTGATATATAAATGACCTTGAAAATATTTGAAGGTCACCCACTGAATTTTCAAGGTCATTAAACTTTAAGTGACCAGATTTGACGAAAAATCCTGATTTTTCATAAAATGAAGGTGTTGATATTTTAGAAACCTTGAAATATTGAACTTGACATTTATTTGCCATAAAATGATAAATGTATCACTTATTTCTAAGAAATATTGATTGCGTTTCTTCACATCTTCGAATATCTAAATTCTTGGTGAGTATTTTGATAAAAAAGGGACGAAGTCTGTATTTTTCTTGTTTTTTGACGGAAAAATATTTTCCTATTGAATTGCTACAATTTAATAAATTCTAAAATTTGTCTTTCTTGTATTCATGTGCTTTCATAATATATATGACCTATGAAAATATTTAAATAAAAAAATCACTAAAATCGGTAAAAAAAAATGAAAAATCAATATCTTATGCAAAATTTGAGTCTCAAAGTATAAATGACCTTGAACATCAAGCCAATGACCTTGAACATTTTAATTGTTCTTATGTAAACGATATAAGTCATATCTATACATGCATACATTTTGACAATCTTATGTAACTCTAAAGAGGAATAAAATCAATTTCAAAGATAATATGAAACATGCAAAAAGTTCTATTCTTGCCATGGCAACAGTCTTTGACGACAGAATTTAAGTAAAACTCTTAAATACCCACTCCAATTTTTCGTTCATTTTATTTGACAATAAACATACATTTCCATTGATGAAAATCACTAGTCTCCTATTGGTGCCTTTTGTGATATTTAAGATTGAAAATGGTCCAAAACACACTAAATTGGCCCTTATTCTCACCTCTATTTTTCGCTTCATTTGGACTTATTTTGGCTTAATCCAATAAGCTTCCTGTAATAAATATCACATATCTAAGTGTACTTAGTAAGAATGGAAGTAAGGAAGAATATATTATATAAAGATGAACAAGCTGTTACAGTGGTATCCATGGCAACGAAGTCTCCGAAGCTGGCTTATTTCATGGTCCCAAAAGTGCTATGAATAGAATGACCTCGTTACCATGGCAACCGGAGGTCACATTGGCTGCAAAGTGTTATTTTCATGGTCAGTACATAATAAACATAATATATACCCATTATACCGAAAATCATCAAAATCCATGACATGCCGTGCCGAACGATTTTGGTCCTTACAGAGAATGGCTAATAACATTTTGGACCTTTTAGTCTTTTTCCCAAATAATCAAAACGCAACAGATGAACCAAATTGTTGATGCAGATGGTGAGACGGACGGACGGGCAGACAGACACTTATATAGCCATTTCATAGGACCGGATTTATTTTGAAATCTGATAAAAGATTAAAACCAAACAAAACAACTAAACATTCTACACAACAATTGAATTCAAAATGCGGTTGTCAAATACCCGGGAAGAGTTACCAGTTCCTGTTTGTTTGGCGTATGATGAATCATTGAATAAAGAGCGTCAACAATATTTTAAACACAAGCGAGTGGAAAGCTCAATGTAAGCTTTTGTCGTAGCCCATCATCCGTCAGATTGTTCTGTAAACTTTTCAAAATATCGATTCCATTCTGCAGAACTGCATGACAGAACAATTGATGTCCGAAGTAAACTTAAACCCCAACAGTGACCACGACCATCGGTGAATTTAGAGAAGAAGTGTGGGCACAAGCCCACCTTCGATGTCAATCACAATATATGTTCTTACTAACGCTGCTTCAATAAAGTATGTCAACACAGATAATGAAGTGCCATGTGTACTCATGAAATGAAATAGTAATCCTCTATTATTTTCATGTTTCAAAATACCCCGGCCTTTTCTTATTAAGCCTCCCCCTCCCCCAATTTTAAATTCTGTATTTGCCCTTGACCAAAACAATTTTTTATGATACGTATCGAAATATGTAGAAAGTATTATATCATAGGACTGAGAAATGAGGTGTCCAATGGGTAATGATAGAAATTATGTTTCAAATATTGAAATCAGGAGTATTGATCATTTTGAAATATTTATCTGTGTCCTATGATAATTTGAAAACTATTGCACAAGGCTAATGGATACTGCATTAAGAAATAATAATGATTGCAAGAAATGTTCTGGAGTTATTTTCCCTTAATGATGAAAATGGTAAAAATTGATCACACGAAAACTTATTTGTAAAGTTTTGATTTTGCATTGAAATTTGATGAAAAATATTGTAGAAATGTTTACCAATTGATAGCTGATGCCTCATCCCTGTATTCAACCATTCACTCAAAAATAACTTTTTCCCATAGAGTTCAATGTTAATGTACTAGCCTATATGGCAAAGAGCAAAATGAAGGTCAAATTGCCGTCGCTTTTCCCTTGGCAATGTTTCTCGATATGGGTGATTACACTCAATAACAGAGCGCTGCAAAGGTAAATAACAAAAGTTTATCATGTACTCAGGAAGAATAGACGTTTCTTGATCGATCGGTACCAAGTGTTCACTCGGGCAATATCGTCATACGAGTCATCCCTTGTGTTTGTTTCTGTATTTTAATTGGAGGATGGGGTACTTATTTTGTACTCTTTGTGTCCTGTATCCCCTATCTCCTAAATATAATTTAATTAAATACCAGAAAAAAAAATCGATTAACTTCTGTTGATATTTAATTATGTACAGGTCCACGTAAGGATCATGCAGCTGGAAAACCTTGAATTTTTTGCAGAACGTTTTTCTCTTGAAATGTGTTCAGATAAGCCTCCATATGAATGTTCCGAAGGAATTTTTCCTCATACATGGATGGTGTAGAAAGTTATAGGGGTAGCAAATTTGATTGAATCGTATAGAAAAACTTTTACCGCCAATTTTTTTCCTTTATAAATTATGAGGTGAATATCGCTACCTTGAAAAATGAATATCATATAATTGACTTGTACCACAAATATGTCTTAAAACAGAAATAAAATGTTTCGCAAAAAATGCTGATGTATTACCCCTTCCTGATTCTTTCGTGGACCTATACTTTACAAGTTTAAAATACAAACAAAATTGTGACTACAAGAGCGGAGGAAAGTATCCGCTAAGATGGTTGCTTTAGCAACCGCCTACGGCAGTGTACTGGTTCAAAAATAACGATTTTAAAAGGGAAAGAACCATAGCCCTTTACTACGCGTCTCAGACCCTCCAAAAAGAGGGAGGCTTTCATATAATAGGGAAATATGGGTTGTACACATTCAGATAAGCCACGGCCTTTTTCTTAGAAAAAGAGACTTGGACGTCGAACGGCGCCATTTGAAAAATAGCTCCCCGTTAGTTTATTAGTTTTTGTTATAATCTATCATGAATTCCAAGTTCCAACACTGGATCGTAACTGACAAATATGTTTCTCATATTATAAGCATATTATTAGTCGTATAGACATACCGTACAACCAGAATTTTTCGCGGGTATCAAATTTCGCAATTTCATAGTAAAATAGAGTGTCTTTATTTTCGCGAGTACAATTTTTCGCGAATTCTAAATTACAAGCATATATGTATATATAATGTTACTGTTTTATACCTTTCATTATTGAAGTTTTAGTTACGTCTGTACACTCAATTCAATTTCATTTGCGTTTAATTGGAACAAGTAAAAAGCATGACGCATGTACGACTAGAACGAAATGTAAATGATATACCAATTTGTGTTGTAACTGAACAAACACAATTTTTCGTGGGAATGATTTTTCGCGATTCCAAATTACTCGCGAAAATTAATATCTCGCGAAAGTTTCTGGTTAAACGGTATAAAAGACACCGTTAGTTCGAGATTTATCGCTCTATTTAAATTTTTATCGGAAAATATGCCGACAATGTAGAGAAAACCTCAATTTTCCGATTTCTAAAGTGAGCTGCGCGGTAAATAGGAAGAAACGAGCGCGTTTAGGATTACTTACTTATATAATACTTGTAAATGACCAACCAAAATTGAGTCTTACCTTCCGTGACACTTAACGATACTAAAACAACAGCTAAACAAATGAAAGTGTTCATCTCTGTATCTGAACGACATGAAGGAACAAAACAGCATTGTAAAACTTAAGTTATATACAATGTATGAAAAGTAGGTGGAGCATTTCATTATCGATTTGTCATTCAAATTTCTACAGTATCCGCCAATAGAAAACTCAAAAGATAGCAACGCCAACGCTGCAAGATACGCCCGTCGGAGTATTAATTTCTCATAAATAATATTGTGAATGCAATTATTTCAGTTTTAGTCTCAAAGTGACTTGACCTTTACACATAATTTCTCATTTAACATGATTGAGAGACAAAAAAAAGAAAACTGGTGAGAAGTATGAAATAATATGTGTTGTTCTTCAGGTGTACAAAGTTTGAATAAACATGATAAAGAATGGTATTCAAATATATTGTCAAAATAAAAATGGCCATGAAACCCTGTTTACTGCGGCCGCAAAATGACATTGACCCCTATCTTACAAAAATATTAGGCTCTATGACTTGCTAGAGCCAACCCACATGGTACATTTGAAGGATCAAGGACGACTGAGAGCCATTCGAAATTCAAGAACCTTAACTCTGCAAATAAGTCAGTTGAACACAAACTACAACTGTATCTGTAATTCATTATTATGAAGCTGTATACCATGTTTCAATTCAATAGCTGCAAAGGCTGCGAAAAAAAGTATGGAAAACTGTAAAAATGTTGAAAATTTCTATGTTCAAGGGACATAACTCTGAATCTCGAACTGCATCTATAACTTTTTTATTACAAAGGCATATATCAATATTTTAATATGTTTCAATTCAATAGCTGAAAAAGCTGCGAAATAAAGACTAGAAAACTGTAATATTGTTGGAAATTTTTATGTTCAAGGGCCATAACTCTGCTAAAAATAGGTAAATTTTTCTTACACTCGATCTGGATCTGTATTTATTTATCATAAACTTTAAGGCATATATCAAGTTTCAACACGATAGCTGTATAATCTGCTCAGAAAAGTCCAGACAACTGTAAAATTGTTTAAAATTTCTATGTTCAAGGGCCATAACTCTGCTAAAAATAGGTGAATTTTTCTGAAACTCGAACTGGAGCTGAAATATTTTATTATAAAGAAATATATCATGTTCAAATTAATAGCTGTAAAGGCTGCGAAAAAAAAAAGTTCGGAAAACTGTGAAATTGTTTAAAAAATTCTATGTTCAAGGGCCATAACTCTGCTAAAAATAGGTCAATTTCTCCGAATCTCGAACTCGATCTGTAGTTACTTATTATAAATGCATATATCAAGTTTCAATTTTTAAATAGCTGCAAATACTGCGAAAAAGGTCCGGAAAAATGTAAAATTGTTAAAAATTTCTATGTTCAAGGGCCATAACTCTGCTAAACGAAGGTCTATTTTTCCGGCACTCGAACTGGATCATACGACGTTTGATATGAAGTCATGTGTGAAGTTTCAATCTAATATCTTGAACGGCCTTTGAAAAAAAAAAACAGAAAACATGACCTCGGACGGATGAACGCACTGATGGACGGACGGACGCACGGACGGACTAACGGACAGCGCCATAACATGAAACGTCCTGTCTTAAGACGGGCGTATAAAAGTGTACAGGACGAAATTAAGTTTAGATATGCGCACCTTTATTTTTGCCTGAACATACATTTCAAATGCTTTATTTAGATAAATAACAACAACAAGGGGGCCACATCACTCACCTGACTAACAGACAAAAGAATGATAGTGGACAATGTGTTGGAGGACCTTGAGTACGTGTTTCCTGTATAGGTTTCGTGAAATTTTGTTCAGTGGTTAGAGAGGAGAAGTCGAAAATGTAAACAGTTTACGCCGGACGGACTGAGAGAGGTGAGCTAAAATACTGTTATGATCAAACCGTTTGACTCTAAACGGTATTCTTGCTGTTTTATTAAGCTGCTTAAACTCCTTTGTGAAAATAAATGTAAACGTCTTCAAATTGAATAGCATCATTTAAGAACAGATAAATTGGCGGCATGGACCAGACATGCACGTTTCGGGTACTTAACCCTCGTCAGTGATCCTCAAATCTAAACAATGTAACATGCCAAAAAAGTATGAAAGTTACTATGTCGAACAAGCGTACCGAAAGACGTAGCAGGACGGGTGGGATGTGATGCTACAGGACCCACGTTTTATAAATTTCGAGAAATATTGATAACAGAAATTTTAGAATGCGTTGAAGAAACGATCAGCCGAAATTGATCGAACTTGGCTACACAGTTAGACAATGGTAAAAAAGTTAGACAATGTTGATAAAAAGATTCGATTTATTATAGATAAAAAATCCAATGATCAACCAAAGAGCAACACGCCTAAGTCCCTTACTGTGATTTCGGAGTGGTCGGTACCTTACCACTGAAAATCATATAATGATTGAGCAACATGTGTAAGGTATTTTTTCATCAACATCTGTTTTATTCAATAGATCCATTTTCATAAACAAACGTGTATATTTCACAATCAATACAATGGCTTAAAATTTGAACGTTGTCAAACATTCACAGACTGGCTGAATGAAATACATATTTGTGAAAAGATAAAAGCTGATGTCAAATAAAAACCGTTTTATGTTTAAGGAACTAATTTTTGATTGATATTAAAGATGAAATTATTTTAAATATTTAACCTTGCGATTACGTGCCACAATATACATAAAATAAACAGTAAGTTATATCGAGTCAATTTGAAATATCACTGTGATAATTCTTATGACCTCGGGTTCAGAATTAATAGTATTCACGCTGGTCATTCACATAAAGCGCCTTGGTTTGATAAAGCGTTTTAATCATTCGATATCTTAATTTTCTCAACAAACTGATAAGATAATTTTTCTTGATTTTGAAGAAATAATCTGTCGTAATTGATTCAATAATTATTAGCCATACTTGTTGATACTTTAAACGATACCTTACTTACTTACTTACTTTAATCAGCGTGAGGATAAATTCATCAAAACTCTTTAATGACTTGTCAATAAAAACGTAATAATTCGTCATTTTCTTAACAGGGAAAGATCCCTATTCATTGTAATGAATAAATTTTATTGTATTAACATAAAAGGAAAATGTTTTTTTTTTACTTCATGTTGTCAATTTTAGCGTTTTTAACATAGATTGAATAAAGTGTCGCGCGGAAAAACAATAAAGCGACCTCCGACTCTAAAACAAAATTCAATAAAGCGACATAAACTAAAAATGTAGTATCTTTCTTTGAGAGAAGCATGCTAAATGGATAATGCATTATAGTCGTATTTAATCAGAATAATTCACAATTCATGTAAGGTTGTGAAATTATACCTTTAACCTTCTGTTACGTTGTTTTAACCGTTGGATTTTGAACAAGTTCCTTTTAGTTGAGAAATTAAATACAAGAAGGCTTCTTTTTAATAAATTTTTATACACGTAATAACTCCTCAACAGTGGCGCTTAAACATTTAAGCCAACTAAAATTTTTAAATTGTCATCTTAAATTTAAGTACTTTTGTCCAGGGTAAGGTTTTGAGGAAATGTTTTGAAGTGATGAAAGATTTCGATAAACTTTCAAATACTTAAAAAGAAAGATAACTTTATACATTTTTGGTATTAACCTTTCGTTTCTCGATTTTTCCTAGCATGCCATTCTACTAGATGCTTTTACTGCATATTAGAATTTCGGACACTTATAGAATGCACAAAATTGCATTGGCGCACATAAAGAGATAGACTTCAAGTACAGAAAGCCTGTTTTGAATGAATTTTCCGGAAGGTTTGACTATTCCTCCAATGCTATTTTGAACCTAGATTTTATTTGGATATGCTACTGAATCGACCCTACAGGAAATCTGGAGCCGCGCACTCTCTGTAATGTAAATGTACAAATCTAACTTCAAAAAATTAAAGAGGACGCTACTGAAATTATTTTTGGTGGCTCCGCTGGAAGCATCACTGATGAGAATTTTAATATTCGAAACACGTGTCTGGTGCATGGAAATTGGTTTGTAATTTTCTTCATAAAGGTATAGAGCTGAAACCTTTCGACATTATTTATATCATTCTTCATTAAGTCTTGATTAACTTCAAGATGAAAGTCGTTAAATTAAGGCCAAACACGATCATTTACGTTTAAATTTTTTTTTTCAAAAACCCTTGTGTCTCACATGAAATTCAGATGAAATGACTATCATGTAAATTTCACATGAAGCTTTATGTGAAATTCATATAAAATTTCACCTTAGATTGATGTGAAAAAAATGTCACATGAATTTCATATAAAAATACTTCACATGAATTTTTCTTTGTGACATTCATGCGAAATTTAATTTACTCGAAATTCATTTCAGGAACTTCACATCAATTTCATTTTAAAAATTTCATTTTCTTGCTTCTTTCATGTAAATTTCATCTTGAATTTCATGCAAAAGAAAGGAGGGGATCGCCAACAACACATAGTTGCAGCACCAAAAGCAATCCCCCCAATAACCCACTGTAAAAAAAAGAAGACACGCTCAGAAAGAGACGCAATTGTACAAGGAACGCCAAATCACAGAGAAACAGCAAACACAAATGACAAATGTTGCATAAATTTCTCGTGATAAACACAAATTTTAATGTTATAAAATCAAATTCAAGGAATTGTGGTCCCCCGCTTTTGGGTGTTTGTCTTTAAAGAAATGCTTACAGACACCCCTCCATTCTTACGTTTTAATAATATATCTCATATCTTATCAACATTCTAAATATGAAAGATTAACTCCAAGATTAGGTCAAAAGGTCCAAACTTTTGTTTTGTTACCAATGGACAGGGCTTATGAAAAGGTCTGCACATGTGAAATAATTTAGACCTATCATTTAAATTACCATCCAAAACTTATGGTCGAGGTTGAAGTTTTAAAATGTGGGTCAACCTCCATGTAAGAGGTCAAAAGATCAGAATGTTGTTACCAACAGAAAGGTCTTGTTACGAGGAATACACATGTGATATGTGAAAGCCCTATCATTTTCCATTAAAAAGTTATGGACAAGCTTAAAGTTTTTTTTTAAAGTAGGTCGAATTCAAAGGTCCAGTTCGCAAGGTCAAACATGTTGGTATCCATGCAAAGGTCTTGTCACAAGGAATACACATGTGAAATATCAAAGCCCTATCGATTTCCATTAAAAAAATATGGTCAAGGTTAAGGTTTTTAATAAGTAGGTCAAAGGCCAAGGTCAAGGTCACAAGATCAAAAACTTTGGTTTCCATAGAAAGGTCTTGTCACAAGGAATACACATGTGAAATATCAAAGCCCTATCACTAACAAATGAGTTAAAGAAGATCCTGACGAAAATCTCAACAGCACCCACAATAGAGCACCATGTAGAACATCGACGGACCCCTAGCTAGCTAGCTAGAGGTGGGATCAGGTGCCCGGGAGGAGAAGCATCCCCTGTTGGCTAGCCGCACCCGCCGTCGATGTCAATGCACGAAAATGAACACAGTATATAAAATGCATGCACTGTCTGGGGTTATGGCCAAGGTTAAAGTTTTTAATAAGTAGGTCAAAGTCAAAGGTCAAGTTCACAAGGCCAAAAATTTTGGTATCCATGGAAAGGTCTTGCCACAAGGAATACACATGTGAAATATCAAGGCCCTATCACATTCCATTCAAAAGTTATGCACAAGGTTAAAGTTTTTGTGACAGACGGACGGACGAACGAACCGGTTTTAATATCCCCACGCTTTCGGGGGTCAATAAATTGCACGTGAATTTCACACGAAGCACAATTGGCTGTGTCAACCTGAACCCAGGGGAAACATTTCTGGCAACTTTTATGAAGATAGGTTCAGTTCATGCTCTTACATTACCTAGAAACAATTATCAGGGTCCTTTGAACTTGACCTGGACCTTTGACCTTTAGAACCCAAAATCGATAGGTGTCATTCTTAACTCACAGGAAATACTTATGATAAATGACAATAAAATAGGTGCAAAACAAAGGAGGGGATCTCCAACAACACCCGGTTGTAGCACCCACAGCAAAACCCCAAAACACCCAATGCAAAAACACAAAGCAGACAAGCACGGAAAGAGACGCATAAGGGACAAGGAACGTCAACGCACAACACAGAAACATCAAACACAAAGGACTACACATAAACCAACGAGGCCAATGGGCAACCGGTGCCGACTAAGGACGGCCATCTGCCACGGAAATAGCAGAAGGTGTGGTTATCCTGGATTACGTGCGCACAACCCTCCCACTTTTCCGATTACCCAGAGGTCTCGAAGAACGTACAATTGTGGTGTAAAACAACCTCCTCACTGTCAGATGACCACACACAAACAAGACCACAAAACGCAGGGGCCCAAGCAACACAGATGAATATGTAAATGGATATAAAACGAGGGCGTACGTAATACAATCCGTGCTCTGCCGCCGCGAGCTCATGTATGTTATCACCCGAGGAGTCCGACTGACATTCAGAGAAAACAGGTGATCGGGGCCCTGTCTTCTCTAAAGAGGTTTGGACAGGGCCCGTCATGGAGTCCCGTCGTCACAGTCAGGTAGAGTGTAAGTTTTAAGAATGCGCTTGTACAAGACTGTAGATTGGTCAAGTACCAAGCCTAGTGTCCGTCTGGTGACATTAGGATCATATCCACTTTATAAAAAGCGTTTGGTGATTCTGACGCATTTTCGATAGTGATGTTGTCTATCTTTGATCCTTCTTATCTTGTTAATAATGTCACCATAAAATGCAGGTTGTGAAATACACAGAGTAATATACTCTGTTGCCTGTATTGGTCCGAATTTCAAAAGAAGTTGACAATAATTTTTGTAAAATTTCCAGAAAGTCTTTACTAGTTTGTGAAAGCGAAAACCTTGTCCTAAAAGTTTCTTGGTAATTTGTAAATTTCTACTATGAAAATCCAAAACATCAGTACATGCTCTAGCATACCGGATGAGCTGTGAAATATAGATACCATAGGACGGTAATCTAGGAACATCACCGTCAAGCCAGGGGAAGTTTACTATGTTAAATCCAAAATCATATCTTTTGTCATACACACTTGTATGGATCTCTCCGTTAACAATTTTGATATTTAGGTCCAAAAATGGTGTTTCTGTGTTTGAAACGTTTGCCTTGTTTAGAATCAATTCTTGTGGATAAATAACATTTTTATACTTTTCAAAAACAGGATTGTCGATAGTAAGAATACCATCCAGGTACCTAGAAGTACCAATGAAGCATTTCACATCATCATTTTTTCTTTGCTTTTGAAGATTTTGGATAAATTCCTTTTCATACGTGTATAAATGTAAATCTGCAACAAGAGGCGCATAATTAGTACCCATTGGAATCCCTACAACCTGCTTGTAGAGTTTCTCACCAAATCTTACATAAATATTGTTCAAAAGGAAGGACAAGGCAATACACAGGTCACCACATGTCCATGGTTTGTATGATTTGTAATCTGTGGCGGAAAAGAAACCCTTCAGAAGTACAAATATAAGTTTTCCCCTCTCGATCAAAACACCATTTAATGAGTTAGGACAGTCGAGCATTCTAGCATCGATGAAGCGTGGTGTACATATTAGAAAAGTTGTATGAAGATATCGTATTTGCTTCAAAATTTCTTGATTTCATTTTGTCAATCACATCCCCTGAATTTTTAATAGACCAAAAGAAGTTTACGCCATTCCTGTTCATGACAGTTTCACAGTATTTTGCCACGTGTTCCTTTATAGCCGTGAGAGCTGACGTCAGATTTCTCGACAAAATTGCTGTTGAGCAGTTGCTACAATTAGCAATGTATCGAAATTTGTAAGGAGACTTGTGAAGTTTTGGTATACAGTATATTGTAGGGAGATCCAATTTAGAAATAGGGATATTAAAAGAAGAAATGTCACTATTAAGTTTGTTCAAAATATTGGGAACACTTTCGTTGCTTTCGATATAAGTATTAGTAGAGGAAAGTTCCGAAACTAATGTTGATATGTAGTAGCGTTTTCAAATAATTATGGTGTTGTTGGCTGCTTTGTCTGCAGGCGTGAAGACATATTTTTCATCTAAATTACGTTACTTGGATTTGAAATATCTTTCAGATTTGGAAATTAGATTTTCAAAAAGATGAGGATTTTTGTGGTAGTTATCTATTCGAGTATCGGTAATATCCAAAATGAGGTTTTTCCAGTCATTCAGAGCATGCGATTCGACTCCTTCCGATTTACACCATCGTTTGGTATAGTTATCTAAAGCTTCCTTTAGCATTTCGCGACATTGAATAAAATCTGTCTTGGATGGGATTCTATATTTAGGTCCTTTTTTGAGAAGACCACGGAGCTGCCTGTCTTTGATAATTGAAAAGTCACCCGTACGTTCTTAATTTCACATATCAGAGACCCATGACCTGGACCTTTGATCATAAAATCAAAAAGTATCATCCTTTACGCAATGAATTTGTTCCTGGCAAGTTTCATGGTGATAGGTTAAATACATGCTTAAGTATAATCCGGAACCCATATTCAATAATCAGAGGCCTATGACCTCAACTTCGACCTTTGACCTCAAATGAGTTAAAGAAGATCCTGACGATAATCTCAACAGCAATCACAATAGAGCACCAAATGGAGAATCGACTCACTGGAGCATCGAATCACTGGTGATTGTCTATGACTCACAGGAAATATTGCTGGCACGTTTCATTATCTTAGGTGCAATAACGCTATAATATGATCTGGAAAAAAAAACCTTGAGTCCAATGACCTTGACTTTTTGACCCCAAAATCACTAGGAGTCATCCTTGACTCATGGCGAGTAGGTGTATGTAGTTTCATTGCACTAGCACTTGTCATTGTCAGAAAACCATTTTTAATGCCTGTCCGCCCGCCTCATATTACATTAAGAGCAGAGGTGTCAACTTAAATGAAAGCTTTTAGAATAAAAATCAACAAATGAAAAAACAAGTGAAATTGCATCACTGACGGACAAACATGTGTTCTGTTTCAATTCATTTACATGATTTTCATAATGATTTGATCTCTTAATAACCAAATATTTCATTTCTAATGATGATATGCATTTAGCATAGTTCATACAGATAATATTTCGCTGAGCGATGAGCCTCTTTTTCAACAAAGTTGAATTTCACCATTTACATATAAAAGTATCTAACTGATCATAGGTCGAAAGCCCTTTATATGATTTTCGTTTCACGTCTAAATCGCTTTATAACATACATGTACATGTTTGAAATCTAAATAGTGCATTTACTGTTCGAAACCTCATTGCCCTGCCACTTCAATTAGACGTAGTATGTTAAACGTCTTCAAATTCAAAAGCATCATTTTAGAGCTGATAAATTTACAGCATGGAAAAGACGTTTCGGGTTATAAACCCTCGTCAATGATCCTCAATCTGAACAATGTAATATGACCAAAATCTGTGAAAATTATGTCCTTAATATACCGAAAGACATAGCAAAATGGCTGGGATATGATGCTACAGGACCCAGGTTTTAGAAATTTGAGAAAATTTTGTAAACAAATTTTCAAATGCTTTTGAAGAAAATAAATTGATCGCACTTGGCTACTTGTGCCCCCGGGGACTCCTGGTTCTTCAGTAGTGACACTCACCAAGTGGTAAAAATTTTTAACGTCTTCCAATTCACTAGCATCATTTTAGAGCAGATAAATTTACAGCATGGACCAGACATGCACGTTTCGGGTTATAAACCCTCGTCAGTGACCCTTAATCTAAACAATGTAATATGACCAAAATCTGTGAAAATTATGTCCTAAATATACCGAAAGACATAGCACAATGGCTGGGATATGATGCTACAGGACCCAGGTTTCAGAAATTTGAGAAAATGCTGTAAACAGAAATTTTCAAATGCGTTTGAAGAAACGACCAACAGAAATTGATTGAACTTGGCTACATGTGCCCTCGGGGACTCTTGGTCCACCAGCAGTGACACACACCAAGTGTTACAAATGTTTAATTCATTAGCATCATTTTAGAGCAGATAAATTTATAATTTGATATTGAACACATGAATGAAATTATGTACAGATACATGCGTCTTAATATGAAACAATAAACACTTACTTATCTTTCCATCGTCTCGGCGCTCAGGTAAATTTTAGGAGCAGAGGATGACATATACCGATACGATACAACATGCACAAAATAATAGTGAAATATAGTTTGGAATTCATTTTGATATTTATACATATAAAATAGAAAAGTATGACTAACAAATTTTATTACTCAAATAAATAGCATCAATTCGCCGGGAGAACAAAGATACCATGAAGATCATATACATTATTATATATATTTAGCTTCAATTTATTTTCAAATAAGACAGTCAGTGCCAGCTTTGCATCTTGTATTGATTTTTAGTATGTAAACAACAAAAGGTTGAAAATGTGGAAGACGCCATACATTTTGTAGACCAAATAGTTCATCTCCCATCTTGAACAGGCATATGTTTACATTTTGATTTCCAGAACGGACTGAAAAGCGTGCTGTATGCATATAGGTTTTCAAATATACTCTTAATCAAATTTGTAATTATTTATTTTTTCCATACATACTTTACAATTAATTGTGTATCTATGGTAAACAAAACCACATCAATCCGATTGGTCCAATACCCCACGCCCCTTTAAATGATGTCTTCGATAAAAATAATTAGATCTTTTTTCTCTTTGACTAATAAACCGTTTTATGTGACTTATTTATGCTTGCGTATCTTAAAAGTAGCTCCGGTCTTTTGTTTAAAACTGCATGTGACCAGTTCAAATATACCGAGTTAATCGCCAGATAAAAAAAATTTGCACGAATGCGATGAGTTTTGAATTGTCTATTTTGGACTTGACTTCAAGACCATGGGCGGAAAAGCGAAATGATTAAAAATAAAAACTCCGGGCTCGGCGTTAATAAACTTTGGCTGACGGTTCAGCACTATAAAATGTTTAAGTCTTATTATAAATGGTGGATTCAAATGGTTGAAGGGGAGGAAGGAGGCAATTTTTAAAAAATCAATTCCGTAATATTCTTGAAAAAATCATTCACGGTTGTTAATCTCGCAACGCAGAACTTAAGGTTTTTCTATATTTTCGTGTGATATAAATAATTTATCACAAAAAAGGTATTGTGTGCAAGGATGTAATAGCTATGAGTTTTATCCAAAATAAGAGAATAATGTCTTTTAAAAAAGCTGAAAAAATCGGCGTAATTCATGTGGATAAAAGTGAAAATAGAATGCGATCGTTTTTTAAGCGTTATTAAAATGTTAAACGTCATTAAATTCAATAGCATCATTTAAGAATAGATCATTTGCAGAATGGACCAGACATGCACTTTTCGGGTACTTAACAGAGATCCACAATCTAAACAATGTCATGTGACCAAAGAGTGTGAAAATTATTATGTCCAAAAATGTACCGAAATACGTAGCAGGATGAGTGGGATATGATGATTCAGGACCCACGGTTGAGACATTTCAAGATTCTTTGATAACAGAAATGTTCGAGTGCGTTGAAGAGACAGACGATCAACCGAAGTTGATGAACTTGACTACATTTGCCCTTGGGGACTCCTGGTCCACCAGCAGTGACACTCATCAAGTGGTTAAAATGTTAAATGTCTTCAAATTCAATAGCATCATTTAAGAACAGAACAATTTGCAGGATGGACCAGACATTTACGTTTCGGGTACTAACATCTAACACTAAAAGCTTATATTCACCTTGGATCACTTCCGTATTACTTGGGAAATAACTCATAGCTTAGACATTCTTACACTGCATCACATTTCAATTTTTGTTATAAATGATCTATATTGCACAAAAATAAGCATTGTTAGATTACCCACACCTCATCTTTGATTTGTGGATACTATTATATAAAGAATTTAATGATAAGACATAAAATTCATCAATTAAATAATTCAACATTATCTTGGCTTCACAGGTACTTCGTCTGTACCATTTGTTTTGACTTAGACGTCAGATGGTCCCAAAGCCTAATATTTACATTACCAGTAGATTTCCCATGTTGAACTCCCATTAGGCAACTAGAATTATATTCCAATAACTTGGGTTGCCTAATGTGACATAACGCGCACGTTTTGAAGTTGGGAGAATTTACCAACGTTAGAATACTTTTGGTGCTGTGATTCGCTGTATAAGCAATGATCGTGCAAAAATGGGGTCTCTTATATTTAGAAAAAATGTAAATATAAGAAATGACTGTCTTCACGGAATTTGCACGTGACCAACCAGAATTATACACCCATGAACACCAAAAGTAAGACAGTCATTTCTTAAATAAAATGGCGTAGATTGATATTCAACATAATAAACAATAATCGGTCTTTAGATATTTTAAAATTTTATCATATTTGATACTTTGTCATTATGTACTTCTACATTAAGACGATGGCGAAACGCACACGCATGATTCAAAAACGGGGAAGTGGCACTACAACGTCATTTTCAAATGCTGGAGACATTGAGAACAAACAGGCGAAGCAAAACGACAAACACAAACACAATCACTTTGGAAACTTAAAGAACGACACATTAAAAAAAACTTTTAATATCTAGATGAAAAGGAAAGCAGCGTGGAAGCACGACCGAAGTGACGGAATAAGGGGTGCTACGAAGATTAGAACCAAATCAAAAATCTTTTGAAAGTATGTCGTTTATTCCATAGATGTGATACTAATTGTGAAATTGGGTCGGACGTGAAGTTCCGGATAATTCCGGATAATACAACACTATGGCGGAGCGGAAAGAAAGTTTTGAAATGGTTTATGGTCCCCGAGTGAAATTTCAAACGTCTTCAAATTAAATAGCATCATTTATGATCAGATAAATTTTCAGCATAGACCAGACATGCACGTTTCGGGTACTTAACCCTCGTCAGTGATCCTCAGTCTAAACAATGTAATATGGCCAAAAAGAGTGAAAATTATTATGCCCAAAAATGTACCGGAAGACGTAGCAGAATTGGTAGGATATGATGCTACTAGACCCACGTTTTAGAAAATTCAAATTTTGTAACAGAAAATTTCGAACAAAGATTTAGATCTTAAAATTCCCATCGCCTTGAAACCATTCTATGTAAAAGAAGGGAGGGGATCTCTAACAAGACCCTGTTGCAAAACCAACAGCAAAACACCGAAACACCCGATGCAAAACACAAAGACGAGCATAGTATGAGACGTAAAAAAGAGACATACGACATGTAAACATCAAACACAAAAGACAAAGAGTTGCAACTGTGCACTTGGGTATGTCAGTGTAAAATGTATGGGGTTTTTTTTGTATGGCTTATGACAATTTATACTTTATTTAAAAAAAAACAGTGAGTATTGAGAAACTCTGACAATCAACGATTAAGGGAAGGATATCCTACATTCATAACACGGAAGTATTAGGAAACAAAAATCATCACTTGTTATGAATATGACAGATGTTCAACAGTACGGTCCGGGAACACATATGTCTCCCTCCTACTGTTTCTTTTGCTGCATTTCCAGTGGTGTATTTTATCAGTTTTTTATCAGAAACATGTGTTACAAAAGCAAACATTATTACGGAAGATTATTGTATTTTAAGGATCGATTTTCTATCAAAATTAGATAAAAGAATATAATGCACAACCCACAAGATCCTTATTTATTTATAAGTGTTCTTTGCACATCAGTGTTTTTACAACAGGTGTTAATGATATAAACACGATTATAATATTTCATAATATTCCATAGGTAAAGTTCCGGAAAATGCGTAGTTTGAATTGTTTATAATTAGACGGACACTAAGGGCAGGGAGAAAAATCGTATCCGCCATGCGGATTCCTTGTGCCCTTCCGATAAGATTTATCTGTCCTTTTGCACGACACTGATTTATCAGAAGAGATTTGCTGATAAGTACTGTCTTGTATTTTTGGAAGAAATCGAAGTAAAAAATTCGTTTCATTTTGACAGTTAGCATTTTACATGTATAATTGATTAATCCAAAAATGAAATTGACAGATGATTTCAAAATAACTCGTCAAGCGAATAGAAAACCTCTGAAAGTGATACATTATCGTCATTAGTTTTTCAGAAGCTAGGGACATAACTTTAGATTTACAGTACTAAATAAGATAAGACACCATGATGGTTACTTTTAAAGATCACAACGTCTCAAACATTTGGACGATTTGATTTAAATAGTCAAATTGGTAACTCCAAACACTTCTTAATGAATGGTAGATTTTTTTTGGATATGTAAATAAGCGGCTTATAATTGGCATGATAAATGATTAATTGCACAACAGTATATTCTTGAATAAATTGTCATGATTCTGTATCCCATCATAAAAGTGCAGTAAATTTATAACATGTAACCGGTTAGAGTGTTCTATGCACATAGTCCGGATATCCACTCCATTGACTACGCTACCAACGTGACAGATGACCATCATAATTTTCATTAATCCTTCGGTCTCTATAGACAGCAATAAAACACATTTTTTTATGATCATGAAACAAAGGAGGGGATCTCCAACACCAGGTTGCAGCACCCACAGCAAAACCCCCAAAACACCCAATGCAAAAATACAAAGCAGACAAGCACGAAAAGAGACGCATAAGGGACAAGGAACGTCAACGCACAACACAGAAACATCAAACACATAGGACTACACATAAATCAACGAGACCAACGAGTTCCAACTCTATACCTTTTTGAAGAAATTTCCAAACCAATTGCCATGCACCAGACACGTGTTTCGAATATTAAATTCTCATCAGTGATGCTTTTTCAGTGGAGACCCCAAAATCATTTCAGTAGCGCCCTCTTTAATTTTTTTGAAATCAGATTTGTACATTGACATTACAGAGAGTGCGCGGCTCCAAATTTCCTGTAGGGTCGATTCAGTAGCATATCAAAATAATATCTATGTTCAAAATAACATTGGAGAGATGGTGCTAAGATGTCACCGTGGCGTAGCGGTATGAGCGGCCTGCTTTGTATGCTAGGCGAAGCCGCCGTACGGAGTTTACCGACTTTATATATAACGTCTGCACCTATTTAGGAGTCCGCTGGTTGATAAAGGACAGGGTCCACTGCCTCTAATCAGCCCAAGTGCGATCAAATTCAAACATTAACAAGTACGTTTCAAGTCAGTGTAGAAGCGTACTTAAACTAGACGGACGACATCCTCTGGAATTTACAGTTCACCAGCAGATATATCAACAAAGTAGTAAAACCTATCAGATTGAAATATATATTCTAAAGTAATAATTTAGTGCACTGTATGCGCATTGCTTCAAGTAGATTTATGAATAAAAATTTCTGTTACCTTGAGATTAGAATGTGGCCGGAATCAAAGAGTCAAATATGAAATCTGTTTATCAATTATTAGTTTCATCATTTTTGATCGAAATCAAGGAAAATTGAAAACTGAATTTCAAATTTCCTTGTACCAAGGTCAATAGGACAAATGTTATCACGATGTTTTTGTGGAGTTTGAACACTTTTTAGTATATTGATAAAAGCTTTGTGTGATTTTGTACAATGATCATTTTTATCTTGAATCATTGTCAAAAGCTTTGATAGAATAGTTTCATCATGTCGTCTTGTATTTGACGAAAATTCAGGCCATATTACCTGGACAATTCGGTCTTTTCGAAATACAGAGTTACTTCCCATTTATGCAGGTATCTGACGCCAACGCATTGTGACGTCATCAAAATCCATGGAAACCAGCATGAAATTCAGGGAAATAGGGTTACATATATGACGTTTTCAAAGGAATTTAATGACATCACAATGCTTTTACGTCAGATACCTGCACAAATCGAACTGAAGACTATAAAATCGAAAAGACAGAATTATATACATTAGATTCTATACATCCCTCAAAAGTACAATACGTACATTCCTACTGCATTTCTCTCATAGAAGGTAACATCAATACACCATAAACGCAATAGCTTATCGCGTTACTGTAAGAAGTAGACGCATTTATTTTAAATTATTGTATTACATGATAAATGTTACGTCTTTAAATTCATACGCATCATTTAAGAACAGATAAATTTGCATAATGGATCAGACATGCAGATCTCGGGTACGTAACCCTCGTCAGTGATAATCAATCCAAAGTCATTGGAGTTCTATTGGAAAAGCAAGCGGGAACTACAAAATAATAGTTCCCGGAT
The DNA here is from genome assembly GCA_028142955.1 of Pinctada fucata. Lineage (NCBI taxonomy): Eukaryota > Metazoa > Mollusca > Bivalvia > Pterioida > Pteriidae > Pinctada > Pinctada fucata. The sequence goes on from AP027108.1 coordinate 25,759,428, forward strand.
ACCGGGCGCTATTGCTTTTAGCTTTACAAAGTTACATACGCTGTAAGTGTCGCAACTTCCTCGCAACGGCTTCAGTGTAAAATCTGAATAGCTGAGTATGTCCTTTTAGAATTAATATTGAGGTTATGTGATGTGGTTAACTTAATTTTGCCCCTTTGTGTGGGAACTATTCTTTCGCAGTGTTGCTGATTGGTACATAAATAGTGACATTCGAGCATCATTTTATAAACTTGTTAAGACTTTCTGGAAATTTTATGAAAAATATTGTCAGCTTTTGTCTAAATATTCTGAACTATACTGGCTGATATGATACTGTGACGACGTGCCCTATTCAAACCTCTTTGCAGAAGACAGGGCTTTGACCACCTATTCTCTCTGAATGTCGGTCGGACTCCTCGGATGATAACATGCATGAGCTCACTACAGCTGGCAGAGCACAGACTGTAATTCGTACGCCCCCCCCCCCCCCTTTTATATCCATTTACATATTCATCTGTGTTGCTTTGGGCCCTGCGTTTTACTGTCTTGTTTGTGTTTTACATTAAGATAGTGCGTTCTTCTGGACTCTTGGGTAACCGGAAAGATGGGAGGGTCGTGTGCAAGTAATACGGAAAAACACTATTTGCTACATGCGTGGCAGACTGCCGTCCTAAGTCGGCACCGGCTGCCCATTTGTCTCGTTGTTTTATGTGTAGTCTTTTTTGTTTCGTGTTTCTATGTTTCGCATTTATTTTTTCCTTTGTGCTTTTCTTTTGGTATTACTACCGAGTCTGGTGAGAGATCCTCTACTTTTTTCCGAAAGCATCACTATTAGAGAATAGTACCTAAACAAACGTGCATTCATAGGTAATTGGTTGTTGGCTTAAAGGGCCTCTTAAATAACTAACACAGATATGTTTGATACGAAATATCTTATCAATACCTAGCCGTTCACAGTTATTTAGGCGTATTATGGCTCGATTGTGGTCAGTACAAATCCTATAATCAAAACCTCAAATTTCACGACCCTCCAAAGAGTCATAATTTTACCTCTCATACGAGAGCTGATTGATATGTTGTGAGCCTCGGTTTCCTGGAATGCAGAAAGTATTCTGCTGATTATACTATATAGATTATCTCCAAAAAGGACAAACAATCAATGGCACATAATTTGCTTCACTTCTGACCCAATTACGGGAAAATATTCAAAGTGCCGCGGAAAGCTCACTAGTTAAAGGTGTGTTGTTCCATCAGGACAATGCTCCTGTTCACATGTACAAGTCTGCAATGACTTTAATCTGATTGAGCATCCGCCTTATTCAACTGTTCTTGCTCCATAAGACTTTCATTTATTCCCAAAGCTTAAAGCAGCTATGCCTGGCTCCCATTTTCAGTCCGATGATGACGTCATACTTTCAGTGGATGGCTTTCTGACCAGTAATCCTTTAATGTAATATTCAGGTCCTCAAACACGGTGGCAAAAGTGTAGAGATGCTGAAGAAACGAGGCACGCAACATATCAATCAGCCCTCGTATTTCTACTTCAATCTTGTTAGGAACGTTTGAAAAACGCCATATTTGCCAGATGAATAATACATTTTCTCACCTTTGTTGTGATTAAGGCCTACTATTGCCATTATCAGGTATTTTACCGCCGAAAATTGTCAGTTCTGCTCAAATTCACTACCATATGCCTTATTGATTTCGTAAATGGGAACCTTAAAGCCGTAGTAAACCTTTAATTTTAAATAGCATATAGTCCAGTGTACGATCATCTATTTTTGTATCCGGTTTAGGTAAATAAGTTTGGTTTGAATTTTATTGTTTTTCAGTGTTTTGGCTGCTCATGTTTCAAAGTACGTATACGTAACTATTTACGTCATAGGTAAAATTGTATTTCTGCGTTCTGTTTTATTTGTAATTTCGCGTCTCCTGTTGACTTTGTCGACTCTATGCGCTTCAACATTTTGAGTCTATATGTTTTGGTGTAAGTGTTCGATGCATTTTCTTTAATTGAGCATAATTAAGGGTTTTGTTGCAGGTGATATTCCTTTTTTCTGGACACATGGACTCTCTTTCTTCTAATGAGGTCTCACCATGAATGAACCACGGTTGCTACGTGTATTGTTTATAATCGTTTTTCCGAGGTTGCGAGTCCTTGTTTTACCAATTTACAGTGTTACGACGTTGGAAGCCCATGTTTTACTTTCCTTTACTATGGCAAATGTAGCCAACTTAGAACAACTTCGGTTGATCGTTTCTTTCCCGCATTGCGTTTCTCCAACGCATTAGACAATTTTAGTCATTAAGACTTCTTGAAATTTTTGTAGCATCATATCCCACCAATCCTGCTACGCCTTTCGGTAAGTTTTTGGACAAAATAACTTTCATATTCTTTGGCCATATTACATTGCTAAGATTGAAGATCACTGACAAGGATTAAGTTCCCAAAACGTGAATATCTGGTCCATGCTGCAAATTAAGAATTTTATGTTATAATACCATGAAAAAGAAAACGAATCCTCGTTTTCGTGTGATTTGCTTTTCTCAGTCTCTATTCATGCTCGTCATAGTATATGCTAATCCCGGATACTCAGGTTGAATGTCCTTGTCAATAATCAATAAAATTGTTAAATACTACTCTTCAGAATATTTGTATTTGGTTTTTCATATATGTACATGTATTTAAACTATAGAAAACAAATAACACAATATATTTCATTTTATAGTTCTATTTCATTTTGCTTTCATATTCGTGTGACGAAATAACACATTCTATTCAATATAACACTTATATGTATCTATTCTATTTTGCTTCCTCACAAATGAACTTTATGACATGACTGCACTGTACATCTGCCCATCTGTAGTTATAACGTCTCGCCATTACAGCACAATTTTCCCCTGTCCCTCCATTTGGTTCATTGCCATCCCAGTTCACGTACTTTGCATACCACGAATTAGGGAAAGTTAACCATTTTCCTTCTGCTTTAAAGTCTCCAACGCCAATCCATATTAATGCGCTCCTTATATTGCAATAAATATAAACGTCGAAGAAAAACCAAACAAGTAGTTATTTAATCTCAAAATAAAAAAAAACGAGAGGCCCATGGAGGCTTCGTCGATCAACTGAGTTGCAGACAAAGGACTAAAAGTGGCAATAATGCTTCTACCGATCAGAGTCCTTGACCGTCTTATTTGTTGACAGATCGACTTAAAACTTCGCAGAGGACCTTGAATACTTGCATCATGTAAGGTCTCATGAATCTATATTCAGCAGTTCCAGAGATAATCATAGCTATTGGACACCATATTTGTTGACCAATCGGCACGAAAAACACAAGCTAGGTAGAGGACCCTGTGTAAATTGCGTTCTGTAAGATTTCGTAAGATTTTGTGCAGCATTTCAGAGAAGTCGGAAATGTGTCAGCAAATCAGCAGCTTCGGTGGCCATATATGTTGACCAATCGGCACAAAAACACAAACTTGTAGGGAATAATATGTTATTGCTTCCTATAAGGTTTTGTGAAATACTGTGCAGCGATTTTAGATGTGCCAGCTAATCAGAGCCCGTATTCATTGACCCATATTTACCAATATTGATGTAAATATTGACTGCTTGGTCTAATATTCGAACTTATAGGCATTTTACCTATGGAGATTTTATATAGAGATGCTGATAAGGGTATAACAATATGACATAGCGGAGTCAATTTCGACAGTATGTTGTTCTGTTCAACGACTATTCCAATAAATCCGTTGTGAACGAGTGAAAATCTATCGTTTTACCCTCTTAAACATTTTGAACATGTCTATTCCTACCATAAAGTAAATGCAGAAATCTAAATTGTAAAAATAAGACCAGAGGGCGCTAGTGAAATTAATTTTGGATGGTTATGAAAAGCTCTCATCGATGAGAATTTGATAGTCGAAACACGTGTCTGGTGCAAGAAAATTTGTTTGAAATTTTCTTCAAGAAGGTAAAGTGTCAAAACCCTTCCACATTACCACTATGTCTGACAATCCTTCTCAGGGATCCTTATAGTACTAATTGTTCGCCTCATGTTGCAGATTTATTTCTATGCACGTATGAAAAAGACTAAGTATGAAGTATGAAAATGTCATTTATCCACAAGAGTTGACTCTAAACAAGTCAAACGTTACGAACACAGAAACCCCGTATTGGACCTAAATATCAAAATTATGAATTGAAAGATTCATACATCTGTGTATGACAAGAGAGATGATTTTGGATTCTACAAAGTAAATTTTCCCTGGCTTGATGACGACGTTCCTAGATTACCGTCGTACGGTATCTACATTTCACAGCCCATCCGGTATGCTAGAGCATGTACATATGTTTTGGATTTTCATAGTAGAAATTTACAAATTACCAAGAAACTTTTAGATCAAGGTTTTCGCTTTCACAAACTACTTAACAATTTCTGGGAAATTTACATAAATTACTGTCTTTGAAATTCAGACCCATACAAGCAACAGAGTATATTACTTTGTGTATTTCACAACCTTTATTTTATGGCGACATAATTAACAAAATAAGGTATTTCAAACGCCTTTTATACCGTGGATATGATGCTAATTTCGATTGACGGACACTAGGCTTGTTACTTGACCAATATACAGTCTTCTACAAGCACATTCTTAAGACTTGCACTCGGACTGACTGTAACGACCGGACTCAATGACAGGCCCTGTCAAAACCGCATTAGAGATGATACGGCCCCGACCACTGTCTTCTCTGGAAATCAGTCGGTCTCCTTGGGTGATAACATACATGAACTCGTTACAGCCGGCAGAGGACGGACTGTTTTACGTTCGCCCTCTCCATTTACATATTCATCTGTGTTGCTTGAACCCCTACGTTTTGCGGTCTTCTTTGTGCGTGGTAATCTAACAGTGAGGAGGTTGTTTTACACCACAATTGTACGAAACCTCTGGGTAATCGGAGCAGTGGCAGGGTTGTGCGCACATAATCCATGATAACAACACTGACTGCTACTGACGTGGCAGATGGCCGTCCTAAATCGGCACCGATTGCTATTGGTCTCGTTGGTTTATGTGTGGTCATTAACGTTTAATGTTTCTATGTGATTTGGCTTTCATTGTACCATTTGTATCTGCTTTGTGCTTTTGCAGTGGGTGTTTTTGGGGTTGTGCTGTTGGTGTTGCAACCGAATGTTGTTGGAGATCCCCTATGTTCTATAATATTCGAAACACATGTCTGGGGCATGAACATTACTTTGAAATTTTCATCAAGAAGGTATGGAGTTGGAACACTTCCGTATCATAATTATGAACACTTATTTCTTGTTGCAGTGAGGAGCAGTTAAAATCGTTCCCCGTTACTTGATGTTAAGAAATGTATTCAATACTTCTTTTCAGCTCTGTCGCCTGAAAGAAGCTTTGTCTTGGCCTTTTATCAATTTGACATCATATATATTATTCTGCTATACTGGATACTTGTCATTTCATCCAAAATATCATCGAAAAAATGTAATGATCGCTGAGCGATATAAGTCCCCTACCGGCATATATTTATGTCCTGCATCTGTCTTCATCAGTTCATTATCTGCAATAATAGCCAAGAAAAGTCTGAAAAACTAAAAATTTCACTAAATTTGCTTAGTCCAAGGGCCATAACTCTTGATCTGATCAAACTTGGTCTGTATCACACTATAATGTATTCAAATACTAAAAATCAGTTCATTGTCTGCAATAACAGCAAATAGTTGTCAGGAAAACTGAAAATTTCATGAAATTTGCTTAGTACAAGGGTCACAACTCTTGTAAAAATAGGTCAATGGAATTCAAACTCAAACTTGGTCTGTATGACACTAAGCTGTATTCATATATCAAAAACTGCAATGAAACTGAAGAAAAGTCTGGAAACTGATTTTTTTATGATACTTGCCATGGGCCATAACTCTTGTGAAAATAGGCCAATCGAAATTAAACTCAAATTTGATCTGTATCATACTATAATGTATTCACATACATGTACTAAGAATCAATTCATAATCTGCAATAACATCCAAGAAAAGCCCAGAAAACTGAAAATTTCAAGGAATTTGCTAAGTCCAAGGGCAATAACTTGTAAAAATAAGTCAAATTCAACTCAAATTTGGTCTGTATCACACTAAGATGTATTCATACCTAAAATCAGTTCATTATCTGGAATAGAAACGAAGAAAGTCCGGAAAACTGAAATTTTCATAAAATTTGCTAAGTCCAAGGTCCATAACTCTTGTAAGAGTAGGTAAATCAATACCAAATTCATTCTTAATCTGTATCACATTAAGATATAACCACATACTAAAAGTGAGTTCAATATATGCAATAGAAGCGAAAAAAAAATCCGGAAAACTGAAATTTTCATAAAATATGCTTATTCATAGGGCCATAACTCTTGTAAAAATAGGTCAATCAAAACCAAACTCAAACTTGATCTGTATTGATATATATCCACATACCAAAAACAAACTAGCTCAATATATGCAACACCAGAACCAGAAAAGTCCGAAAATTGAAAATGGGACAGACAGACAGGTATACAGTCAGACAGACTGAGAGAAAATTGGACATAGATTTTATTTTGATATGCTAATTAATCGACCCTACAGGAAATATGAAGTCGCGCACTCTCTGTAAAATAAACACACAAATTTAAATTCAAAAATAATCACAAGAGGGCGTTACATTTTAAGTGGCTCCCGCAAAACAAAAGAGGGGATCTCCAACAACACCAGGTTGCAGCACCCACAGCAAAACCCCAAATCATTCAATGCAAAAACACAAAGCAGACAAGCACAGAAAGAGACGCATTAGGGACAATGAACGTCACAGAAACATCAAACACAAAGGACTACACATAAACCAACGAGACCAATGCAAAATCACTTTCAAAATTGGCTGAAAGCATCACTGATGAGAATTTAATATTCGAAACACGTATCTGGTGCATGAAAATTGGTTTGAAATTTTCTTCAAGAAGATATAGAGTTGGAACACTTCCGTATTATTCTGATAAGTAGAACTATTTCGTATGATCCCTTGCAGTTCGACTTATCGAGAGGATACCGTATATTATGAATTCATGTACAAACATCTACATAGTACCATTGACAAGGAAAACGAATCCTCGTTTTGTGATTATCTTTTCTCTATCTCTATTCACGCTTGTCATAGAATAAGCAAATCCTGGACATGCAGGTTTTATTTCCTTGTCAATGATCGATAAACCATTGTTAATTACCACTCTTTATAATACATGTATTTGATTTGTGATACATGCAGATGTATTCTAATTAGAGAAAACAAATAACATAGTCTATTTCATAATATACTTCTATTTCATTTTGCTTTCATATTCGTGAGACAAAGTAACATATTCTATTCAATATATCACATATATGAGTCTACTCTATTTTGCCTTCTCACAAATGAACGTGTAGACATGACTACAAGGAAGATCAGCCCATCTGTAGTCATATCCTATCGCCATTACAGCGCAGTTTTGCCCTGTCCCTCCATTTGGTTCACTGCCATACCAGTCTACGTACTTTGTATACCACGTACCAGGGAAAGTTAACCATTTTCCTTCTGCTAGAAAGTCTCCAACGCCAATCCATATTCTTCTTCTCCCTATATTGCAATAAATATGAACGTCGGAGAAACACTAAAAATAATTATTAAATAAAGTTATACATTGCAAAATAGAGTGTCCTAATGTTATGATCGATTAGATTCCTCGACTGTCATATTTATTGATCGATCGACACTAAAATTTGTAGAGGACATTGAGTACTTGCTTCCTGTAAGGATTCATGAATTTCCGTGTAGAAGTTCTAGAGTATATGTCAAAAATGTGTAAGATAATTAGAGTTTTTGGCCGCCATATTTGTTTATCCATTCGCATGAAAAACACAAACTTGGAAGAGGACCTTCCTGTAAGTTTCCGTGAAATTCTGTGCTGCAGTTGCAAAGAAGATGTCGAAAGGAAAACGACGGTCAGACGGCGCACTGGGACAATAGCTCACTTGAGCTTCGCTCCGATCGGAACGAAAACACAAACTGAGTAGGGAAACTTGAGTACTTGCTTCATGTAAGGTTTTGTGAAATTCTGTGCAGCGCTTGCAGAGAAGATTTCGAAAATTTATAAGTTTACACCGGACGACGACAGACGACGGATGGTGCGCTATTACAATAGCTCACTTGCGTTTTGCACAAATGAGTTAAAAACTAAACATTTTACTCATTTAAATAATAACTTTGACGATACATCAAAAGATTAACGGCTACATAATAATACAATTGTATTTTGCAATTGATTTGTTATACAGTTTCTGATAATGAGTCAATTAAGGCAGTATGTTGTTCTGTTCAACGAATATTCCAATGAATGCGAGTGAAAATCTATCGTTTTACTTTCTTTCTCTGTAAGAACCAGATAATTTCAAGACATGTTGGCACGGCATGTCATGGATTTTTGAGATTTTTGGTATGGAAGTTCAATATGAAGTACTAGTATGCAAATAGACTCCAGTTTTTTCGAAAAGGTTGTCGTTGCCATGGTAACCGTGTCTGAAGTTTCAAAAATCGGGAAATTTCATAGGACGAAGCATATTGGTAGGCTTCCTTACCATGGAAACGGATACATTTTTTATCTGAAATTACTTTTTTTTTCTTTCAATCCTTTTTATTATACATATTTGTAAAGTTTTTTACATTAATCTCGGATGCCTCTTGTATACAAGATGAAAAATTGGGCCAAAATAGGGTATCAAAATGCTCTCTTTTGGGCATTTAAAGACCCTGTTTTGCATGTTTTTTACTGTTTTACAAGGTTGAAAATTACACAAAAGCACTCATTTTTGAAGTCCAAAATCTAGTTATCCAATGAGTATCATCTTTGAACTATACATTAATATAAAAATTTGATTGGGTAAATGTGTCCTTTTATATGCAAACCAGCTTTAAATTTGGTTGCTATGGCAACAATAGGCTGAAAGGTTTCGATACAATGAATTTAAACACAATCTTTATTAAACTATCCACGCATGATATTGGAACTAAAGTTCATGTATACATCTACCAGAGACGTTTGAATATAATGATGACCTTGAAATAAATTTCAAGGTCATCCACTGCATTTCCAAAGTCATTAAACTTTAAGTGACCAGATTTGAAGAAAAATCCTGATTTTTACAAAATGAAGACGCCAATATTTCAGAAACCTTCAGATATTGAACTTAACAGTCATATGCCATAAATTATTAATCTAACACTAATTCCCAGGACTATTGATTAAGTTTCTTCACATCTTTGAATTTCTAAATTCTTGGTGAGTATTTTGATAAAAAAAGGAACGATACCTATATTTTCTGGTTTTTTTGACAAAAAAAAATTCCAATTCAATTATTACAGAACAATAAATTTTAAGATTTTTCTTTCTTATATTCATAAGCTTTCATAATAAATATGACCTATGAAAATATTCAAATAACATTTCGTTTGAAAAATTCAATATTTTTTGCAATATTTGAGTCTCAAATTAGAAATGACCTTGAACTTCAAGTAAATGACCTTGAACATTTTAATTGTTATTAAGTGAAATTATTAAGTCATATCTATCCATGCATACATTTTTACAATCATACGTAACTCTAAAGAGGAATAAAATCAATTTAAAAAATAATATGAAACAAGCAAACAGGTCTAATGTTGCCATAGCAACGGTTTTTGACGACATAATTTAGGTAAAACTCCTAATTTACCCACTCCAGTTTTTCATTCATTTTATTTCTCAATAAACATATATTTTCTTTTTATAAAGATCACTGATCTCCTGTTCGTGCGTTTTGTGATATTGAAGATTGAAAATGGTCCAAAACATACTAAATTGGTCCTTATTTTGACCTCTATTTTTCGCTTCATTTTCCTTGATTTGGGATTAATACAATTAACGTCCTGGAGTATATATCACATAACTAAGTGTACCAAGTAACAATTGAAGTTAGGAAGAACACATTTTGTAAAAATGAACAAAATGTTACAGTAGTATCCATGGCAACGCAGTATCGGAAGCTGGTTTATTTCATGGTCTCAAAAGTGCTATAAATAGAGTGACCTCGTACCATGGCAACCATAGGTCACATTGACCGAAAAGTATTATTTTCATCCTCAGTACTTCATATATACCCGTTATACTGAAAATCATCAAAATCCATGACATGCCGTGCCGCTCGATTTTGGTCCTTACAGAGAATGGCTATTAAACCTTTCGATAATTTCAGTCATACCACTATGTTTGGCTATCCTTCTCAAAAATTTGTGTTCGCTTTCATTCTTGGGGACGGCTAATCTTCCTCCCAGGGATCGGCAGAAATTCTGAAAATAGGATACATTTCAATGTCTATATTTCTTAAATTACAATGTATCTTTCAGAAATTTGACAAATTATTAGAAGATATGGCGATAATTGCGATATGGCCGGATTGCGAAGCCCTAGTTTTAGTTGATGTATACTTTATCTCCCATATTGATACTGTATAAGGAGTCTACTACCAGTGAATATTAAAGGACCCACTTTTTACAAAAAGGACCAGTGGCCACCTATTTTCAGGGGTTTTTGCCAATCAAATTTTGAATTGATGAAATATTTGATTGAAACTTTGGATGGACAATTGTGTATCCTTATCACACTGGATTATATACGATTTTCTGTGGAAAATTGGATTATTTTGTTTATATAAAGCCTTAAAGCCTAACTGAAATTGGATGCTTTAAGCAAGACTGCAGGACCAGTGACCGCCTATTTGGCTCCTATTTCTATAAAATGAAATATATTGTTACAGTGCTTTCACAGTAATGAAAGGAATCTTTACTTGATAGTATGGTGCTTTTTTATGAAAAAATCCCAAAGCAAATGACCACATTGATAGATTGAATGCATCTACACTCTCCCTTACCCCATAATTCATGTCAATAATCCTCTTCTTGTTATTTTAACAAATCTAGTGACCGGATGAGATTATCTTTTTCGTAATCAGGAAAATGTATGTCTAAAAGCCTTCTGAAAATTTTCATGTCATTATTTTAACCCTAAGTCCCTCTAAAATGCATTAGGCGGTAACTTCTCCTGGGCGGCCACTTGTCCTCGACCGGTATCTCTTATAATTGACCCTTCCGATTGCGGGAAAAAAATGCAAAATTCGTGACGTCACAATGCTTTTACTTCGGACAAACAAGCTTCGAACCTCGGTCAAACATCGAAATTGCATTGTGACGTCATAGAATTTCTCATTTTTTCCCGCGTTCGGAAGGGTCAATCAAGAGATGTAGCCAAAAAGTCAAAGTCACGGTCATAATGAAAGGTTCAAGGTCAAGGTCACAGTGTAATTTACACGATCTTGAAATATAGAATCCTAATTAGTCCAGCTGATTCGTGCAAATAATTGGATGAATTGTGCAAATTTTTAGGAAAGCATGAAACTTGGAACGATTGTTCTTTAGTCCATTCTTTACAATATTAGCTATGAACCCACCTCGAGAAATCAAAATGACCGTTTTTTCAAGATGGCCGCCATTTTCAGGAAAAATTCTCAATCTTCATTTGATAACTTAAATATGTTGTCCTTTTATGTCAGGATCAAGTTAAAATTATTCATAAAAATGCTCGCATCTTCATTTCTGATATTTTTTATCATCCAGGGGACAAAAGGAATCGTGATCTTAAATCAATTACGTCACATGACGTTACATTACTTTTCTCTATACAAAAAATATATCCTTTCCTTATAAAGTTGAAATTGGTAACAAATAAAAGCTTATAAAGTGCTCGTGCGTGTCTTTTCCATTAAGTAACTCATGCTGTCAAGAATTCATGACTATTGTTACGTTAGTTGTAATGATGTATATTACGTCCGCAATTTCCATTTATTTGTACAAAAATGTATAATATTCTTGTAGTTTCTACATGTATGTTCTTATTCCAAGGATATATTATAAATGAATGTCCTTTTAAATAATCAGGACATTACCGACTTCCTTATGGCAATTTCTTATTCCTCAGACGTTATATTTGTCAGAAAACATTTATTTACATAATATTAGTATGATACCGGTAATTGGTGCCTTTTGAAGTGACAAATGTTTCAAACGAATATTGTTTGCTCACAAATTTTAACCCATTGGTGAAATTAAAATTGTACCAGTGTTTTTGAAAGTTTAATCCGATAACGTCTTCCAATTCAATAGCATCATAAACCATTTGCAACTGAAGTGGCTGGTGACCATTCTAAGTCGGTACCGATTAGTACCCATATGTAGTTTTTAACCTTCCTTGTTCCTTTTGCTTCTCTTATACACCAAGGCCTATGTTGTTTTAGTGTTTTACTGTACAACATAGTCAACATAGTATGCTTTCAACATAGTCCTGATGGAGATCCCATCGTTTCAGTAATTAAGCTATTGACCAACTCAAAATAACCAAATACGTCCGACATTTCAATAACGTTCAATATTGCATCTATAATTCAAATAACATACTTCAAGGAGTTTGAAAGATATAATTTCATTTTTGGTGTATTGTTTCATGCAATTGAATAAATAATAAAATTTCAAAGTTGTGAAACGAAATAAATTTGACGCTATGCATCGTTTCTAATGTACGTATTTTCGCACTAGATAGAAAAAAAGTTTACAGAAAGCGAAACAAAAAGAAATACTATTTACATTGCCATAAATCATACCTTAACCTTTTTTGTAAATCTCACAAATTGTTTAAAATGCTTTAAGCTGCAGAAGTGAACATCCTTGCATCATAAAGTATGAAAGGTATTTCTTTGTCCAAAGTTTTATTTACTTGAATTAATCTGAGAAGCAACTGCGAAGCAAACCAACATTCAGAAAATAAATGCAGTCGGATTTGCCTTGTTTGACGGTATTTGAACATGGTCCCTTAGGATATTTATGTTTATCACAGTTGCATATTGTGTACAAATTATGCCAATATATCTATAGGTGCTATTTTATATAAAGTCCATAATTAAGGCACTATTTTCGTTATATGTCTATGTTCATGATGTTATGAGTCAATTTGAAAGAATAAATGGCTCTCATCATTATCCTTTCAAGTGCTTGATTTATTTATAATCAAACATCCATTGTCTTTTTTAGAGTTTGAAATTCAATTAAACAAACACAATTTTTACTCACTTTTTTTATAAACGCGAGAAAAAAATATTTTGATACATTTATGTCTTTAAGAACCAGTAATCATAGTTCAATTGTTAAATGTCTTTATATTCAATATCATCATCTAGACCACATAAATTTACAGCATGGACCAGACATGCACGTTTCGTGTACTTTACCCTCCTCAGTGATCCTCAGTCTAAAATAATGTAATATGGCCAAAAAGTGTGAAATATGAAAGTAAATCCGCTTATGGTTCAAGAAATACAAAAATAACAGTACTTCTAATTACATCCTTTCAGAACATCCTGATGCTTTTGGTTTGTCAGGGTGTACTACGGTTCTAAAGAAGAAGTCTGTCAAAGGAGGTTACCCCCTGTAACCTTCCTTTGTCTTTGGTGGCTCAGTCTCTTGACGGATCCGGACGAAAAACAACATCACTTATAGGGGACCATGAGTACGTCATTCCTACAAAGTATTATCAAAACTCCTGCAGTGGTTCTGGAGAAGAAGTCGAAAATGTGAAAAGTTTACGGACGGACGGACGGACGGACGATGGACGGTGGACAATGACATTAGCTCATTTGAACCTTTCAACAGGTGAGCCAAATTTTTTTGAGAGGACTCTCCGAATGAAAGATCGAAGTTCTCTCCATTTCGGTTTACAAAATATAAATAAGGTTTATGATTATTAAAAATAACTCAAAAATCAAGCTAAAGGTCGCATGGTGAAAAATCTAGGTCACAAATGAATGGTCTTATCTCAAGTTGATTGCACATGAAGTATAAAATCTCTACCTATTTTAAAAGATTCAAAAGATATGGTGTAGGTTAATGTTTTCGGAAAATAGGAAAAACTTCAAGGTCAAGGTCACTAGGTCAAAAGTCAAGGTCTCAAATGAAAGGTCCAATTAAGGTTAGTTATTAGACTTAGGTCGACTATGTAAGTAACTTATTCATTTTCCTCATAGTTTAATCCCCAATGGCTAACATGCAAATTCAGAAATCTCAAGGTCAAAGGTCACAGTCATATTTTGTTGCTGCATTTGATTTTTTTTTTATCATGGTCTATCATCACGTAAATGTTCATTTGCTCCTCCAAAAATGTCTCTCAAAAAAGACTTAAACACAACACTTAAAATAAAGTGTTGATGTACAGACGGACGGACGACAGACGGATTTCGCCATTACATTAACTTGTCATTTCAGTCAAAACTGTCATCGAAATCTAAGGAGGTTAGTATCTTAACACCATCCCTCCAATACTATTTTAAACATATTTTATTTGGATATGCCACTGAAACGACCCTACAGGAAAGTTGAAGCCGCGCACTCAAACTGGAATGCTTAGAGCAAATGTGATTTATCCTTTTTCATAATGACAAATTGGAGGCTATTTTATCATATAGTAATACATTACACTTACGCCACCTACAATGTACTGAGTTTTTGAAATAGAGGTCTATGGAGATTTAGTTATTACAAAATCGACAATATTAGGGTCGTTACTGCATATTTTCAAATAAAACTTTTTATGGCTCTTTTTTCCTCAATCTAGACCCTTTGGAATTAATTATACGTTTTCATTAAAAATTGTTAGTAGGTACACTGTATCTTTAAATTGAAAGCTCGTCGTTAAAAAAAAAAAGAAAAGAAAAAGAATTGTCATAGTCAAAAAGCAGGGGCGGATCCAGAACCTCGTCTTACGCTTTTTATTTGGATGAATTGCGAGGCCAGAATGGGGGATGGGTATTGGAGGGGTGTACAGTACATCCCATTTGCGGGAGTTCGGAAGGGGGCCCTTGCCCGATAAAATTTTGAAAAAGTGGCTTCTCGTTCGTACTGGAACTCAAGATTGGACCGAGCGCATGATTCAGACGCGTACGTCTATATCTTTAAAAAAAGGAACCCCCATCAATGTTTACATTTTCTAATGCTACCTCTTCTTTTGCATGGCATGCCGAAATCGTCAACAATTCTTTAGGGGAGAGGAGGGTGATTAGATTTTTTAGGGGGGGGGAAGAGGGCAAATCATGGCGAGCATCCTTTTTATGATTTGATGAAAAAGAAGTTATACGTACAAAACAAAAATAATCATACATGTACAATGTATATAGAAGAATTTTTGTCAAATTCTGAAAGGATGGGGAGTCCTCCTACTCTCGCTCTAGAACCGTGCTTTCATTCAGACAATGTCTCTAGATCTATTACATGTTAATATTTTTATGAAAAAAATTATGTCAACAATGTGCCTAATTTATCTCATGACCAGGGCTTCACATACCAGGATCGTCAATCAAGCATAGCATGTTGTATCGGGAAAGCGCCCCTAATAAAAATTGAAAGAATATAGTGTTTATCCGTCCAGAAAAGTTGATAAGACGGCCGTAATTCCTTCCCGATATGGTACCCAGCGATCGATATGTTGGAATCTGCGAGAAATTTTAGTCACATCATGGAACCAAAGAAGGATTTTTGTAAATTGATGAAAGACCAAGGGAAAAACGAGATAAAATCGAAAGAAAGATGAAGAATCTATAAAGAAAAAAAAAAGAAAGAAAACAGTGAAGTGAGAACTTCTTTTTCAGAGCGTGGAATTGGAATTCCCGCAATCCGATCATAGAGTATAAAGGTTTGCCCAGTATACACAAATGACCGAAAATAACCAAAAAATAAATAAATAAATAGATAAATAAATAGATAAATAAAAAAAACCAAATATATTCGTAAAGGGGAATTCCCTTACGTGTTTCCTGTAGTTATTGTTGAAAAGAATATAAATAAACCACACTATCGCTCTAAAATATTTTTTATATATACATTTTATATCTGACCATTCCTGACACTGTCACTTTTGGACGTAAAAACTTTCAACGCATGACTGACTCCACACAGGTAGACTACCATGCCTACCTGAACGACATCTGTCATAATCGATCGATTACGGGGTATATAATGTAAAGTACAAGGGGTCAATAATGAGAACTGACATCTAAATGAATAAAATGACTTGCCTCTTGACTCATATTCTAAAACAATTGTTAAATAACTTCTATTACCCGTTGAAACGGACCTATTTTACACGATAAATTTAGCTGTTTCAAAATGATTAAATTTTATCCAGAGACTCAATATATCTAGACATATTAAAACAATTATCATAGCATATAATTCGATAGTTAATGTGATAAAAGAAAAGAGTGTAAACTAGAGCACTGACAAAGTCAGAAAGGGCCCCGTCGGCCACTTCTTTAAGAAGTTGAATGTGAAGGCAACAAGGTCAACATGGTTGGCAACAAAAGAATTGCTGCCAGAGGAATAGAGGCAAACATACACTGCAGTATTCCAATGTCATCGATTTTTTTATCAAAGCCCCATCTCTTACGGTACAACAGTTATGGCCAATGTTAAAGTTTTTCAAATGTAGGTCAAAGGTCACGGTCAAGGTCACATGATCAAAAAATGTTGGTACCAACAGAAAGGTCTTGTCACAAGGAACACACATGTCAAATATCAAAGCCCCATCTCTTACGGTACAATAGTTATGGTCAAATGTTAAAGTTTTTCAAATGTAGGTCAAAGGTCACGGTCAAGGTCACATGATGAAAAATGTTGGTACCAACGGAAAGGTCTTGTCACAAGGCACACTCATGTAAAATAAAAAAGCTCTACAAGGAACACACAAGTCAAATATCAAAGCCCCATCTCTTACGGTACAACAGTTATGGCCAATGTTAAAGATTTTCAAATGTAGGTCAAAGGTTACGGTCAAGGTCACATGATCAAAAAATGTTGGTACCAACATAAAGGTCTTGTCCCAAGGAACACACATGTCAAATATCAAAGCCCCATCTCTTACGGTACAATAGTTATGGCCAATGTTAAAGTTTTTCAAATGTAGGTCAAAGGTCACGGTCAAGGTCACATGATGAAAAATGTTAGTACCAACGGAAAGGTCTTGTCACAAGGCACACTCATGTAAAATAAAAAAGCTCTACCTCTTACAGTGCAGAAGTTATGGCCAATGTTGAAGTTTTTGCTGACGGACAGACAGACAGACGGACGGACAGACGGACAGAGTGATTACTATAGGGCACCCGCCTAGTGGCGGGGCCCTAATAAACGTTTAAAAATAATGTAATATTTTGATTTTAAGCCTACATTGACCGCATTGCATTAAGCCCCGCCCATATATATTTCCAAAACGAGGCTGGAGGCGAACATTGAAAGCGAACTGAAGGCGGAATTTGAAAGAGAAACGTAATCGGAATCGTAAGAGAAACGTAACAGAACACGGAGAGTATCGAAGGGGGAATTAAAGGAGATATATTTTTCTTTCGAGTTCGCTTTCAGGGTTCTCGTTTATTTCACCTTACAAATTCCTCTTCTCTTTCTCCTTTCACCTCGCAAATTTCTCTTCTATTTTTCCTTGTACATTTCGCCTTAAAAATTCCTCTTCTATTTTTTCGTCTTCATTTTACCTCACAAAATTTCTCCTTCGTCTAACAAAAATTCCTCCTTGAGGGGTAGACAGTTAACGTAATCGGGACTGTAAGTGGGATTTCCAGGTGTCGCATTTAAACCCAACTCTTTAACTAGACTGTCGAAATAGTGCTTTTTGCAAGTAAATGTGTAATTATTTGAGGCTTTGTCCGCTGGTGTGATGACATAATGTTCTTGGAGGCAGGTAAGCTTTGTGATAACATCAGGGTCTTTAAATATAGACTCGAATCTGGTGTTCACAGTTGATTTTAATCGGTTAATTCTAGATAAAAGTAACCCTCTGATGAATTTTATCCATTCGGAAAGGGTGTCGAGCTGTACATCCTCTTTCTTTGCCAACGTCTTGCATATTCCTCACAAGAGTCCATGATTTTTTTGACATTTTGATTCCATGTAAAGGACATACTTTCTCTGTATTTGGGACCCTTTTTTAACAATTCTCTCAACTTGTCGTTCTTCACTATACAAAGGTCACCAGTAATAACGTGTCCACAAGGAGAGTAGTTGAAATCCGATGAAGAACATTCGCAAGGAATTGGATGTAGTGAGGGATTACTTAAATCAATACACTGCAAGAATCGTTTGTAATTGTAAATCTTAGATGCAACTGTTGGTGTGTAGCTATATGAAATACAAGGAGTTTCTTTTCTTTTGAAATATGGTGGTATTTTTTCTGTGACAGTTTTGTGATTCAAACTTTGACCAAGATTCAATTTATCAATACCTTTGTTTGCAATAATATCTATTTCAGTGTTCTTATTTTCAGAATCGGATTTTTCTTTTACAAAGTAGGTTTTGTCATAGTTCACAACAATGAATTTGTATTTGCGATTACCGTTCTTACTTGTGAACGCATTACGTATAATTTTTGCGAGTCTTTCTTTTAATTTAGAATGTGGAATTGTAGTGTAAAGTGTCGAAAAATCAAAGGCTTTGATCGAATGGACTTTATTAAAATGGGTGGATTTCAGATATCTTTCCGCAATATAGAAGCAGCTCTACGGAGTATCTGCTCCTCATTCATTTCAGATGTGATTTTATCATCAAGTACGAGTTTCTCTGCCTGGACACTCTATGATTTCAATATAGATACAGTGAAGGATCTTCTTACTTATATGCTTGATCTACCCTAACATCTTTGGGAATGGTTGACAATTTTTGAACTATAATGCTATTTAAGCCATCGATAAAATGTTTTCATTACAAAAGCTTTTGGGACATTCTCGGGCAGAATTTCCAACAGGTTTCTAATCAGGAAAGCTTCCTTCTTTTCTAAACTGTATAATCCATTTTCAAAATGAACAATAAAAAAGCTTTTCTGTATTCGTCTCCAGAAAAGGAAACTTCTTTAAGACTTGCTTCTTAAGATATAAAGCCATACAGGAATTCTGATATTATAATAGCAACTAATAAACATCACCATTTTGCAATAGAGATATCATAGATTTATGGTATTGGATATAAATGAAATTCAATTGTAAAAGTAAGCCGTAACCGTGAAGATACTTATGATAAAGCCCATCTTGTCTCACATAAAGAGCTTCATAAAATCTTATTTTGCATTTTTGTGACATAGTCTTCAAAGATTTAAAGGTATTTTTCTGGCAAATGCCATCAATTTTAAGATCCAAGCACTCCATAGTGTTGCATACAGAATAAATGTTTCCACCCACTTGAAATGTAACATATGTTGATAAGTCGTAAATAACTCCTACATTTGAAACCCATTGCATGACTTTTTAATTGATTATTTTATTAGGATGACACTTCCATACAAAATGTAAGCACCAACTTTAGATATTTCTTTGTTCAGAACACAGTCACTGTAAAACAAAACCATTGTTAAATCGGTCGCATATGAATCAGGAACACAATATGTTAGACTATTTTCACACTCGCATTTCATACGCGCTAGAAAAACGTGATGTGATATTAAACATCGCGTTATTACAACAGGTTCAGTTGGTTGGAAGTTAATTTTTGAGTAATATTGTGCACCGCATTCTTTGAATCAGCTGATCAATTTACTTAACTTTACCTAGGCATGGATACTTTTACATGTTTATGTCTTAAAACTTGTAAATCCATGCACATTTGTTTTAGTCTCAGTTCTTAACAGAAAGGTCTGCCATTTTTTTCCATATGAATACATCCGAACTATCAGAACTGATACTTAAACAAATGTGCATAGATTAACAAGTTCTAAGACAAGTTCTAAGTTAACAGGAAAAATTATACATGCCTAGGTTATGCTTAGTGCATAATGGAGTCATCTTGAAACAAATGAGATGTGTAATTATATCATACATAGCTTTTTATTTTGCCCACATACACGTCTGCGCCCACCTTCCCGTGAAAGTCACAGTTTGCAATAAAGCTATGATATGCATTCTAAAGCTAGTGTTTCATATAATAGTACGGTGACAAGAGACATGGAAATTTTATTTTAATTCACACAAAACGTACATGGCTAGTTTTTGCATTAAATCAACATGATGAGTGTGAATACAATTCTCTTCAATATCTAACCTGTCGTAAGAAAAACATCAGGTGTGAAAGTGGTGATATTTGGCAGAAAACACAATTATTTGTTGAAAATAACTTGGAGCAAAAACACAAATTATAAAGTAATGTTAATTGATAGATTTCTTAATACTCTTTTAGATTATACATGTATCAAATTGAAAATGCTATTGAAACCTTAAGGGGGGGGGGGGTGAGAAAAATGTTATTTTTTCTGTAAAATTAAAGAAAAATAAATTTTGGTTTCTGTTTCTAAGTTTTGTAAATTACTTATGATTAACTATTCAAAAAATAGATTTACACGGTAATTATTTTTTCATCAGATGTTATCAGTCAAGCATCAGAATTTGAATAGACATCTACTGTTTTCATATCGAACTCTCTTGCCTGTATAATTAGTTTGACGACAACCGATGTGTCACACTTATGCTCTTTGCCATATTGAGCTCTTAAAAAAAAGTTCCCCGCGAAGTGTTTGACAGTAAGTGTACACGTTTGAAATTCTTTTTCCTGACATAATCGCCATAGCACTTTCTGTATAGACATTACCTTAGACTGTGCATTTTTTTTTTGTAGATATTGTCTTCAGTTTGGTATGTGAACATCGACGTTGGGTGCGGTTAGCCAGGCAGGGGATGATTACTCTTCCCAGGCACCTTGTTCCGCCTCTGGCTCGCTAGGGGTTCGTCGATTTTCAATTTGGTGCTCTATTGAGAATGCTTTTAAGTTTGTCGTCAGGATCTTCTTACCTTCTTTTTGTAAAAATATTTTGATATTTTCGAAATAATTCTCAATCTTAAAATAAAATCGATCTTGAAATAAAAGTCCATTCTTTACAAGACATTATAAAGATAAATCATTTTATTGAACTTTTTTTTATTATGTATAAATCACATATTTCTGTGTTACGAAAGCTATAAATTTTTTACTGCTATTCTAGATTGCATTTACCATTTCTAAACTGATATCAGATAAATTAATATTAAAGAAGTACCGATCGGTTATTCAGTCTCAAAGGCGAAAAGGCAAGAAAAAACCATTAGATTTTCCATAGGAACGTTAAATGGACTTTAATTTATATATTTATATAATATATATAATTTGTCAATGCTTGGAAACATGTTATCAATAGTTGTAATTTGATTAATCGATTATGAGGTAAAAAAAATTATTGTGAATGTTAGCCATTACAGAATACTGAATGTTTCCAGCTAAGGCCAGGTGGCGGCCTCCACAGAAAGAGCTCTTTTTGTTTTTGTTTTTATTTCTGTTTTCTTTTTTTTTTAATTTTTTGTTTGTTTTTTGGTTTGTTTTTTGTTTGGTTATTTGTCTTATAGTTTTATCATGTTTATTCTTTTTTGATTTTGTTTTATAATCGTCTGTACCCTATTTGATTAGCATATAACACATCTACTTGCTTATGTTATAATCCATGTTGATATACATATTCATTTATTCGTCCTCATTCATTTCTGTATGTAACTTATCTTGTAAATGCAGGGTGGTCATGTTGGAGATCATTCCATTTTCCTTATCTTGAATCTCCTCATGTTTTACAGCTACGTTGCGACACATGTCCTCATCGCCGCACCAAAGTAATGTACACAGGAACATAAGTATCTCTTAGAACACTTCAACTTACCTTTGCACTTACACATAAATGAGATAAAGCAGATCCTGACAAAAATCTCAACAGCATTCACAATTGAGCAACAAATTGAGCTTCAACGGACCCCTAGCAAGCTAGAGGTGGGATCAGGTGCCCAGGAGGAGTAAGCATCCCCTGTTTGGCTAGCCGCACCCGCCGTCGATGTTCACGCACAACAATGAAAACAATATCTACAAACATGCACTTTCTGAGGTTATGTCTATATAGAAAGTGCTATGCCGATCATGTCAGGGAAAATGATTTAAAACACTTACTGTCGAACACCTCGCTTGGAATTTTTTTACAAGCTCCAAACGCCAAAATTTCCTCAAAAACTGGTCAGATGTTACACATTGAAAAGGATTTGGGGAAATCGCACCATCCCTCTTAGTCCAACCATGGTCAAAGGGGGATATTGTTGGTATCATTGGCATGTTAGAGTTAAGCCAAATGAACGATCGGTACTTTGCCATCTCAAAATGTTATTTTTCTTCTACTTTATTCTAGATACCTGAATGATATTCTTACTATCGACAATCTTGTTTTTGAAAAGTATAAAAATTTTATTTATCCACAAGAAATCTCAAACGATACAAACACTGAAACATCATTTTTGGACCTAAATATCAAAATTGTTAGTTGAGAGATTCATACAAGTGTGTATGACAAAAGAGATGATATGATTTAAGATTTGACATAGTAAATTTCATCTGGCTTGACGGTGATGTTCCTAGATTTCCGTCCTATGGTATCTACATTTCACAGCTCATCCGGTATGCTAGAGCATGAGCTGACTTCTGCTGTGTTTTTCCCACTATACCTCCATGTCATTGTGAATCTTTAATGACAGTTTTCTCTGTCGCCGTGTCAGACCACACTTTATTGAATACTCCTTCTGTTTGGCGAATGAAATTAAAGAAGATAACTACCGTTCATGAAGGTATCACTCACCTCGTAAGAAAAATGAACATGTCGAGATGAACGACGTGCAAAATTTGTCCTATTAGTCATTAAGAAATATGGGAGCATATCCATTACAGATATTAAATGTAAATTCCACAAACCGTTTCACTCAGCCTGAATGAATGACAGCATAATCTGTAAACCTGTCAAAAGTACTGAAAAGTTGGCAATGAGCGTCTGCCCCATTGCTTCTATTCTTCGTTTAAGGGCTTAAGACAGGTACCAAATAAGGACAAAAGTTCATCCACTATTCTTGAGAGCGGGACATAATAGTGTATGACGAGTTCCACATATTTAGAATATAAGGTGATTTGTAAAGTATATTAGTATATTCTAAAACCGTCCAGTATTGCTGAGACTCTCGGTAGGTCCATTCTTTCTCTAGCTAAGACCCTGCTTGGGTCTGCTAACCAGTAGAGTATAAAGTACTTGACGGGTTCCGTTTACCGTTTTTACTATTGACAGGAGGGTAGATTTTCTAGGTTAATTTTTTTTAATTTTCTATCATAAATGTCGTTTATATGTTGTGTTACATTACATTATCTAAATGTTGTCCGTTTTCATAGTTTTCTTTCCTGTAAAACTGTCATACAAGGTGGAGGCTGCAATATCCTTCGGAACTGAAGACAGGCTCCCACCCCTACCGAATCCTGTTACAAAATTGGCGAGCTTGTCAAGATTTCTATTAACTGAAGTCATCATTCGGACAGGCTTTCATGATAGAAACTTTGATTTTGTAAAATGTTTACACCGTTTACTTTGGACCGCCTTAGATTAGCGCACCGAAGACACTGCTGTGTATACATTTATATGTTTTGTTTATTTTTAATTGTCCAGTGTTACAGCTACATGAAGGCGACGATCTTTAGCGGTAATACCATATACATGTATGTATGTTTTGTGTTTTTGTGATGTCATATACCATGATGCTGAGATGCTGTTATCCTGAGATGACGTATGATGTCTCAATCTATAGCGTGATGAAAATGGAACCAATGGATGAAGTACTTTTATGACATATAGATAAGACATCTTTTTAATTTTGATAGTTTCATTTATGTACGCCTTGATCTATTTTAGAAGATGCAACCTCATGGATGCTCTACCTATTGTGTTTCAACTTCTTAAGGCCTTGTTACAACGACGCATCAAACCGCTTGCAAATCAACCAAACAAAAATGCCGGGTATCCCTTATAACTTCAACCATTACTACATTGTAGGCGAATTTTGGTTATAACAAGTACACCGACAATAAAATTGCGACTTTTCTCACAAAGGATCACAGAGCGCTTACTGAAAGATTTTTTTGTTCAAAATTGTGATTTTCTGTCCTTTCTTCGTCGAGAACGTTTTATGAATGTATTTGTAATGAAAATTTGTAATACGATTTACGTTTTGCAGCATCATCGATCATCGTTGGAACGTATTTTGTCTTATTGACTGTCTCGCCCAATCATGGGACAATGAGAAATATCAATGATGCTGCAAAACATCAATCGCACTAGAACGGAAATACGTCATCGGATCTCATCGCCTCATCATCTCACATTCATTGGATCCCATCATTCCTTTCCAATAAAGGCCGTGTTACACGACGCGATCAGTTGTATGCAAATAATTGCAGATATTTTACGTTCCGAGCGAGTTGCAGCGACTCTCACTGTTACAAATTACAACTAATTGTATATATTTTGTGCTAAATTTATAACTTTTCCGCCTAAAGTTTACGAATAAAATGTGTAACATGTATCAACAGGCGAAACAGTGTGTATTTACAATTTTCATTACAATAGCATTCACATAACTTTCTCGAAAATGTTCTATTCCTTGCGATTAATCGCATGCAACTTTAAGCGTCAACCAATCAAAATACCGGCTATTCCTTATAATTTCTACCATTACTAGGATTATTTTTGTTATATCAAATATTAAAATGAATATCAAATTCAAGAGCATCAAGGAGCTCGAACGATAAGTATAGAATTCCGCCCAGTTGGGACCGAAAATTTTTTTTCTCATTAAATGAAATTAAAACTCTGAATTCGGTAAGATTTTTGCTGAATTTTATGAAAATAGTAATATTTCAAACATGCGACCTATATTTTCTGTATAATTTGGGTTAAAACAGTTGATTTTAACACTAAAGCCTATGGAAAATGGAAAAGTTTTTTAGAGTATTGTTCCCCACCTTGCTACAGGATTTCCTTTTAATAGAAACGTTAGTTTGACAAGATCTTCCAGCATGGCGAGTAAGATCCTGTAGTAAGGTGGGAAACGATGTCAACCAGGCGATCGAAATATAAAAAGGGGTGGGTGAGAAGGCTCAAAATCTTGAGTAATTATACATAAATCTATCACGTTTTCTTTCGATGGGTTTAGAGTGATGGTACTTTACAATAATATCTAATATTAATCAACTAATTAATTTTATGAAGTCATTTTATGGTTTGGGTGAGAAGTAAACGTTTTGCGACTACATTTTTTTTTTCTTTCGAGATATTCATTCAAACACTTCCAACAAAGAATACTGTTCTCAATTATATTTTATTTTCCTCTATTTATCAAACACTCTATTATTTGTTTTTAAGAATAACCACAAGAAAAATCTCTTTTTTCGATAGTTTTTCGCTTACATGTATCTTTTCGTAATGTAAACGCACTAAGCGCATTCATCCATTTTGAACTACTGGGAGTTTAGTGATGAACCAAAAATGTAGTTCTGAAAAAAAAATACTAGTTTTTGAAGGAGGACTATAATTCTATTGTTTATTAAATATATAAATGTATGATAACTTAATATAACTCAGAGTAAAACGACTTTCTCACTTTCATCTCATCTTATTGAATTTTAAAACGTATTACCACGGACTCTAAATGGTGGACCCCGCGTTGCTTCGATATCGAATAAATGCCAAGCAGATGATGTAAATGATAATCATTTGAGTAAATATTATAGATTATAAATTTTTCTATCCATCAATATATATTTTATACCTTACAATAGTTTTAGTAACCCTGGAGGAGATTTTATTATCTGGGCGGATTTCCCGTCAATTCGTGCGAGGTCCTTTAGATTAGATGAAATTTCAGCATGGACCAGACATGCACGTTTCGGGTACTTAACCTTCGTCAGTAATCCTCAATCTAAACAATGAAATATAAGTTCACAAATATATTTCTTCCTCCTTGAAATGTTAAACGTTTTCAAATTCTACGGCATCATTTTAAAACAGATAAATTTGCAGCATGGACCAGACATGCACGTTTCGGGTACTTAACCCTTTTCAGTGATCCTCAATCTAAACAATGAAATATAAGTTAACAAATATATTTCTTCCTTCTTGAAATGTTAAACGTTTTCAAATTCTACGGCATCATTTTAGAACAGATAAATTTGCAGCATGGACCAGACATGCACGTTTCGGGTACTTACAATGTAACCCTTTTCAGTGATCCTCAATCAAAACAATGTAATTTGGCCAAAAAAAGTGAATTTTTTATGTCCAAAAAATGTACCGAAAGACGTAGCAGGATGGGTGGGGTATGATGCTACAGAACCCTTGTTTTAGAAATTTCAAGAAATTTTGATAACAGAAATTTTCGAATGCGTTGAAGAAACGATAAACCAATGTAGATCGAACTTGGCTACATCTGCCCTCGGGGACTCCTGGTCCACCAGCAATGACACTCACCAAGTGCTACACACAATGTTAAACGTCTTCAAATTCTATAGCGTCATTTAAGAACAACAGCATGGACCAGATATTATTGTGACAACACAATAAGATTCTTTTTTACCATTGGGCAATATGTAAAAATATACAGTAAATTTTCTTGTTTGCCTTTTTCTACTTAATAACACTCTTCTTTGCATTTTAGGATATATTCACCACAAGTCAGTTGTGGAGATTGAATCTGCGTGACTTGTTGTGGACCTATTTTTGAAACACTTATAAAAAGGGGAATTATCTTCAAAAGTAAAGTAATTTGACTTGTTTTATTTGCTCTTAGGTACTTGAAAAACATTCTTACTATTTACAAACCTGTTTTTGAAAAAAAAACATATCCGATTCGCAAATGTATCATCAAGTATTGAACAAAACAATCACCACTTTTGGACCTCATTTTCAAAATTGTAAACGGAAAAAATCAAACAAGTTTTTTTTTCATGAAAAAAAGAGGTGAATTTGGATTGAAATAAGTAATTTTTCCCTGGCTTGAAGATGATTTTCAAAAAAAAAAAAAACACTGCTGTCATACGGTATTAATATATTTCAGCTCATTCGGTATGCTTGGGCATGTATTAATTCTTTTGATTTTCACTTTAGATATTTAAAAAATTAAAAAGACAAAATGGAAAATTTGAAACAAAAACTTGCTACTTCTTTCGAAATTCGTGGTTTCACTTCAGCTCACAGAAACGACGGGATTCCATTACGAGCCCTCTGAAAACCTGATTAGAAAAGACAGGGCCCTAACCACCTGTCCTCTTTGAATGCAAGGATCCTTCTGGTGATTGCATGTATAATAATGTCGAAGGGTTCCAACTCTCTACCTTCTTGAAGAAAATTCCAAACCAATTTACATGCACCAAACACGTGTTTCGAATATTAAATTCTCATCAGTGATGCTTTCAGCGGAGCCACCAAAAATATTTTCAGTAGCGCCCTCTTTAATTTTTTGAAGTTAGATTTTTACATTTACATTACAGAGAGCGCGCAGCTCCAAATTTCCTGTAGGGTCGATTCAGTAGCATATCCAAATAAAATCTATGTTCAAAATAGCATTTGAGGGATGGTGCTAAGATGTTAAACTCCGTTAATTTCGATGATATTTATTCGGTGAAAGGATAGTTTCCGAAATAGCAAATAAATAAGTATAACTTTCTACTATAAGATCTCTGCAGCCGGCAGAGCATAGAGTGCTTATCGTATGCCCTTATGTTTTTTAATATCCATTTACATATTCATATGTTGATAACTTTGTTTCCTGTATCTAACTCTCTTGCTCATGTCGCTATCTTACAGTGAGGAGACTAAAACACTCACTAACGATTTTGTGTTCTTGAAAAAAAAAACAAGTTGGAAAGATGAACGCACGGAATCCGTATAATCGAACCATTTGTTATTAACAATGCAGATGGACCGATTGTCGATCATTCTCGTTGGTTTTTTTAGTCTTTTGTTTTATGCCTTTTGTCGCAGAGCACGGACTGTATTACGCATGCCCTCTTTTTATATCCATTTACATATTCATCTGTGTCTCTGGGGCCTCTACGTTTCGCGGTCTTGTTTGTGTGATGTCATCTTACAGTGAGGAGGTTGTTTTACACCACAATTGTACGTTCTTCGAGACCTCTGGGTAATTGGAGAAGTGAGAGGTTATGCGCACGTGATCCAGGATAACCACACCATTTGCTACTTGCGTGACAAATGGCCGTCCAAAGTCGGCACCGGTTACCCATTGGTCTCGTCGGTTTATGTGTAGTCTTTTGTGTTTGATGTTTACATGTCGTGTGTCTCTTTTCCTTCTCGTGCTGTACTCGTCTTTTGTGTTTTTGCATCGGGGTGTTTTGCTGTTGATGCTGCAACGGGGTCTTGTTGGAGATCTCCTCCCTTCTTTTACAACCAAGTCAAGTTTGAATTCCACTCCTTTCTTGTTTATGAATCTTTCTATGTGAACATTTATATTCATATCTGATAAAAATTGAAAAATGAGATTGTATTAAGAAATATTTTTAGACATCATAACAATTTATAAGCGAGAATTTTCAAGTGATCCTGAACCATTTTGAGTACATTCATATACAAAAAATGGAATATTATATAGAAAATTTATATAAAAATGAAGTAATTTGCTTGAAACCGACAGTATTTTTTTCTAATATCCCATTGTACGCATAACAATATTTCTTCGTCAGGTGACTCATTTATTACCCTTAAAGATTCATTATAAATATTAACACCTGTAAAATTGACATGGAAATTATTGTTCAGTAAAAATGAAAAAAAAAATGTAGCAGTTCTTTATTAACAAAGTACCATTTACATTTTCAACTCTTATTGTTTGTTCACAACCGTGCATTTTCCTGTGTGAACATCATCGGCGGATGCTGCTAGCCAAACAGGGGATGCTTACTTCTCCCGGGCACCTGGTCCCACCTCTAGGTTGCTAGGGGTCCGTCGACGCTCAATACTCTTTATAGTGAGTGCTGTCGAGATTATCGTCAGGATCTTCTTTAACTCAAATGATATTTACCGAAGTCAAATACTTCATATGAATGTAGGAAGTGTTATCAATGTCTACATCGCTTATTTTAATCTTATGAGGTCTTACCAATTCTAAGTTGTCCATCTGTTATATGTGTTATAACCCATTTGTTTCATTGGGTGTATGCTCTGTGTTTTTGCATTGGGGGTTTGTTGTGGGTGCTGCAATCGAGTGTTGTTGGAGATCCTTTCATTTATATACACACACTATTCAGATTAATTTTCATTAGTTATAATTGTAGTGAAAACTAGATGGCTACTGTTGCAAGCAACAGACGGATTCCTCCTTTATTAGACCTTCCTCGGAACTGAAGTGTTAAAATCCGAATAAAGATGATGAAAAAAAATAGTTGCTTTAGTACCTTATTCACTTCAGCAAATGAGTCAAAAGAGCTTAAGTCTAAGTTGGGACTCTTATCTATTTATCGACAAAAAAGAAGAAAAAGACGATAAATACCTTTCAAGTTTAGGAAGGCTTTAAACTCCTATATCTATTCTATCCATTTTGAATCCTTTTAAATTACTATCCCAAAAAGAATTGCACAATGAATTAGCAATGAGAAAATGTCTATAAATAGAGAATGACAACAGCATGAAAGTACAGACAAGTAATGCTACTAAGATAAAAAAGGAAACAGAGAACAAGTATAAAAGAGTTATCTATCTTACTATGTAAAGTTCAAATAAGAAGTACTACTTCTGTGAAGAATAAATATTTAAGAACAAAATCCTATCAATCCTACAAGAGTAAATGTTTGTTATGACCTTGAAAAAGTTTATTTGACCTTGAACCAAGGTCATGGATGAAAGATAAGCATTTTAGTTAATTCTCATCAAGATTTCTTTTTATCTATTCAAAGCTCAATATTTTATCAACAAAAGTCTGTTGTGACCTTGGAATCGAACAAATGACCTTGGGTCAAGGTCAAGGTGAAAGGACTTGATGCAAGGAATATTTGCGTCAAGTTTTAACTCTCAATGTCAAATGGTCTTTGTTCTATAGGAAAAATTTTGTTGTGACCTTGAGAATGAGAATTTGACCTTGGGTCAAGGTCAAGGTGAAAGGGCTTGGATCAATGATTGTATTTGTGAAGTTTGAACTGTCAAGGTCAAATAGTCTTTGTTCTATAGGCAAAAGTTTGTTGTGACCTTGAGAATCATAATTTGACCTTGAAACTAGGTCATCATCAATGACTACCTATAAGTAACCTACCATCCAAGTTTCAACTCAAAATCTCAAAAACTGTAGAAATTGGCACTGTGCCAATTTAAAGTTCCATTTTCAACTCGTAATAGCGCGAAAACCGTAAATATTTTATCGAGCATGTAAGCGTATAAAAGTTTGCAAATTTCCCAAAGAACAAATTAAATCAAATTTCGTTCAAATCGCACGGTTAGTTTAGGAGTTATAAGGTTTTAAAGATTTTACCTTTGATGACCTCTAGCAGGGGCATATGTGAACTTTTCGACAAGAAAAAAATTTTAAATTTAGATCTTCATATGCTCTTTCACATGGTACTTTCCGTTTTTTCATATGATGCTGTTCTTTTTTGTAAAGTGACCGGAACGGTTTGTGGGTAAGAATAATAATAATAATAAGAATAATAAGAATAAAGAAAAGACAATACAATAACAGAAAGGATTCCGACGGAAGTCGGAATCCTTAATGACATGTTTGAAACGTTATTTGTTACTCTTTTATTTAGTTTAATGCCATAAAAGCATACACTTTGTAAGTGTCCTAGTTCTAATATCCTTCATATTACACTATCGTTAAACCGAGTTGGGATACTATGAAAAAAGACATTTTTAGATGGCTTAGACATGGAGGTATATCAAGTACCCAATTAAATCATAACACGATATCGACCAGTAGTAAAATTCAAAAGATATAAGATAATTGCAATCTGGTTAAGACAATGTATAAATTCGCAACTGACACAAAGTCATCTTTTGGGCTAGCTTTCCAAAGTCTCAAGATTTTGTCTGGTGAACCACTTGTCTAACTTCATCGGAGGTTGCACGACGGTGATAACAAAAGGTGTTGCTCCGCTTGTTTGAGTTTGTTCTTGTATACCTTGTATTGGTAAGTAACAATGTTTTCAATCGTCTTGATGATGCTATCGATTTGACTAAATCCTTCAAGACTCCTTGCGATATTTGTTTACATCTTAGTTCTAAATATCTAGGAGCAAGTCTTTTTTCAGACATCTTAAAGAGCGAATAATATGAAAACCCAGACTCCACTAGAAAGTGTTGTATTGACTTTGTGCGTATGAGAAACTTTGTCAAAGCGTCTGTTATACTACGACAACTATCAGAGCCCTCAAGATACGACAAATTTACATAAACTGCAGTGACTTCAACGTAAGAACCCTCCATTATATAAGTTATATCCTTAGGTGGTATTCTATCATTATGACTAACGAGAAGATTTGCTATGTGAAACTTTCGCAAAGAACAATCTTTCGATGAAGAGTTGTCAAGAGAGCAAGTCTTTTCACGTCTGCATCTTTGTATTTCTTTGTAGCATTTAGATTGCACTTCGAATAAGTGTTTGATATGACTAAAGTGTTTCACTGAGTAACGACGGACCTCGAAATTAGAATTTATTTTGTCTTCCCTACTAGGTTGAATATTCTCGTCTCGACTAGATACATCGACAATTCACTAGAAATAAAGCAACTGAACGATGGACGCATTCCTAATACAAAAATAATAACATTGGATAGTTCTAAGATGACTTCAACGCTTATCAATTGTAGACAGAATGACTGAACACCGACCTTTTCATTACAAACAACGTGTACGGCTGCAAGAAATTCCTGGATCGATTTATTAAGGAACTTTACTTCCAAGTTCTCTTCGTCGTAACATCCAGATGATTCACATCGACTCAATAAACCCACATGATAAGCAAACTCAAGTTCTGCTCTCTGTTTAATTTTTCTTGAAATTCCTCTTTACTGAACACTACTGATGGTTTTTTTTAGATAAGAAACCACTATATGCGATTTCCCCAAGCCTGTCAAGGACCGGCAGAAACTGTCTAAAAATTCTGTTTCTTTGATTTCTTAGAATATCAGGTAAATCAAACGTATCGAAATTTGAGTTTGAAAGTTGATGCAGGATTCTTTTATCAAATCTCTCATTTTTGATAGACACTTTTATCAGAAATTGTATAGTGGCCAAACGGAAACTTGTCATACTTTTTCCTCTAGCTGTCAATCAACGCAAAGCATGACAAATTCTCTTGCAATCAATGGGATTTTCAGAAATTCTGTTATATCCATCTCTCGAGACATTTCGATTATTTTCGCAATATCTCTCTGTTGAGTTTTTCTTTCTTTTTTATTGTTGTAAAAAGGTTCGAGAATATCATTGACGATACTTTCTGGTGGAAAGTTATGAAATCCTATAACCCCAAAGACGTTGTCGCACGCTTGTATTTCTCCCTGTATTTCAGCATGTTTCCATGATCGGTATGTGAAGAGGAATGTACAAGTGGAAGTACAACCAATATTAGGAATAGGCTTATTTGTTAATTCTCCTATAACTTCCTGTGATATATTCCACTCATCTAAGCCATCTATTGTGATAAGGCATCGGTACTTTTCAGATGCTATCACATATTTAATGTCTTCTGATAAGGAGCCAAAGTGCTTAGAAACATCATCACAAATCATGTCCACGAGACACGTTCTAGATTTCTGCACATGCTTTAATGCAATCATGAATACAAAATCAATTTGGTCAAGACAGTAAGCCGGAAAAAACAATCATAGTTTCATCTTCCTCTGATTCCTTAAACATGCACCATTCACGCACGAGGTTTTGGCAGAATATTGTTTTTCCGTGACCAGGCTCTCCCTGTAGAAACACATACCTGACGAATTCCCCATTTTTATGAAATAAATCATCATTGTGATCAGGACCATATAACATTATTTCCGCTTCATTTCGAAAATATGTATCATCTGTCATTGGCATTTTGCTTATGCGAGGGGTCATGTATACTTGACTAATGTCTATTTTCCCATGTGATCCATGTAACGGTGATATTTGAATATTTGCTGTAGCTCTCTTATGGATCGTTAATACAGCTTCTAGGACCCTCTCTTCTACAACAGAAGAGAAGTTTATGAATAAACCTTAGTTGAGGCAGAACACAAAAAAACAAAACTCTTGTCGTATTTACAAGCACGAACAGATGTAAATTTCATATATAAGTTTATTTGAATTCATCTTGAGACCTTATTAAACATGACACATATTACTAGTATTGATGGTAGAAGAAAATTCCTGGAGTCGACGTAGGAATCTAAATAAAGTGATCACATGCAGAGAATGCTTAGCATTCCCGTCTACCTTTTATCTTTAACTTTTTTGGAAGGGTTGGTTGCTTCCTTTGGTTTTAAAATTGTGCTTGTTTTTGCCGTATAACCAGAAATTTTCGAGGAATACTCATTTTCGCTTTATTCGCGAGTGATTTGGAATCGCGAAATATTATTCTCGGGAATAATTCTAATTGGTAGGGTAAAATATTAATTGGTATATCAGTTCATACATGTGTCATTCTTCACTTTGTCCTAGTGAATTGTGTGTATTCTTATGATAGAAATAATATAAAAAAAATCAATAATGAAAAGTACAAAACAGTAATGTTTTATGTTTATATTTGTTTGTAAGTTAGGAATCGCGAAAAATTGTACTCGCGAAAATAATGACACTTGTTATAGAGCCGTTTTTCCCCCATAGCAGTTTTTCCGGGTACATCTACTATATAGTAGATTTTCCCCCCGGAAATGTGACTATATAGTGAATTGACTCCCCGGAAAATCTACTCTATAGTAGTTCTTCCCCTCGGAAAATCTGCTATATAGTAGAAAATCCCCGGGGGAAAATCTACTATATAGTGGATTTTCCGTCAAAATGGGGGGAAAATAGTATATTTTCCCCCCGGGGGAAAAACTGCTATATAGTACTTTATCCCACCCACCGTTTTTCCGGAAAATAAGCTCAGAAGCGTAGGAACCAGCTAGAGGCTAAGTTGCCTTTCTGTATAACAGCACATATACATGTCGAGACTAACTTATCTGACGATACTGTCTAAATTGTAACAAGGTCATTATTCAGAACATTTCATTGAAACACTGCACTATTATTAGAATATTTGGGTTTATTTCTCATGTCCAGCATATAAATTATAATCGTTTTTGATTTCGATTGGCATTAGATTTTGCATGAAGATTGCTTTATTGCTAAATAAATTGTTGTTTGATTCGAAGAACTTTTTAATATGCTGATTTCTTACTTTCTATCTTCGATTTTATCACTCATGTTACCAACTTTTAGAGACACTTTTGTGTAATTTCTGAACTTTTCTCAGATTTTGTCTGCCTTTTGTTCCAATAAATTGCATGGACGTCAGTGTAAGTCCATCTGGGGAAATTATTTAGAGTTGTATATCCGAAATTTGATAGTAATGTTCATGTACAAAATGAATTTAGTCTGCATTGTCAGTTATTCCGTCCCACTTTCAATTTGCGTACTAACTCAAGAACCCTTTCGCGTATTTAAACCAATACCGGTATTAGATATATTTGAATATATGGTTATTATATGCTTATTGCTTTTTGGTCAGTATGTCAAAGGTCAATGTCACTTTTAATAAAATACACTTAAATTCATGGCTTACATATGGTAACTCAAGAACACTTTCTTATATTCAAACCAAATTTGGATATATGCTAACTTATTAAGAAAGGAAGATGTCTATTCAGTTTGGGATCAGTAAAAGGCCAAAGGGTCAAAGGTCGAGGTCACTGTTGGGGAAAATACATTCAAAATCATAGTTTGCAGATGATAATTCAAGAGCCGTTTCACTTATCCACACTAAATTTGGATATTTACTTTTTTGTCACGAGTGAAAAGCGCTTATTAAGTTAAGGGTTAAAAAGGGAAAATGCCAAGGTCATTGTTTAAAAAAAAACTCTTTAACTTACGGTTTCCAGACGATAACTCAAGCAGTAGAACCCTTTTACCTATCCACACCAATTTTGGATAGATGTTTACACATTTGGAGGGGGGGGGGGAATTTATGGAGTATTAGGAATATACTAGTATGTCAAAGGTCAGGCTCATTGTCAAAAGAAGAAAGAAGGTCAATGTTAGAATAAATAGACCTAAAATACCGTTTCACCTATTTACATCAAATTTGAATATATACTTACTTATTAGGATGGAAAGATCGAAGTCTATTGAGTTTGGGGAATATAGCGTGTCAAATATCAAGGTTATCGATTGGAAAAAATGCATTAAAATGATGGTTTTCAAATTACATTTTAATAACCCTTAACTACCGAAACCAGAAGCAGATATATGTTTACTTTACAAGAAATGAGGGTCAAAGGTTAATGTCTTTGTTTAGAGAAATAGTCCCAAATATTGAAAAGCGTGAATATCGGGAAAATCTAATTAGTTTAAGGGTCAAGAGGTCAAGGTAATTTTACTCACTGATCGTTGACTTGAGATTCAAACTGTTCATCGAGAACAAGATAATGATATTTTACAAACATACTGTAATAAGATAAACTCTTGTTTGGAATAGCTTAAAATTCTATTCTTTTGATGGAAAGTATTGCAAATGACGTATGGGGGGATGTAATGATTCTAAACCGAGGCCGTATCTGTTAGGTGACGATCACTTTGAAAAGAAATCATTGCAAAATGTGTTAAGTATTATTATATGGTAGACTTTTCCCGAGGGTAGACTGCCGATTTAGAAAACTTTTCTCGGTGAAGGAAAGCTGTTAAGTCAGCATTCCAAGGGGGAGCATGACTATATACTTCCCCCATGTACATGTATATAGTAGACTTTCTAATGGGGAAAGACTGACTATATGGTACACTTTCCCCGGGGGAAGACTGGCTATATAGTAGACTTTCCCCTGGGGAAGACTGGCTATATAGTAGACTTTCCCCGGGGGAACAATGACTATATAGCAGACTTTCCCCGGGGGAAGACTGGCTATATAGTAGACTTTCCCCGGGGGAAGACTGGCTATATTGTAGACTTTCCTGGGGGAATACTGGCTATATAGTAGACTTTCCCTGGGGGAAGATTGGCTATATATAAAGCTTAAATTGTCCAGGTTCCTCGCATTCTCTGCTTGCCAATGGTATTTCTATCGCGTCTACAACATGTCTACCACTCCGTAGTAGCAGACTTCCCAGGGGAAGACTGACTATATAGTAGACTTTCCCCGAGGGAACAATGACTATACAGCAGACTTTCCCCGGGGGAACAATGACTATATAGCAGACTTTCCCCGGGGGAAGACTTGCTATATACATGTAGTAGACTTTCCTTGGGGAATACTGGCTCTATATAGTACAATTTCCCTGGAGAGGGGGGGTTGACTATATAGAAAACTTTCTCCGAAAGAAGACTTGTTATGTAGTAAGCTTTCCAAATGTAAGTATTATTATATGGTAGACTTTTCTCGAGGATAGACTGCCGATTTAGAAAACTTTTCCCGGTGAAGGAAAGTTATTAAGTCAACATTCCAAGGACAGCATGGATATATACTTGCCCCATGTATATAGTAGACTTTCCAATGGGTGAAGACTGACTATATAGAAGGCTTTCTCCTGGGGAAGACTGGCTATATAGTAGACTTTCCCCGGGGGAACAATGACTGTTAAGCAGACTTTCCTGGCTATATACAATGTAGTACACTTTCCCTGGGGGCCTGACTCTATAGAAATCTTTCCTCCGAATAAGGCTTGGTATGTAGCAAGGTTTCCCAAGGGGGTACTGAAGATTATTTCACTTGAAAAGTGTAGACTTTCCCAGGGGGAACATGACTATATAGCAGACTTTCCCCGGGGGAAGACTAGCTATATAGTAGATTTTCCCCGGGGGAAGATCGGCTAAATTTAAGCTTAAATTGTCCAGGTTCATCGCATTCTCTGCTTTCCAATGGTATTTCTATCGCGTCTACAACGTATCTACCACTCCGTAGTAGTAGACTTCCCGGGGGAAGACTGACTATATACATGTAGTAGACTTTCCCCGGGGGAAGACTGACTATATAGCAGACTTTCCCCGGGGGAAGACTGACTATATAGCAGACTTTCCCCGGGGGAACAATGACTATATAGCAGACTTTCCCCGGGGGAAGACTGACTATATAGCAGACTTTCCCCGGGGGAATGACTATATAGTAGACTTCCCCCGGGGGAACAATGACTATATAGCAGACTTTCCCCGGGGGAAGACTGACTATATAGTAGACTTTCCCCGAGAGAACAATGACTATATAGCAGACTTTCCCCGGGGGAAGACTGGCTATGTAGTAGACTTTCCCCAGGGAACAATGAATATATAGCAGATTTTCCCCGGAGGAAGACGGGCTATATAGTAGACTTTCCCCGGGGGAAGACTGACTATATAGTAGACATTCCCCGGGGGAACAATGACTATATATCAGACTTTCCCCGGGGGAAGACTGGCTATATAGTAGACTTTCCCCGGGGGAACAATGAATATATAGCAGATTTTCCCCGGGGGAAGACTATCTATATAGTAGACACTCCTAGGGGAATACTGGCTCTATATAGTACACTTTCCCTGGGGATGGTAAATATATAGAAAACTTTCTCCGGAAGAAGATTTGGTATGTAGTAAGCTTTCCCAATGTAAGTATTATTATATGGTAGACTTTTCTCGAGGGTAGACTGCCGATTAGAAAACTTTTCCCGGTGAAGGAAAGTTATTAAGTCAACATTCCAAGGGAAGCATGGATATATACTTCCCCCATGTATATTGTAGACTTTCCAATGGGTGAAGACTGACTATATAGAAGGCTTTCTCCTGGGGAAGACTGGCTATATAGTAGACTTTCCCCGGGGGAACAAGACTTTCCACGGGGGAAGACTGGCTATATAGTAGACTTTCCCCGGGGGAAGACTGGCTATATAGTAGACTTTCCACGGGAGAAGACTGGCTATGTAGTAGATTTTCCCCGGGGGAAAACTGGCTATATAGTAGACTTTCCCCGGGGGAAGACTGGTTATATAGTAGACTTTCCCCGGTAGAAGACTGGCTATATAGTAGATTTTCCCCGGGGGAAGACTGGCTATATAGTAGACTTTCCTCGGGGAATACTGGCTATATAGTACAATTTCCCTGTGGGAAGATTGGCCATATAGTAAGCTTAAATTGTCCAGGTTCATCGCATTCTCTCCTTGCCAATGGTATTTCTATCGCGTCTGCAACGTGTCTACCACTCTGCTGCATTTCTTCACAAACCGGCACGTAAGACACTTTTTAAAGTTAGGTTGTCAACAAATATTGTTGTAATTTCCATGCACATATTTCAAAGACATGTGGTATGACAGTTATTTTTATAAAAGGCTCATGATGGAGACTAGCTGATGCAGCTGTCGGAAATCGAGAAACTTATACACCCTGTCCTCATACGCGTTTCTTGCATGAATCATGCGTGATTATATCGTAAATATAGCGCATTTCATCTTTTCTTATAAGTGATCTATTCGTAGGTCTTAGCGGTATACGCATTGTTCATTAAACATACGCAGACATACGTGAATACGTGAAAATCGCCAACTTTGCGTAAGAATCGTGTATGCATTGCGCACATACGAGTATGGATTACGCATTAATTGCGTAAGAACTACGAAAAAATCACATTCTAATGCAATGTCGCTATAGTTAACGTTGAATTTCATTGGTTGTTTGCTCCATAGTTACGGCAGTAAAACGAGAACTGACGTTGCAAACGTCACATTTTACCTTATATTCACAAAAATATAGATTGCATTAGAATGAGAATAACAAGCTTTTGACGCTATGTTTGCGGACGGTAAATGCTGATTTTACGGTCGTAAACTGAGTTTTTCTGGCGACGTGTTAGCTAGTTATTCCCTAATCAATTTAAGGTATCCGTTGTACAAATAAATACCAAGTGTATTATATAGTTAGAATCATGGCATATTTTTACCTAAATATACATAATTCAACATAAAAAATTTATTGTTGATCTAAGGATCAATGATACCCCCGCCCGGCATATTTACATATAAGCAATGTATAAAAAGTTGGAAGGGGCACAATTCATCACAAAACTAAGGAACATGACCCTTTATTTGAACATGACCTGTATTTCTCAATGTAAAGCTATTATCTAAGAAATAAATATATTCCCTGTTACAGTTTTCATTAAAATGTCAGGCAAGCACAAAATATTGATTTTTTCCAAGTTTAAAGGGGCACAACTCTGCATAAAATTGAGTCATATTCAAACATAACCTGCAATTTTTGAAATAATAGCTACATTCAACAAATGAATTTATAATCTGTAACAGTTGTCCTTCTAATGTCCAGAAACCACAAAACTGTGAATTTTTCTAAGTTTCAAGGGCATCACTCTGCACCTAATTGAGGGACATGACATATATTCGAACTTGATCTGTATTTCTTGGTGTAATAGCTATATGCCAGAAATGAATTGATTATCTGTAATGGTTTTCCTTTAAACTTCCGGAAACCACAAAATTTTGAAATTTTCTAAGTTTCAAGGGGCATAACTCTGCACCAAGTTGAGGGACGTGACCCATATTCGAACTTGACCTGTATTTCTTGGTGTAATAGCTATATGCAAGAAATGAATTGATGATCTGTTATGTTTTTCCTTTAAACGTCCGGAAACCACAAAATTTTGAAATTTTCTAAGTTTCAAGGGGCATAACTCTGCACCAAATTGAGGGACATGACCCATATTCAAACTTGACCTGCATTTTTTGGTGAAAAAGCTATATGCAAGAAATGAATTGATTATCTGTAATAGTTTTCCTTAAAATGTCCGGAAACCACAGGTGGGACGGACGCACGCACGGACACACGGACGGACAAGTGCATCACTATATACCCCCACCATTATATGGCGGGGGTATAATAATGGTTTCTATCATCAAAGGTCAACATGCCGACCGTCAGTCAAGCCACGGAAACTATCGAGACACTGCCGAAGATTACCAAGATAATTTTTACAGACGTCCGCGATATCTTCATTTGTACATTGGATACGTTAACGCATATATCGCGTAAATCCGAAATGTCGAAATATTTAGTGTTGCTCAAAACCGTTTTCACGTATGTCCGCGTATTCTCATCCCGGACTCCACTCGCTGCTTATAGCCACAAATGATTTCATTTTGCTTGAAAAAGTTATGAATTACGTATATCGCTTGAAAAACTTACGAGTTACGTATATTGCTCATGTATTACATGTACGTATCTCCGCGTATGTATACCTCAAATTTTTGACGTAGTATTTGCGTAATTTTTGCTTAAGTGTTTGTTGACTTAAGCGCCGAGGAAAGCTCAGGACAATGCTCCTGTTTACAAGTACATTGGTATGTCACTGCCATGGGTACCATTCATGACTGTGGCTTAATTTGATCGAGCATCCGACTCATTCACTTGATCTTGCTCCATCAGACTTTCATCTATTCCATAAATTGAAAGCAGCTATTCCTGGCACCATTTTTAGTCCGATGATGACGTCATACTTACAGTGGATGGTTTTCTGACCAGGTCGAAGGGGTATTGAAGGCCTTAAACACCAGTAGCAAACACAAGGGGATTATGTAGAAAAATGATGCAAAATGTTTGATAAAATTCAAATCCTTCAATACGAGGCTCACAACATATCAATCAACCATCGTAAACACCACAGTGCATTGCTGGAGTCTAGTGAAATGACATACAGGGATTATTTAACTTTGAAAAGAATTCCATGTAGATATGTTACCAAAATGTAAAGACAAAACCGAAGAAAATTAAAGAAATAACTCCCTCTTTAACATTTTTGTGTGTGTATCATATATGATACACTGGGTATTAATGAGTGGTATTTCTAAATCTTTAATTTATTTCTGTTCCTTTAACTTAATTCTAAAATCATATAAATGAATCATATTTATTGGGAATGTTCTATATAAATATCGTATTAACATTAGCTCAATTAATGTATACCGTACGATACCTCGAAACACGCAGAGTTCTGAAATTTCAGACTTTTACTTTATCGACAAAGAGTTTTACTTTTTCGATTCAAGCAAATTTTAATCGCTCAAATAATAACTTTTCCCTTCACAATCTTTTTCTACATGTGTTATATGTTGTACGTGTATATACATGTATATGGTACACGATCCTCACTTCATTTTCCCGCTTAGAAACAAAATGTTGCAAGGAGCTGTTAAGAAAAGGGCCGGATTTAGCCCTGAAATCACTTGATTATTTCTCGGGCGCTGTCCTTCCAATTAAGATAAAAGTTGGTCAGGATAAAAATAAATAGTATTATAAATTTCATAGTAGGTATTCTATTTAAAAAAAAATGATGAAAGATGTTATGATTACGGGTTGAAGAGGTAGGGGTACAGATGACGAAAAACGTCGAATATCGAACGAAACTGCACAAAAAATGCATTATTTTACACATTTTTATGTTTATTATGCTTCTGTTACCTTTTCATATCAAAATTGGATAAGCGAAATTAACTTTGAGGTTATTATATCAATATAATCGGCAAACTCTGCAATCCGGAGACTGAAAAACGGTTTTATTTCGTTCTTCTTTGTCATGTATAATGTAGCTTTCTGGAGCGTAATACACATGGTGTAGAAATAAACAACTTTCTCGTTTCTTTCCTTCCAAAGGGTTAAAAATTTGATCGGAACACCCTCTGAATAGATTGTTCCGTGATATAAAATGAAAAAGATGGCAATATAACCTACTTTATCGCTCTAGAGGCAAATTTAAAAATATTCATCCATCCCCCCTTTTTCGTTTTTCGCCTCTGGGACATTGTTCCTCCCCTCACTTCAGAACCCCACTCGGCCAGAAAATGTATTTTATTGATATACACCTTTGGTGAAAGTAAAGCGAAGGGGGGGGGGAACGATGTTGTATAATATATATGATTTCTGTGTAAAAACGCTCATTTTGACCCAAATATCAGTCTTATTTTGCATAAATTATCCCATCTGACAGGAGATTCATATATGGACCAAGTTACTTGAAATTTCGACGAAAAAAAAAAACGTCAAATTTTGCATTTTGAAATTTCGACTTTTCAGGGCAGATTTTACGCCTTATCTTAGTTCACATTTTTCTCTTGTTTGACTAAACTAAGGGGGTCCCATACTCCTAGACTAACTGTACTTCCTTCCAAGGTTTATCAAACTTCCCTTTGATCCTGATTGGGGGGGGGGGGCTGGCAGTTTTTTAAAATAAATATTCTGACCCAGAAAACGTTGAAATCTGACCATTTTGGTAGCAGAAAATCAGTATTCTGGCAAACTTAAAAAAAAACTTTCGGCTCGCTTCGCTCGCCATACACTTACAGCTTGCATATAAACGCTAGAGCATGTACTAATATTTTGGATTTTCACAGTAGAAATTAACAAATTACCAAGAAATGTTTAGGTTTAAAATTCGGATCTATACACGCAACGGAGTACATTACTTTGGGTATTACACAACCTGCCTTTTATGGTGATATGATAAACAAAATTAAAAGGATCAAAGGTAGACAGCATAACCATCGAAAATGCGTCAGAATCATCAAACGCCTTATACAGTGGATATGATTCTAATGTCACCAGACACTAGGCTTGGTACTTGACCAATCTACAGTCTTGTACCAGCGCATTCTTGAGACTTGCACTCTGATTGACTGACGACGGGACTCCATGACGGGTCATGTCCAAACCTCTTTATAGAAGACAAGGCCCCGATCACCTGTTCTCTCTGAATGTCAGTCGGACTCCTCGGGTGATAACATACATGAGCTCGCTACAGCCGGCAGAGCACGGGCAGTATTACGTAAGGGCTTGGGTCCCTGTGTTTTGCGGTCTTGTTTGTATGTGGTCATCTAACAGTGAGGCGGTTGTTTTACATCACAATTTTACGTTTTTCGAGACCTCTGGGTAATCGGAGAAGTGAGA
Source organism: Pinctada fucata (assembly GCA_028142955.1). Lineage (NCBI taxonomy): Eukaryota > Metazoa > Mollusca > Bivalvia > Pterioida > Pteriidae > Pinctada > Pinctada fucata. The sequence continues at coordinate 25,802,570 of AP027108.1, forward strand.
GGGTAGTACGCATGTAATCCAGGATAACCACAACATTTGCTACTTGTGTGGCAAATTGCCGTCAAAAGTCGGCACCGGTTGCCCATTGTTCTCGTTGGTTTGTGTGTAGTCTTTTGTGTTTGATGTTTATGTGTCTTATGTCTCTTTTTCGTCTCTTAGTATGCTCGTTTTTGTGTTTTCAAATCGGGTGTATTGGTGTTTTGCTGTTGGTGTTGCAGCGGGGTCTTGTTGGAGATCATCTCCCTGTTCTTATATAGCCATGTAGTCTTCCCCCGGGGAATATTTAATAGCTATTCTCTGTAAGCATTTGCACTTTTATGATGGACGCATGGTACGGCATGTCTCAGATTTTGATAAAATTTATACATAAGGTTGAGTCTGACCCAAAGGTAAAAACAATATTTAAAAATTTTCTTTATATCATATCCGGTTGCCTCCCCGGGGGAAGGTCTACTCTATAGCCAGTCTTCCCCCGGGGGAAAGTCTACTATATAGCCAGTCCCCCTTCATGAAAGTCTACTTTATAGACAGTCCTCTCCGAGGAAAGTCTACTATATAGTCAGTTCTCTCTGGGGAAAGTCTACTATACAGCCAGTCTTACCCCGGGGGAAAGTCTACTATATAGCCAGTCTTACCCCGGGGAAAGTCTACTATATAGCCAGTCTTTCCCAGGGTAACTCTACTATATAGCCAGTTCTCCCAGGGGAAAGTCTACTTTATAGCTAGTCTTCCCCTGGGAAAGTCTACTATATAGTCAGTCCTCCCCCGGGGAAAGTCTACTATAAAGCCAGTTCCCCCTGGGGAAAGTCTACTATATAGCCAGTCTTACCCCGGGGAAAGTCTACTACATAGGCAGTCCTCCCCGGGGAATGTCTATTATTTAGCCAGTCCCCCTCGAAGAAAGTCTACTATATAGCCATTCCTCCCCTATTAAAGTCTACTAAATAGCCAGTCCTCCCCCGTGGGAAAGTCTACTATATAGCCGGTCTTCCCCCGTGGAAAGTCTACTACGGTATATAGCCAGCCCTTTCCCGAGGAAAGTCTACTATATAGCGAGTTATCCCCACGGAAAGCCTACTACATTGCAAGTCTAGCCCCATCTAATGACGACATTGTCCCAACCTCATGCCAACTTACCTCTGACTTATCCATCATAACAACAACCTGTCCTGATAATCCCCGACTTGTGCAGACTTAGCCTTGATTCATGATAATCTGTCTCGACTGGACTCCTACATAATATGTTCAATATGGAACAAATGTTCCTCTCGACATAACTACGATTCACCCCGACTTCACTCCAACATAACAAAGACTAACCAAGACTTACGCCGACTTCACTCAAGACTTTGTGCCGACCTGCTTGATAAATGTCGATCTTATACCGATTGTCCTTACTTAACCCCGACCAGAGCCATTTTATTTAATTAAACCATTTCACCCTGAATGATTTAGTGGCAGTATTGCCAAGGAACCCAAGATAAATAAATTCCAAAACTCGAACGAATTGTAGAATTCCAAGACGTTGGACTCGTGTCAAAACATGTTATTTGTAAATTGACATGTGAAAGATGTTGATGAAGGTCGACGTCAAGTCGGCATAGGTCGGGGTCAAGTCCGCGTGGGTCGGATTCCAATCTGCATAGGTCAGAGTCCAGTCGATCCAGAACGTTATGGATTGAGGCTAAGTCTGCGCAAGTCGGGGCTAATCGGGACAGGTCGTTGCCAAGCTGGGACAAGTCGGAGGTAAGTGAACGTGAATACGGATCTATGTCGTCATTAGTCGGCGCTATGCCGGGGCAGAGTCGTCTTAATGACAAAACGGGAACATCTCAACGCCGACCTTCCCGACCTCTGCAAAATTTCAAGTCGAGGGAAAGTCTGGGAGCCAAGTCGGCACTGTGTGACCCTGGCTTTAAAGAATATGCTAGTATACCATGATTCCCTCTGGTACATAACAAATCAGTTTTCACACACCTTCCGAAAATGTCTCGTACTGGTATAAATCTAAATCATTCAAAAATGAGCTCAATCTTAATACATGTATTTGTAAAAAAAAAAGTTAATAAAGTATGATATTGAATTTAAAGACGTTTAACTTTTGAACTACTTGGTGAGTGTCACTGCTGGTGGACCAGGAGTAGCCGAGGGCTCATGTAGCCAAGTTCGATCAACTTCGGTTGATCGTCTGTCTCTTCAACGCATTCAAAATTTTCTGGTACTAAAATTCTTGAAATTTTATAAAACGTTGGTCCTGTAGCATCATATCCTACCCATCCTGCTCCATCTTTTGGTATATTTTTGATGCAATAATTTTCACCCTCTTTGGCCAATATTACATTTTTTAGATTGAGTATCACTGACGATGGTTGAGAACCCTAAACATGCATGTCTGGTCCATGCTGCAAATTTATCCGTTTATAAATGATGCTATTGAATTTGAAGACGTTTAACATTTGAACTACTTGGTAAGTGTCACTGCTGGTGGACCAGGAGTCCCCGAGGGCACACGTAGCCAAGTTCGATCAACTCCGGTTAATCGTCTGTCTCTTCAACGCATTCAAAATTTTCTGGTACTAAAATTCTTGAAATTTCTAAAACGTTGGTCCTGTAGCATCATATCCCACCCATCCTGCTACATCTTTTGGTATTTTTTTGACATAATAATTTTCACCTTCTTTGGCCATATTACATTGTTTAGATTGAGGATGACTGACGAGGGTTGAGTACTCGAAACGTGCATGTCTGGTCCATGCTGCAAATTTATCCGTTTATAAATGATGCTATTGAATTTGAAGACGTTTAACATAAAGGTAAAAAAGGTTAATAAAGTATGACAAAGATTTGGTCTGTACTACACCAAGATGTACCAAAAAAGTTCAATATTAGCAACGGCAGAAAATACTGATATAGTTTACAAAAGCTGTATATTAAATTTCACCTCAACTTCTCCTTCTCTATCCGTTTCCTATAAAAATGCCCGGCTTTGTCGGAAAGGGACTACAGAGCCATGCATGTGAAAATTCTGACATCATTGACTTCCTTACTAAGTAGTGAGTAGATGGCAAGAAAACAAGGGGGATGATTTACTATATAGTAGATTTTCCTCCTTCACCAGCGGCTACGCTACTTGTAATGAAAATAAAATTCAGAGTGAGAACGGTAAAATTGGGGGGAAACTTGACCTCATAGTAGAATCTCCCCCCTGTAGGAAATTCTACTATATAGTAGTTTTTCCGGTGGGAAAATCTGCTATGGGGGAAAAACGGCTCTATAACACCATATTTAACAGTAAAAATCATGAAATTTGATACTCCCGGAACTTTCTGGTCATACTGTATTGCATTTCTCATTTATCGTAATGTATATTCGAAACACTTTTCTGGTGCATGAAAATTGGTTTGGAATTTTCTTCAAGAAGGAAGGAGTTGGGACACTTCCGTATTCTAAATTGGACTTTGTCTTTGATTTCAATCACTCATTCGCATCTTTATTATCGACATTAAAATATATTAGACAAAAGCGTTAGAAATGCAAAGGATGGATGATATGTGAAGTGTACCTAACCAAATCAGTGAAAATCAAAACAAAAACAATGAATATTTAAACATAGGTACTATTACTGTTCTTCTTGAAGTGCAAATATATTTCGGGACTGATAGCAATATAATGTCATTATATATTTTCACGGTACATCTTTTATTTAAACCTAAATTTTGTTCTTAATATCAAAATATCTTTTTCAGGAACTTTTGTAGCTTTTGATTCCTTGATTCTTTGGATCAACTCAAATTAGCAAACTCTTGTTCCTTTATTTCCATCTTTAATGTAGAAATGGAATCATATTTGGTCAAATTACATTGTTTAGATTGAGGATCATTGACGATCATCTATCATTCTAATTTTCGTTATAAATCATTAACATTTTTCCGTATGAAACATTTCCATAAATTTGAAAGATGAGGAATAAAAAAGTTGATATACTAAGGATTCATTATTGTAATAAAATTTACATTCTTTTGAACTATATTTTTAAATTGATTTATTCTATTGCAAATATGTAAATACCAAATATTCATGATGTTAAACGTTTTCCATCCAATAGCATCATTTGAGGATGTCTAGGACAGGCAGCGTTAAATTTGATCCATCATTTAATTTTCCTAAAAATTATAATTGGTAATGATTGAAACATATTTTTTCTACATGCAAAGTTTCATCAATTTTTTACCGTTGGTTTTGAAGCTACAAACGTACATATATACCCATTGAAAGCCCTAAAATTGGCCATAAGCGTGACGTTAAAATGAACACACTTTAGGTAATAAAAAACCAGTTACAAATCTTCTGTAGACAAATGGTAGAGGCAGAACATTAACAAGTTCTGTATTTTTCATTTAGATATGATGTTGGCAATCGGATATGTATAGAATTATAAATGATCACGAAGAATTTTTTGAGAAAATGTCGAAAAGAGATAAATTTATGTCTATTTTCAAAGCGTCTTTGAATTGCTAATTTTTAATAATAAAGTCCGTTTATATGAAACACTATCATTTATTTTCCGTAAAAACTTGATATTTTCTTCTTCATATGTCTAGTGAAACCTCGATCAATTCCTATTTGAATTTGACCGTCATTTTTTAAGTTAAAGTGATTTTGTCCCCCCCCCCCCTCTCCTTTATTTCTACGTAACCTAATGCGGACGTTATTGTGATAAAAGCGTCAATATCGTCGTTTCTATTGTGACGTCATAATTGATCCAGAGCTTTCCGATGGGGTTCTTTCGGATACTGTTCTGGACCCCCTTAAGACAGATAAATTTGCAGCATGAACTAGACATGCACGTTTCGGGTACTTAACCCTCGTCAGTGATCCTCAATCTAAACAATGTGAAATGGTCAGAGAGTGTTATATTTATGTACCGAAATACGCGGAGGGATATGATGCGACAGGACCCACGTTTTAGAAATTTTGATAACAGATTTTCGAATGCGTCGAAGAAATAATCAACCGACGATGACTGAATTTTGCTAAAAAAGTCCTCGAAATTTTCATTGATGAAGTGTATTTTGGGGAAAAATGTTTATTTTTCAAAGAAAAATGGCCGAAAATAGGAAAAAGATTTTCATTTTCGCATTTGTTCTATTACCAAATATTCAAACATCAGAATATCTACTCTTCATTATACTCTTTAAAAGTCAGATACTTAGAAAGTCGAACTTCGTGTTAAACTCTATGTCATTGGGTCAAAATGATGGGGTTTTTTTTAGCATAAATTAGTGTGCTATTTATAGAATCAGTCATTTTCCTCAAAAATTAATTCGGGTACATATTGGTTTTATTGCTTTAGGATAAAGCAATACCATAGTTCTATACGTAAAAGAAATTTTGTAACTGTCGACCTCCTAGCTATTAATAGAAATTACGAGTTGTTGTCATGCAACAACAAAAATCGTATTTATAAGAAAACACTCTCCTTAGAACTGTTTTTAATCAGAATTTTTCAAAATAGCATTTAATTCATACACATGGTATAAGATTCCCGAAAAATAAGGATATATATTTATTTTCGACATTTCATTCATTGTAGATCGAGCTATGTAAAGTTATGATATGATATTCTAAAAAAAGACGAAAATGTTAAAATAGGCCAAAAATGGACGTTTATATCCAAAAAAGAGATTTTTTGGTCTGAATAGTTCGGGGAGATGTTCCTGTGTACATATCCAACTTTTTATCAAAAGTTGCCACCCTAACCTTAATAAACAATTACTCACTCTGTTTGTCTGAATGGATTGATTGTTGTTGTTGTATGTCACTGATCGATCTTTCAATATCGACAATTCTCCCTTGTATATCATTCAGGTCTGTTTCCATTGCCTGAAGTCTTTGACTCTTAGACTCAAAATCTTTTATCGCCTGGTGTGTATGCGAAATGTTGATCTCAAGTCTTATATTTCTTTGTACAGCATCTTCTTCAATTGCTGTCATTCTTTGGATTATGTCATCAATTCTTATACATGTTTGTGACATATCGGACCCTATTTTACCTTCTATTCTTCTTGTGTCTGTCGCCAAAGCTTCCAGTTTTTGTGAATAGTCTTCTTGAGACTGGGAAATAAAAAGAAGCTTTCAATTTAATACATGTATCAACATTTTATGATAAAAATTGAACAGAAAAATCTTTGGATTGATTTCAGGGGTACTCACATAGACCTTTGGCGTACTGAACTATAACCAAACAAAATTAAATGGAGGGCTGTTACAAGTAGAGGTTGTCGGATAATTGTTCCCGGATTGAAACAGTTCAAATAAATATTCCGAATATGTTCTGATGGCGTGAAATCAATCAATAATCTGAATATCCCAGTTGAGAAACAACTATATATATAGATACATAGAAAAAAATTGATTCTGCAGGGCTTGTAGAGAAAATGGACTTTTTTTAACAAACAAATCCTCTCCCATGAAACCCGAAAGAAAATGTTTAAATGGAGAGAGACCAATACATTTTGTAATCATCCAGTGACGAATTTCGACGGCCATGAATTACGAATAAATACGCCCAAGATTACACTTCTCAAGATGAACAGATATCTTCTGAATCGAAACGTCTTTTCATGGTAAGTTGGGGTAAAACAAGATGCAGAGGTCAAAGGTAACACAAAACCCATGCAACTGGATATAGTATGGGACGGGAGCAAGCGAGTACGATTTTAATTTTGACAAAGGATTATCATTAAGTTTTCTCGGATGAGATTTGACCAGTACTCATCAAGAGGTGTCTTTATCCTCGATATAGAAGGAGATTCATTATATTTATCATTACGCCAGAGAATAATAGAATCTATCCCAGGATGTGATCACGGACAAGGCAATCCAACCCGAGTGTCTAGGATTTGCTTGTACCACGACGAGGCATGCCGAGTCGTGGACAAAAGCAAATCCTGGACACGAGGGTTGGATTTCCGTGTCCCTAATCACATCTGGGGATTGATTATTTTTCTCCCACTGTCTAAAAAAGCTCAAAAATGAGATTCTATGTATTCTTTTTCATATTTCAATCGACAAATGCAACAATCATCTATGACGTCACAGTTGACGTTACAGTCAAAAGGCACGTGAAAATGTTATCTTACCCCATAAGGGTAAGTCAAGGATATCTTTTTCAACGTGTCCATGGATACCCCAGTCCACGGCGGGAGAAAAAAAAATCTATGAATGTTGCATTTCTAAGGTGAGCCTTGCTTATTTCTCCGTTTACAAAATTGACGTCAATTTCTACAAAACGGCAATTTTTAAGTTATCAGTGTGAATAATAAAAGGTAACTCTTGTAAATAAATTAGATTTTAAAGGTTTCCCCCCTTTCAACATGTCGTCTTTCTTGTGTCAGTGTTGTTTTATCATGTTTTCTTCTATTTGTGGTGATTGATCTATTTGTGTCCGTCTATTTGTTACCCATTGGTTTCGTTAAGTTATGTGCAGCTTTTCGTGTTTAATGCTTTGTGTCGTATGTCTCTTTTTCGTCTCTTGTTGTGCTCGTTTTCTCTGTGTTTTCGCATCGTCTGTTGGTACTGCAACAGGGTCTGGTTGGAGATCCCCTCCCTTTTTGAAGTGTTTATTTTATTTACTATGTCCACTTTCTTGACTCATGCATATCTAACCCGCTTAGTTGACATTTTTCTGAATTTACATATGTAGGATCCTACTTCATGTTTCAATGACGAGATGCTATTGTCTCTACTGTAACCGTCTGTTCCCCCCCCCCTTTTTTTTGTATCATGCGTCGTAACTTTCGGGATCTCCGCCTAATCTTATCTTACATGTTGACAATGTTGGGAAAATTATCATATCTTTAATGGTCGAAGTTGGGCAGAGGCCGTCCAAAGTCGGCGCCTGGTGCACATTGGTCTTCTTCCTTTTATGTGTTGTCATTAATGTTTGATGTTTTTTGCACGTCTGTTTTGATTGTTTTGTATGATGTTCTATTAATGATTATTGTCGTGTATTTATCGCACGTGGTTTGTAGTTTTGTTGACAAACATTGTTGATATACCTTGAATACCAATATCGAAATATTCTGTTTTATAATGAACAACTTGTCACCATTTCTGGTCAGGGAAAAAATCAGATAATCAATAGATGCAAAGTTTTGAAAAAAATCACAAATTATATCAAAACAAGAAGCCGAAAGGGCCACAACGCCCACCTGATACTCACAATCATAGCTAACTGAAAGCTGAACACTCTTATGTCTGTTCTTGTCCATTGCTGTAAGAAAGACCACTCTTGATATCACATTATAAAAAAAATCCATATCAATCTTTTCAAATAAAGAAAGAAAGTGCCAGTGCCAGGATCTGAACCCACAACCTTTGGGTTCATATGCATATAAACATAACTATTTATTTAATTTAAAAAAGTCATAAAAATAAAATTTAAGCATAAAATATATATCAAAGCATTTAATGACTTTACTATAAATATAATATAAATAAAAAATTAATAAGTGTGCAAAAAAAAAAGAAAATGGAATTGGAATCGGAAAAAAACAATTTATTTTTTTTTTTTTGTCAAAAATGAAATTAGAAGTATTCAAAAATGTTAAACGTCTTCAAATTCAAAAGCATCATCTAAGAACAGATAAATTTGCAGCATGGATCAGACATGCACGTTTCGAGTACTGAACCCTCCTCAGTAATCCTCAATCTAAACAATTTAATATTGCCAATCAGTGTGAAAATTATCATGTTAATAATGTACCGAAAGACGTAACAAGATGGGTGGGATATGATGCTACAGGACCAACGTTTTAGAAATTTCAACAGATACGATCGAATGAATTGAAGAAACGATCGAAGTTGGCTACTTGTGCCCTCGAGGACTCCTGGTCCACCAGCAGTAACACTCAACAAGTAGTTCAAATTCATCAAATTCAATATCATCATTTAAGAACAGATGAATTTACAACAAGGGCATGACATGCACGTTTCGGATTCTTAACCCTCGTTAGTGATCCTCAATCAAAACAATGAAATATTGCCAGAGAGTGTGAAAATGACTATGTTAAAAATGTTCCGAAAGCGGTAGCAGGATGGGTGGGATATTATGCAACAGGAACCACGTTTTAGAACTTTCAAGAAATTTTTATAACAGAAACATTCGAATGCGTTGAAGAATCTATCAACAAAAGATGGTCGAAATTGGCTACATATGCCCTCGGGGGCTCTTGGTCAACCAACAGTGACACTCAAATAGTTGTAATAATGTTAGACATCTTCAAATTCAATAGCATCATTTAAGAACAGATATATTTGCAGCATGGACCAGACATACACGTTTCGGATACTTAACCCTCGTCAGTAATCCTCAATCTAAACAATCCAATATTTCTGACAATGTAATAAAGCTGACAAAATGGAAATAAATTGAATGAAATTTATTGTTGATCTAAGAATCAATTATACCCCCGCCGGGAATATTTTACATAATTATAAGAAATGTATAAAAAGTTTGAAGGTGCACAATTCAACACAAAATTGAGGAACATCACCGTTCATTTGAACTTAACCTGTATTTCTCAATGTAAATGAGTTAAAGAAGATCCTGACTGAAAGCTATATCTAAAAAATAAATATATTCCCTGTGACTGTTTTCATTTAAAGGTCAGGCAAACACAAAATATTGATTTTTTCCAAGTTTGAAGGGGCACAACTCTGCAAAAAATTGAGCCATATTCAAAACTAACCTGTAATTTTTAGTAAAATAGTTACATTCAAGAAATGAATTTATTATCTGTAACAGTTGTCCTTCTAATGTCCAGAAACCAGAAAATTTTGAATTTGTCTAAGTTTCAAGGGGCATAACTCTGCACTTCATTTAGGGACATGAGCTATATTTGAAGTTGACCTGTATTTCTTGGTGTAAAAAGGTGTGTGCAAGAAATGAATTGATTATTTGTATCAGTTTTCCTTTAAATGTCTGGAAACCACATCATTTTGAATGTTTCTAAGTTTCAAGGGGCATAACTCTGCACAAAATTGAGGGACATGACCCATATTTAAACTTGACCTGTATTTCTTGGTGTAAGAGCTATATCGACAAAATGAATGGATTATATGTAACGGTTTTCCTTTAAACGTCCGGAAACAACAAAATTATGAATGTTTCTAAGTTTCAAAGGGCATAACTCTGCACAAAATTGAGGGACATGACCCATATTCGAACTTGATCTGTATTTCTCGGTGTAAGAGCTATATGCAAAAAATGAATTGATTATCTGTAAAGGTTTTCCTTTAAACATCCGGAAACCACAAAATTTTGAATTTTCCTAAGTTTCAAGGGGCATATCTCTGCACAAAATTGAGGGACATGACCCATATTCGAACTTGACCTGTATTTCTTTGTGTAAGCGCTATATTCAAGAAATGAATTGATTATCTGTAAACGTCTTCATATTGAATAGCATCATTTAAGAACAGATAAATTGGCAACATGGACCAGACATGCACGTTTCGGGTACTTAACCTTCGTCAGTGATCCTCAAATCTAAACAAATGAATGTAATATGCCAAAAAAGTATGAAAGTTCCTGTGTCGAAAATGCGTACCGAGAGACGTAGCAGAATGGGTGGAATATGATGTAACGGTTTTCCTTTAAATGTCCGGAAAACACAAAATTTTGAATTTTTCTAAGTTTCAAGGGGCATTACTGTGCTCAAAATTGAGGGACATGACCCATATTCGAGTGACAAATATGGATAATGACCATATCCCTGTATACAGCACAAAATCGATAAATCGAACTTGACCTGTATTTCTTGTTGTAAGAGCTATATCGAGGAAATTAATTGATTATCTATAAGGGTTTACCTTTAAATGTCCGGAAAGGGAAACCACAAAATTTTGAATTTTTCTAAGTTTCAAGGGGCATACATGTAACTCTGCACAAAATTAAGGTACATGATCCATATTTGAACTTGACCTGTATTTTTTGGTGTAAGAGGTATATCCAAGAAATGAATTGATTATCTGTAATAGTTTTCCTTTAAATGTCCGGAAACCACAGGTGGGACGGACGGACGGACGAACTCACACACGGACTGACAAGTGCATCACTATATACCCCAACCATTATATGGCGGGGGCATAAAAAGGAAGAAAACCCGGGGGGGGGGGTGCTGGTGCGAAGACTTAAGCTCATATCCCTTGGGTCTATGCGTACAGAAAATATATCTATTTATAATCTTTATTTTCAATTCATTGAGTTATTTGAAAAAATAGTTTTTGAAAATAGTATTGTTAACAAAGTCCACTTAAAGATTCCAAAACGCGTCAAATATTCGACATCGGAGAGAAACCAAAAACAACAAAACTTGTTTAAGACACCCTTCGAGATCATCCTGATGATTTCGGTTCGACAATATGTGCTTCAGTTTTGACAAAGAAGCTTGTCAAAGGAGGGTACCTTCCGGGACCTACGTTTGCCTACTTTTGCCAGCAACACTTGTAGGGACCATAAATACGTCGTTCCTACGAAACAAAGGAGGGTATCACCAACAACACCAGGCTGGAGCACTCGGCACAAAATCCCAAAACACCCAATGAAAATTACAGAGCAGAAAAGCACAGGAAGAGACGCAAAATTGACAAGGAACGTTAGCGCACAACACAGAAATATCAAACACAAAGGACTACACTTAAACCAACGAGACCAATGGGCAACCGGTGCCGACTTAGGACGGCCATCTGCCACGGAAAAAGCAGAAAGTGTGGTTATTCTGGATTACGTGCGCATAACACTCCTACTTTTCCGATTACCCATAAGTCTCGAAAAACGTACAATTGTGGTGTATACCAACCTCCTCACTGTCAGATGACTACACACAAACAAGACCGCAAATCGCAGGGGCCCAAGCAACACAGATGAATATGTAAATGGATATCAAAAGAGGGCGTAGGTAATACAATCCGTACCAAGTTTCATGCAGTGGTTCAGGAGAATATTTCCGAATAATTTGACAATTACCCCCTCTTAACTATTTTGAATAAGAAAAAAAAACGAAAAATCAGAAAAATAAAATTTTACCCAAAATCAATATAAAACCAGTTAATGACATCGATAAGATAATTAAGAAGTAAATGAGTGCACAAAACTATACATCTATAGAGTACATCTATAGAGTATTTTAAAGAAACAGTTAAATATGTAGCATTTCTGAAAAAGTTCAAAAATACACAAATTTACTTCGGACTGGAACCAAAAGCAACAATACTTGTTAAGAAATCCTTAAAGAAGTCTGTCGAAGGAGGGTACCCCCTGTGGGTGGCATACTTTTGCCTGTGGTGGCATCACCTATTGACGGATCCGGACGAAAATCATTCACACTTAAAGGGGACCATGAGTATGTTATTCCCACCAAGTGTCATCAAACTCCCTTCAGTGGTTCTGAAGGAGAAGTCGAAAATGTTAAACGTTTACGACGGACGACCGTCAGACGCCGGACGGTGCGCTATGACAAAAGCTCTCTTGAGCTTTGCTTAGGTGAGCTAAAACAGCAGGACAATGGTATTGCTTTGTGTATGGACAAGTTGAAAAATTATTGAATTAAACAGTAGATTTACAGAACTGAAATAATATTAAATTCTTTGTTCTTACTTCTTCAAGGTTAACAATACGTCTTTCATGAGCCATTAGGTTATCCAGGTCACTGAGGTCACAGAAACCACTTCTTGTCTCTTGAATACAATTCTGTAATTCCGATTGGAATGAGGCAGATAAACAAGAAGTGAGTGATAGAAGTGCTGTTTCCACCTTTGTCCAAACATCATTGAATGATGTTTCGTCCAAGATAGCACTTCTAGCATGGATAAGTTGGTTCCGTACAGTACATATATCCTCTATGTGTGATATGTTGACACCAGGGCAGATATTTCTGAGTAAGAGACAGCACAGTGTAACATCCATGTCGTGTGTAGTGACACCAGGAATGGCTGTGTACATACAGGGACATTTACCTCTGTCTCCATGAGGATTCCTTGTTGATGTTTCCTTGTACAATAAATTCCATTGGTCAGTATGTAGTGACGTACAACTATTCTTAAGATAGCAATGAACGAGGCAGCATTTCTGAAATCTCAAGTGAAACAGCTGGTGTTTGTTGTTGGAATAATCGAGGAAAATATCAAACCCGGTATATCCATGTGTTGTATAGTTATGTTCTATCACAGGTCTCAGTCCAACGGAACATGTGTTGAGAACAAGTAAACAAGCACGGCTGTTTCTGGCCTTGTCTTCAACACTCATTTTGCATCTGTGATTTTAAAGAATTGATGTACACATCTAGTTGATCAATTAATCGGATTGTCCTATTGTTTATTCTGAAAAAAAAAATCAAGAGATCTAGTGTTTCCTGAAATATACCTTATTCAAATTTAAAAAAAAAATGTCCTTTTGTCGAATTTGTATAATTAGTAAATTGTACGATTACTTTTGAAACAGAGATAAAAATAAAAGTTTCATCATTTTCTACGAAAAATCAAAATGGTAAGTATTTTGTCGATACAGGATAATTTACTTTCGCTTTTTTCAACTTTTATTTCTTATTTCGGTCCGCATTGATAAACTTGATAGTGATATTTTAATTTGATAGACAAATTGACAAGTTGTGCTATAAGAAAGTAAAACACACATATACAAGAACACATACATGACACGTGGGTGAAAGGATGTTATTGTACACTAGGATCTGGGATCTTGTATTAAAATGAGAGATTGATTCAACTCATAAAAGAACTTATGAATGAACATTCTCGTTTAGGTTTTCATTTTTCACATTCCGACAACTTGAGGATGCGACCTCAGACTTTTATTGAAGATCATAAACAAAATACTCGTATAAAAGAAAAAAACATTTGAAAACCCCTTAAATTAAAAAATATGGTACCAATAAAGAGGAATTTTAATCTCCAATAAAATGTCAATTTATCTGTTCTTAAATCATATTATTCAATTTGAAGACGTTAAACATGCATACCACACATCACATCCTCAGTAACGCCTCTGTTTTGATTGTTTACCGAATATGTCTATTGAATAAGGTATTCAAATATGGTACCAATTGGATTCAATTTGGTCTGATTCACATCGAAAAAGTCGAATTTCGGTTATTAGTGTTTTAATGGTATCTTGCTTTGCATGGCGTTTTCGGGGGAGGGGGGTCACAACGAAATAAGTAATCTCTTTTATTTTGCTGTTAACGTGTTGATTCAAATGTTTGTTTTGCGTAAAAGTACTCTGACTCCTGCCTTGCTATTCTGTTTATACAATGTAACATGGACATAAACTCAAAGTCCACAAAAGACAAATTTATTCAGCCAAAAACCCCTTGTTTGAAAGAATATATTGGAATGACAGTTATGGAAAGAATGGACATCTTCTTGCTAAATTAGCGATGTCTAAATGAATCAGTACGAACCCTCGCATTTCATTTACACATTCTACATACATGAACAATCTTTACTAGTAGAGTAAATGGTATATATAGTCGCAAACCTATTGGTTTGGTAATTAAGGTACATTATTCGTCTGATTTAGATTATTTGATTGATAACATGGAAAGGATCCAACTCTTATAGAACAGAAATATAGTATTGAATAATGCCTATTCAAAATAGCTTGATTGTCCGTTTTGTGACATTCATACATTGATTTCAAGATATCCTCGCGTTGGTAATATTCATTAGTGTATTACTTGTACGTAATAACTGAAATGCATTCATCGTACGTATTGATATAATACAAAATACAAAGAGTAAAAAATACCTGTCGATTTGCAGTTCCAAATCGTACATATTCAGGCCAAACGATTTTATTTAGCATAAAGAAAAAGGAAGATTTAGTGTCTAGCTAACTCTACTGTCCACCTATTATAGTAAAACTCAGAGAGTGAATTGCAAACAAAACATAAAATCAGATGTATAGATACATAGATCGGTGTATAGAATTTAAAAAAAATCATAATCCATAAGAATACAAAACAATGAAAAAAAAAACAATACCAAACAAAACAAATAGATGATTTTGCAAAGGACAAAAGTGGAATATGTGAAAGGATGTTTGCTAGCAAAGTCCGTCAATTTAACAGTAAACTTTAAGGTACAAATTAACAGAAGAAAATATGCACTCCCCGAGTATCATGTTACAGGTACTTCATCAATGAAACAAAGTATACTAAGGACAAGTGTACTTTGGTACTAGCAGCTTATTATCATTGCGGCAATAAATGAAATTTCATCATTTCGACACATTTGTTGACTCCAATATTCATTATGGCCATTTTAAAAAAATAACTCCTCGTACATGTAGTATTCGTAACATAAATCCATGTAATGTCAAACGTCTTCAAATTAAATAGCATTATATAAGAACAGATAAATTTGCAGCATGGACCAGTTATCAGTGATCCTCAATCTAAACAGAGTATTATGGCCAAAGAGTGCGAAGTCATCATGTCCAAAAATGCACCGAAAGACGTAGCTTGATGTAAATTTATTTTGTGAATACAATATGTAGATCAACGTACGTCATGTGATATACTTTTTGGCATATTACATTGTTTAGATTTGAGGATCACTGACGAGGGTTAAGTACTCGAAACGTGCATGTCTGGTCCATGCTGCCAATTTATCTGTTCTTAAAGGATGCTATTCGATTTGAAGACGTTTAACATATATGCATAATTTTACCAAACAACTACATGTATGCACCAAGCAGACTTCATTCACCGATACAAAGGAAGAATCCAATAATGGGAAATACCTATCATAAGTTAGCCCAAAAAGCTGCATTTTTGACGCCTTCTTTGCCAAACTTCTGCTATGTTTGATTTTCAGATTTAAATGAATCACACAAAGGCAACTTGAAATTGACTAGGCCATTTATTACCTAAATGACAGTTACCTTTGAAATCAGATATTCAGTATAAATGGTAAAAGTTGTTAAGAATAACAATCCAACATTAAGCAAATAGAAAACAATATTTACAACATGACAAAAATACACAATAATCTCTAAACTTATTTCCCTGAAAATCAAAGGTGAGGGGGCCAAACCTGCCCATACATAAATAAACAAAAATAACATATTATCACAATGGTAATTGAATAATAATTACACATTGACAATCAGTTGATACTTATAAAATAAGGTTTGGGAGGGAGGTGGGATTTTTCATTTTAGAACTTGCAAAAGCACAATGTTTATATTTTATGCGACACCTAGCGGTGAAGTGTAAACTAGTCGATAACTCGACTTAAACACAATTCGTGTCAAACCTGACCAAAACACTTCGCGCCAAAAATGCATTTACAATCATAAATGTTTATTTTTGACGCCTTCTTTGCCAAACTTCTGCTATGTTTGATTTTCAGATTTAAATGAATCACACAAAGGCAACTTGAAATTGACTAGGCCATTTATTACCTAATTGACAGTTACCTTTGAAATCAGATATTCAGTATAAATGGTAAAAGTTGTTAAGAATAACAATCCAACATAAAGCAAATAGAAAACAATATTTACAACATGACAAAAATACACAATAATCTCTAAACTTATTTCCCTGAAAATCAAAGGTGAGGGGGCCAAACCTGCCAAAGTATTACTGAACAGTAATACCCCCCACCAAGAAGTCCTTTCCGCAAGGAAGTTTGAGTCACAACATGAACCTTGAAAAAACATTCAAAGTACAATGTATACAAAAGTTCAGTGGATTTCAATATCAAAAACCAGTCATAAATGATGTATGTGACCTAATACTGTTATATCACCGAGTTAATCTTTTCATCAGAAGCCCATGTCTCCATGATGAATATTGATGAATATTGACTATCATCATAAACATGATAAAGTTTAGAAGTATAACTTGAACATTCTCTTGACCTAGAGACTGATACAACATAGAACAATTCTTATGTAAGCAAAATATCTGCAAAACAACTAAAATTCACAACTAATTTGAATGACATATGAGATTGAGCAAGTGGTGATTGATCATTATTATAGCATAGTTCTCTTTGCGCAGATCAAGACCATAAAGTTTGCACTATAATTAGATGTCAGGTTCCACCATGAAAACAAAAATGTAGTTTATGTTTTTCATACATTGAAAACAACATCAAACATTGAATAAAATCTACTCAAAACTATGAACTACTTGATTAACATTACTATATACAAAGCGTTGAAAGCAGAAGCCCATGTCTCCATGCCTTCGACGAGTGTTTTTGAAAGGATAATAGGATATATAGATAACTTAGGAATACACCATCAGGAGCCCCATTCTCCATGATGGGTAAACAAAGAACAACTATGCAAAATTTCTGTTTCAGATATTAAGGAGTGGTATTCTGATGTATTTTCTATAAGCATCTGATTTCCATCTTCCAAATAATTGTATTTGGTCATCTGAAACCCCTCTTTCTTTAGCCCAAGATGCTGCCCCAATACGGAAGGAATGCCCTTTGTAATATGTTGTGTCGTAATCAAGAAAAATTAATGATGTTTTTAACTGCTGACTAAAAGTATGTCGAGATACTGGTTGCATATCAGGGAACACGAATAAAGGCCCATTTACATTTCCTCTAAGCTTGATATATTCCCACATAGCCAAAACAGGGCACAAAAAAAGGGTTCTCTTTGTTTACAATGAGGTAAAGTGTAACTGGAGGTTTCCCTTGGTAGTGTTTGAAATCAGTTAACGTTATGGTCATTTCAATAGGTTTCCCACTATTGGATTCTCCCAATGTAATTGCAGAAAATGGCAAGGTATGACTAGAGCTTGATGTAATTTCACCTATTCTTAAGAAGGCATGAAATGCCAGCAAAAACATTGCTTTGTAAAGACAATTTTGGTAATATGAAGATGTACATTGTGGTAATGAAGAGACAAGTTTTTGAAGAATTTCTGGTGTTATAGGCAAACGTTTATCGGGTTTTGATTTCAACTTATGGAAACCTTGAAGAGCTTTTTTAACTAAGAAATTTTGTGTAGGGTCGGAGAAACCTTGAAGTTTGTTAAAGTATGATAGAGCTGACAAATATGTGGTAACTGTTTGAGGGGCAAGACCTTTTTGGTAGCAATGTGAAATAAATAGAACCAAAGTATTTTCACTTAAGGGAAAAGGTTTTAATGTAGGAAAGCACTCGTTAACAAACTGAACAAAAGTCTTTTTTGCCCTATTATACGCATTTCTAGTTCTACATGTCAATGCATTGTCAACCAACATTTTAGATATGTCTT
This sequence comes from Pinctada fucata, assembly GCA_028142955.1. Classification (NCBI taxonomy): domain Eukaryota; kingdom Metazoa; phylum Mollusca; class Bivalvia; order Pterioida; family Pteriidae; genus Pinctada; species Pinctada fucata. The sequence continues at coordinate 25,820,875 of AP027108.1, forward strand.
TCAAATTGTTAACATCCAATCGGGTACTGATGTTGGAGCACTGTCCATGTGAAGTGCCAAGGTCCTGAACTCTGGTATCTGCAAGCGAGATAATTTATCACTTAAAATGCTTTTGTACCAGGCACATGCTTTGCTTGAAATAGAATATTAAACTTTAAACACTGAACAATAAATCTACGTAATAATTTCATGAGTTTCGTATCCTTGGCTGTTTGTTTGTTGATCACTTGGACAACCGCCATATTGTCCGAGAAAAACAAACTTTTTTGTTGGCAAATTCATCTCCCCATAACTGAACTGCTACTACTATTGGAAATAACTCTTTTACCGAAATGTGAAAATCTTTCCATGCCAAGGCCCAGGTTCCATAGAACCATTTATTTCCGAAGACCCCTCCAAAACCTATGCCACTCGCATCAGTGTAAAGACTGAGGGTAGATGATGTTTGCCATTTATCTTCCAAAAAGAGGGCCTTCCCATTAAAATGTGAAACAAAAATCATCCATGCTTCTAAATCAGCCCTAGCTTCATTGTTTAAACGGCGCTTATGGTGTGGCTTTTGTAGGCCTTTTGTCAAATCTATTAGACGACGCAAAAACGTGCGTCCTGGTGTCACCACAGAACATGCAAAATTAAGCAATCCTATCAAAGATTGAAGCTCTTGTAAAGTCATTTTTTCTTTGATTTTGCCCAGGACAGTTTAGTTCTAATCTTGTCTAGTTTATCTTGGGGAAGGCGGATTTCCATGTTTACCGAGTCTAACTCTAATCCCAAAAATGTTATGACATTTGTAGGGGACACTGTATTTTCCACCTTTATAGGAATTCCAATATGTTCAAGACCTTGAAGGAACAGGTTTAATTGTTTTTGACAAATTGTTACGGATGGGGGACCCACTAGTAAAAAATCATCTAGTAAATGTACACATCCATCTATGTTTAACTTGTTAGTTGCAATCCAGTGAATTGCAGTTGAAAACCTCTCAAAAAGGTTGCATGCAAAGCTTAAACCCATTGGCAAAGTTTTGTCATAATAAATTTCCGACCCAATTGCAAAGCCCAAAAGTTCATGGTCAGATGGGTGGATAGGTATGTTTTTGTACCCATGTTCTATGTCAGTTTTAGACAAAAAAGCCCCTTTTCCAAATTGTTTTATCATGGTAACAGCGTCATCAATTGTTTGGTATGTTACAGCCGAATCTTCTTTTTGAATGCCATCATTTATGGATGACCCCTCTGGATAGGACAAATGGTGAATTACTCTATATTCCCCTTGTTTTTGTTTTGGTACCACCCCAAGTGGAGATATTTGCAAGTTGGGAAAAGGATTGTTGTCTAAAGTGAATGGCCCTGCTGCTCTCCCCTTTAAAATTTCCAAGTTGATTTTTTGTTTCAAAATTTGTTCATTTTCTAAGGCAGATTTCAAATTTTAGCTGAATCGGAATTTTCGCTGACCATGATAGGGGATTTTAAACCCAAAGGTAAAACCATTTAAGAGATAAATTCTTTTTTCAGTATTATAGTTTTCTAACCAATCATTTAAATGAGACACTTTAACAGGTGTTACAACATTAGCCTTATTTAGATTTGTCATTTCTTGTTGAATTTTCTGATTTCCTTTTTTGGGTTCCTTTTCCTGATTCGGATAATGACGGACAGATTTTCCTGTGGTGGTCTCCAAAGCATTTCCCTAAAACATGCTGAAAGGTACAGTTTTCTCTTTGACATTTTCCGTTGTTGTTGTTGTAACTAAAACAGGTCTCTTTTTTTGACGGTAGGCCACGAAAATTCGGGGATGATTTCTTGTTCGTCTGGGTTTGATCTGTGGACATTAATCTTGTTTTTAGTCCAATCTGCAACGATTCTGAATGCAGTTCTTGATTAATTCTGTCCCATGGCATTGCAGAGGGACTGTCTGCACGCCAGCGCCTAAATTGTTCATCATAGCGTAGGGCGGCTTTCAGACCCACATCATCAAATAGCTTTTGTACTGTTGTCATGTATTTCATTAGGGCTGGTGATTGCTGGGGATATTTTTCGCAATATATGGCAACGAACACATGAAACGCTGCTGCCCATTGTTGCGTTGTTTTGAAGAAGTACTTTTGGTTTTTCTGTACGAAAGTAATCCCATTTTTTTCATCATGCACGGCTTCCAGTTTAGAAGATTGGGACCGAAAGAGGAGAGAACCCAATTCAATATATTCCTCAGCCCAAACTTTTCCCTTAATTTTTGTATCCACCCCTTGGCTGAGTGACCTGCCAGCGTGAAGTGGTCCAGTAATATTTATGATGTTAGAATTGATTGCTGTACCTTGTGACGAGGAACCTTGGTCAACTGTTGTAGGCTCTCCATCCTTGGGAGGGCTTTCATCACAATGTTCTGTTTGTGTTCCCTGGGTTTGATCTGTGTTGGTACACGTAACTGGTGACGTCTGATTAGCCTGTGTGGATTCATTGGAGCTTCTAGACTGTTGGCCATCCAATTTTGCTGCCACAATGTCTGCAATAGTAGGGACAGCTTCTCCAACTACTTCCTTTACAATTTGCTTTATTTCATCTTTTAAGGTCTCATGTAGTTTCCTCCTTTTTCTCGGCGGTTGTGACATGGTACTGAAATAGGAGATAAATTGTTTAACTTTAAGTTAAATGAATGTCAAATAATACTGTCTTTGATATAACTGATAAGCATCAATTATATTGTAAACTGCATGTAATGACTCTATAAATTGTATACACTATAAAATTCATAAGATTTTTTTTTTACTATTTTGTGTATACATGTATAGAATTCATGACATTCATATTTTATGACTGCTATTGCAGTGCTGTAATGAATTAATTCTGTTAACACAGAAAGTAAGGATTCATTACATGAAGCTAACGCTTTTCATACAGATCATGTTCAGCTAACGCTTTTCATACAGATCATGTCAAGCTAACGCTTTTCATACAGATCTTGTTCAGCTAACGCTTTTCATACAGATCATGTTAAGCTAACGCTTTTCCATATTCATAACATTAAAATTCTGCTAATGCAGAATCCACAAAGTTGCATCATATGAAGCTAACGCTTCTCATGCAATTATAGCAGTTCATTGATAAATCATCATTGAAGCTAACGCTTCTTAAATATACTTTTAATTATATGTATATTGTAATTTGTAGGGCTTTTTAATATGAATTCGCTGCTACTGCAGTGAAATATGAAGTAAACAGTTTTATTCGTTTGTTGAATATCTTGAAGCTAACACTTCATACTATATTCTTAACTAGTAACATTGAGTACAAATGTACCTATGTCAGCTAGTATATATAAAGTTATAATTATGATACCTTGAATGGTTATATGATAATTCTCTGAAAAAACTCCTGTATTGAAGTCACTGTCAGGCTCTTGGTATGAAATTATATATATAGTTTGAAAATATGACTTTAAAAGAATGCATGTAATAAACTTATAAAGAAATTAAAAAGCTGCCGTATACATATTTCAATATTTGCTTGTATTCACATCAAGGCGAAGGAAAGGTATATACATGTATATATGTATATAAACATTATGTAAACATCTACATGTTATTCATTCATCATGAAAATAAACATTACAAATAACCTTTAACTTTGTACTTAGGTAAATAATATAATTACTGTCTGTTGTTCATTAAAGCATGCAAGATGGCTCCTCGAATGTTTTTATAATATTTCGGTAGCCCCACTGTTCTGTTCAAATGTACACCATCTGAAGAAATATTCGCTTGGCTTTGCTTCAGTCTTTTCATGTTCCAATAGTGTAATGATGGCTCTTCTCTAAGTTCCTGTTTTAAAAGTCTGTTCGCATTGATTACGAGGTTGTTGTAACAATCTACAGGCTTTTTCATTAGCACTTGCAAAAGCACAATGTTTATATTTTATGCGACACCTAGCGGTGAAGTGTAAACTAGTCGATAACTCGACTTAAACACAATTCGTGTCAAACCTGACCTAAAACACTTCGCGCCAAAAATGCATTTACAATCATAATGTTTATATTTCACACTGTTACGAAATGATCTTTTACACTTTTAATTCATCTTTAAGGTGTTTCAGTCTCTAGCTATAGGAGTATTTTCCTCCCACGGTTAGATGAGCTTCCATTTGGTCCTGTCTGAAAATCACTTTGGCATTAATTATAAGTACATGTGTAAATGACGAGGATATCCTACCCGAAACACTTATCTAAGTGCATAAAAAGTAGTTTGAAATTTTCCTCAAGAAAACACTTCCATGCCTTTTGTACTTGCACAAGAAACGGTTCATAATATAAGTTGTCTTTCGTGTTTCCTTGGAGCTTGTATCATTGATATTTTCTCCGTCTGTTGTACTATTTTCTTTTAGCGTGAGAAAGTTCTGTTTTGCTTATTTTCCAGAATTCATAAGCCTTTCAGTTGTTGCTTTTAGGAATATGGTTTCGGCTTTTGTGTTTGACTTTTATTCCCTTATTCCATATTGCTTTAACCAACATTTAAAAGCTGCATGGAAATGATCTAAAATTAGACCTGAAAAGTTCCACATCTAAAGGAGGTATTGGAAATCCCCAAACCTAAACTGAGAACATTTACCAGATCGCTTAATATAGCTCCGAAAGTATATAAATATCATCGGGAATTTTCCTTTCTAAACATACCTATCGGGGATTCGTGTTGCTAAACCTGAAATCCGCCTCGCCCCATTGAATATGAAATTCACTTCTGTGTTGCTTTTAAATGTTTATGCATATGAAGGGTTTTTTATCATCATAATTTCTTTGTTACATTTCCCACATCAGCCATTCGTCACAACATTATGACTTATGTTATCAGACGACTTACTTTTTATTAAAATCTCGATACTCTTGAATATTATTTTTGAGACAGAAATAAAAAAAGAAGGGAGGAGATATCCAACAAGACCCCGTTGCAGCATCAACAGTAAAACACAAAAACACCCGATGCAAAAACACAAAAGACGAGTACAGTACGAGACGGAAAAGAGACACACGACATGTAAACATCAAACACAAAAGACTACACATTAACCGACGAGACCAATGGGTAACCGGTGCCGACTTTGGACGGCCAAAAAGTGATGAAGTTTTGAAAAAAATAAATGTTCATTCCGATGACAAGTGTTAAGAAAAATGCTTCGAATCTTTAGAAAATATAAGCTTTGAAATACTTACCCTTTCGTTTAATTCTTGTATCCTTGTCAATCCTTGTTAACATTGAAATTAAGAAATAAGCTAACCGAATTATATCAAAAAGTAAAATTACTAGATTTCGAAACGTCTGCTGGGCGTACATGTTTTCTTTAAGAATAATGACTATCGCAGTTTAAGGAATTTTAAATGCTTCTAAAAGCTTGTATAGTTTGACTCGCCGATTCCATATTGACTTCTCATGCACGAACAGGTCGGGAAAACTTCCATATATAGAATAGCTGAACGACTGTGTCACATGATCAATTCAAAGTGAGCACTCTCTAATATTGTTTTATTACATCTATCAAGGGCGTAGGGGAAGGGGGCAGCCGGGACACATGTCCCCCACCCTCTTTGAAAAGAGGAGGGCACAACTATGTATGTCCCCCCCCTTTTTCAATTGCAATTATCTATGATGCCTTAAAATTGTTTAAAAAATAGTGATATTTTGTACCATTAATTTACAATTTTTAGGTCAATTTTCAAAATTTTTCTTTGGCTCTCTACCGCTCGCCAGCACTTTATAAACTTTTTGAAGAATTAAGCTATTCTGATCAATATCCTATATCCATATCCCTTTATCAATGTGCATGAAGACATTTAACTCAAACTATCATATAGAATGATATTACATGTACTTATTAATGATAGAGGGTTTAGAAAGTATTTTCTGATGAGTCTATATTTTGCCACCGCTCGCTATACATTTATTCATGTACTTATATAATCAGATCCAAAATGAAGAACTGCACCAGATATATCTCAATTTGTGCATACAGAACATGAAACCCCCTTCATTAAATCCCCCCCTTTATTTTCTTTCTTTCTTTCTTTTGTTTTTTTTTTGCTTGAAAGAAATTTTGGGATGTTGTGCACCTCAACTTTTTCAGGCAGAGCTACGCCGTTGTCTATACATTTGTACATGTAACAGGTCGGGGAAACTTCCTTATCAAAACGTCACATAATCAGTTCAGAGAGAACGCGCTCTCAAATTCAGCCAATATCTTTGAACAATGTACTTTTCGTCATGGGATTAGTATTATAGTTAAATCGTGTGTATATTTTGGAGATAGTGCTGTCTTAAAAATTCCTTCGCTATCGGAGAACCTTTATATCTCTGTTACTTATTCCTAAGATTTATATCTATTTATTCCATGTTGCATTTAAGAAAACCAAACTCTAAATTCATATAATTGCACATTTCCGATAATGACTTGTATTAGCCTTACACATGAATTTCCTGAATATGATGTACATGTAAATAAGATTGTGTGGGTCAACTTCTGCTCGAATTTGATCCTTAAGATTTTAGTTCAGTCCATAATTCTAGTAATGTTTGCCTTTGTAACACGTTTCTGCTCGAATTTTTATTTCTGTCAGTAGTAATGTTTGCTTTTTGTGACACGCTTCCGATTGAAATTGAGAAGTTGAATGTAAGTACTGGTAACGTGGATATTTTAACTGGGGGAAAATTTCGCGATTATAACATGAAGACTTTACGCGTGGGGGTAATATTCGCGATAAAAATGTCATTTCCATAGTAAGAATGCAGCAGAGATATTTTCGCGTGGGGAAAATTTTCGCGAAGTCACATAATTCGCGCAAAATCGCAAAATTACCCACACGCGAATATTTCCACATTTTGGGAGTTCGCTTCTTTTCATATGGTGGAGGTTTTTCTTTGTTTGATTTTGGTTCTTGTTTTACCCTGATTTAGTATGTCTTCGGTTTATGATTTTCTGAATCATCGATTTTGTACTGTGTATTTGGATATGGTCATTATCCATATATGTCATTACGGTATCTAACCATACATACGAAAGCGATATGAATGTGACAACATATTGAGTAAGAGACAGATAGTCATACAACTAGTGTCAAACACAAAACCCGAAATTAGATTCCAAAATTCACAATCAAAAGGCTTTCAATCTCTTGAAAACACATATATTTTGTATTCATTAGAAAAGAAAATTCAATAGAACAAACAGACGGAGACAACAATACAGCCCAAAAGTAACATGAAGGGCATTTTTATCAAATTGAACTTGTTTTGTATGTTAACGAAATGTATTTCAAACGTCTTCAAATCCAATAGCATGTACGGCATGGATTGTAGGGGCGATTTACACGCGGCACCGTGCTAGTCATATTCAAATATTACATGAGTCATACAACATATATGATAAGTTACGTTATAACTTATGATATCGAAGTAAACAAGGTCAATAAGGAATTTATATTTCTCCTTCGTATAATTCAAAAACAAGAGGGGTAGTTTCGCTAATTGGCCGCGGTAACAGAACCTTGAACATAAAAGATAATACCAAAAAAATGAAAAAAAAAAGTTAAAATAAGGGCTTATTTAGCCCTGAAATCACTCCATTATTTTTCGTGCGCTGTCCTTCCTTTTAAGGAAATAGTTTATCGGGATGAAAATATAAAGTATTAGAAGATTCCCAATAGGTATTTTATCTAAACAAATTTGGTTCAAGATGTTCATTTACGGGTTGAAGAGGTTTAGGTAACTGATGACAGAAAACGTCATATGTCCAGCGGAAATGCACAAAAAATGCATTATTTCACACAAATACGATGTTCAACAAGCTCCTGTACCTAATCATGTCAAAATTTGATATAAGAATCTAACCTTCATGCCATTTTATCAATATAATCGGCAAAATCCTCAACCCTTAAACTGAAAAACGCTTTTATTTCGTACTTATCCGTTATATATAACAAAGGAGGGGATCTCCAACAACACCAGGTTGCAGCACCCACAGCAAAACCCCAAAAAAACTCAATGCAAAAACACAAAGCAGACAAGCACAGAAAGAGACGCATAAGGGACAAGGAACGTCAAAGCACAACACAGAAACATCAAACACAATGGACTACACATAAACCAACGAGACCAATGGGCAATATTTAGCTTTCAAGTGCGAAATACACACGGTGTAGATTTAGACGACATTCTCATTTATTTCCTTCCCAACGGTTGAACATTTTATCGGAACGCACTATGAATAGATTGCTTCATAATATAATCAGAAAAACAATTACGGAAAAGAACAATAGTCATAGGTATACCCTTTTTTCATTTTTCGCCTGTGGAGCATTGTTACCCCCCCCCCCCCGGTTCAGAGCCCCATTTAGCCAGAAAATTTGTTCTATTCATATACACCTTTGGTTAAAGTTGCATTCTATACAGAGGGAGAAACAATGTTGTAGAGAAACTAATCCATTTTCCATTGAATTATATAGAAAAAAAATTCGGTTTTTTTTACCAAAATATTGTTCCTATTAATAATAATTTATCAAATCTGACAGATTGTTCACATGTGAACCAATTTACTTTCATTTTTTCCCGAGAAATTTTCTCAAATTTTGCATATTGAAATTACGCCTTGCAGGGCAGATTTTACGTCATATCTTTACTGCTCCTTTCGTGGGGAATCTTTATTACAAAATGTTATTAGGAAATATTGCAACTACAAACAATACAAGATTTCAACTAAACAAGAACATTCTATTGGTTTAAAACAAAACATTATAGAAGTCCATAACATCAGTAAAAAACGAAAGATCGGTCGATAAAACATCTCATGACTATATAAGCAGTACATAGATGTCAGTCATGCTTTAAAGCAGATAAATTCCCATCAGACTACATTGAAGTGACTACAAGATATCAGCAAACAAGAAACACCAACAAGCTTCAATAGATTTCGAGACTTGTTAACGGCACGCACTCACAAGAATCAACAAGCAAGCAACAAGGTAACCATATAAACGTGAATGGCAAAACATGAAAAGAGGGTGACCGATGTACATCCGGAGTCAACTTTTTACGGTCATCTGCTATACTAGTTTGTATTCGAAGCAAGAGATGTGGTTATCCTCCGATTGACGTGCGAACAACCCTCCAAGTTTTCAAGATGCAGAGAGTTTTCGCTTCATTAACTGAATATATATAAATTCTTCAACAGTAAGGCGTGCATGTAATTACAAACAAGACAAGGGTCCTATGTTAGTCGAGAACTGTATATTGATAATTCCCGAAGTGGCTTTTGAAAATACATTTAAATGTGTATTTTATATATATGTAATTTATCTGATCGAGGACAAGTAGCAGCAGCATCGTTATAATGTCAATTTATGCAGATTATTCATTTATTCATTTGTAAATGTTCCCTTCTTGATATGTATACTTAAATGCTCTTTAGTACACACATGCAGTTGAAAAGGTCTGAGATCAGTAAAAAGGAAACAAGAGGCCCAAGAGGGTCTCGATCGCTCACCTGAAAATTACGTAAGCTAAGCATATCAAACAAGAAGTTCGTTAAAGGCCAGACTGAAGAAGTTTGTCAAAGGACGGTACCCGTGTTACCTATTTTGGATGTGTTGACGCCACTTGTTGACGGATATGGACGAAAAAGAACACTTGCAGGGGACCAAGAGTACTTCATACCTACCAAAGAAGGGAGGAGATCTCCAACAAGACCCCGTTGCAGCATCAACAGCAAAACACCCGATGCAAAAACACAAAAGACGAGTACAGCATGAGACGGAAAAGAGACACACGACATGTAAACATCAAACACAAAAGACTACACATAAACCGACGCGACCAATGGGCAACCAGTGCCGACTTTGTTTTGGACGGCCATTTGTCACGCAAGTAGCAAATGGTGTGGTTATCCTGGATTACGTGCGCACAAACCTCTCACTTCTCCAATTACCCCGAGATCTCGAAGAACGTACAACTGTGGTGTAAAACAACCTCCTCACTGTAAGATGACCTCACACAAACAAGACCGCGAAACACAGAGGTCCCAAAAACACAGATGAATATGTAAATGGATATAAAAAGAGGGCATGCGTAATACAGTCCCTGCCCTGCCAAGTTTCATCAAAATCGCTTCAGACGTTCCGGAGAAGAAGTCAAAAATGTCGAAAAGTTTTCTCTGAAGGGAAAAGATACTTAGCTTCTGGCTTTAACTTCACTTACAGATACATGTGTACATAGATGATGTGTTGTCCATCAATAATCCAAATTTCGCGGATTGCCTGAGCAGTATCTATCCTCCAGAGCTTGAAGTCAAAGAAACTACAATGACAAATAATTCAGCATCCTATTTGGACATAATGTTGTCCTACGACACTGATGGTCACATGAACACCTCACCCTATGACAAACGTGACTTCAATTTCAGCATTACAATCTTTCCTTTTCTGAGTAGCAACATCCCTTCATGGCGTGTTCATATCTAAGTTTATAAGCTGTGCCAGAGCAAGTACCAAATATACGGATTTTGCTCTGAGAGCTAGGCGTCTTTCAGATAAGCTTTTTAGTTAGGGATATGTATGTGACCGACTAACATCGTCACTGAGGAAGTTCTACGGTCGATATGGGGAACTCGTCATACACTATGATGTCCCACTCTCCAGAATGGTGGATGATATTCTGTCATAGACCATTTGAACAATCCAACCAAAGATTGTACTCTATGTCTTCCTAAATGGAAGTTACCAGATGTGACAGTTCCACCGAATTGAAGCGGCGGGTGTTACATGCAAGCAGGAGATGCTTACTCTTCCTCGGCACCTGGTCTCACTTCCATATTGAGAGTTCGCTTCTTTTCCTATGGTGGATGTTTTTGTTTGTTTGCTTTGGTTCCTGTTTTATCCTGATTTTGTATGCCTTCGGTTTCTGATTTTCTGAATTATTTGTCTCTGTAGTTTCTTTGACTTCAAGCTGATATGAAACTGATATGATTTGAAAAGCTTTATTTATACGTCTAGGTACCTGGATGATATTCTCACTATTGACAATGCCGTTTTTGAAACATATCAGAATGAAATAAATCCACAGGAATTGACATTCAACAAGGCAAACGTTACAAATACAGAAACACCATTTTTGGACCTAAATATCAAAATAACAAATGAAAAAATTCATACATGATTTTGGATTCAACATTGTAAATTTCCTCTGGCTTGACGTTGACGTTTCCAGACTACCGTCATGCGGTATTTACATATTACAGCCCATCCAGTACGCCAGAACGTGCACTAATGTTTTGGATTTTCATAGTAGAAATTAACATATAACCAAGAAACTTTTAGGTCAAGGTTTCTGCTTTCATAAAGTAGTAAAGTAAAGGAGATGTTAAGATAAGGCGTAAAATGTGCCCTGAAAAGTCAAAATTTCGAAATGCAAAATTTGAGAATATTTTTTTGGTAGAAATATCAAGTAACTTGGTCCACAGATGGATCTGCTGTCAGATGGGATAATTTATGCAAAATAAGACCGATGTTTGGGTCAAAATACACGGGGTTTTTTTTACACAGAAATCAATGGAAAACGGAAAAGTTTTATACAACATTGATCCCCCTTTAAAATTACAATGCCACATTCACCACAGGTGTATATCAATAAAACATTTTCTCGCCAAGTGGGGTTCTGACGCGAGGGGGGGGGGACTATTTCCCACAGGCGGAAAACGAAAAAAGGGGGATGGATGACTCTTTTTAAATTTGCCTCTAGAGCGATAAAGTAGGCTATATTGCCATCTTTTTCTTTTTATATCACGGAACAATATTTGTCCCGTTTGAAAGGAAATAAACGGGACAACCGTCTATTTCTGCACCGTGTGTATTTCGCGCCAGAAAGCTACATAAGTGGCTGAGAAGAACGAAATAAAACCGTTTTCCAGGTTCCAGATTGCTGAGTTTGCCGATTATATTGATATAATAACCTCAAAGTTAATTTCCCTTATCCAATTTTGCCATGAACAGGTAACAGGGGAATAATAAACGTAAAAGTCTGCAAAATAATGCATTTTTGTTCATTTTCGATCGATATTCAACGTCTTCCGTCATCTGTACCCCTACCTCTTCGACTCGTAATCATAAGATCTTTCACCAAATTTATGTAAATAAAATACCTACTATGAATCTTATAATACTTTACATTTTTATCTTGCCGAACTTTTATCTTAATTGGAAGGACGGCACACGAGAAATAATCGAGTGATTTCGGGGCTAGATCCGGCCCCCATCTTAATGTTCCTTTTACAAAAATTACAGTAAGCTTCTTTTTAAGTTCGGACCTATACAAGTACAAGAGTATATTACTTTGGGTATTTCACAGCCTGCATTTTATGGTGACATAATAAACAAAATTAGAAGGATCAAAGGCAGACAGCATAACCACCGAAGATGCGTCAGAATCATCAAACGCCTCTCATACCGGGGATATGATCCTTATGTCACCAGACGGACCCTCGGCATGGTGCTGGACCAATTTACAGCCTTGTACCAGCGCATCCTTAAGACTTGCACTCTGACCGACTGTGACGACGGGACACCATGACTGGCCCTGTCCAAACCTCTTTAGAGAAGACAGTGTCCCGACCACCTCTCCTTCGAAATGTCGGTCAGACTCCTCATGTGATAAGTAAATGATAACATACATGAGCTCGCTACAGCCGGCAGAGCACGGACTGCTTTTCGTACGCCCCTACCATATTTTTATATATATTTACATATTCATCTGTGTTCCTTGTGCCCCTACGTTGTGCTCTCTTGTTTGTATGGTCGTCTTACAGTGAGGAGGTTTTTAAACAACAATTGTGCGTTCTTCGAGATCTTTGGGTAACCGGAAAAGTGGAAGGGTTGTGTGTACGTAATCCAGGATAACCACACCATCTGTTTCTATAGTGGCTGATGGCCGTCCTAGGTCGGCACCGATCGCCTATGGGTCATGTTGGTTTATGTGTTGTCTTTTATGTTTGATGTCTCTTTTGCTGTTCCTTGTCTCTTGTTCTGTGTTTCTTCTCTGTGTTTCACTTGGGGTGTTTATTGTGTTGTTGTTGGTGCTGCAACCGAGTCTAGTTGGAGATCCCCTCTTTTCCTACATGTGGGGTATCTAATACTGTAAACATACAACATACATTATCCGGATCCCCTCTACCTTTTGTAAAGGCATAAACAGACTCGGATGCCAATGGTTTAAGGTTTTACATCAAATCGTTATATATGCACAACCAATGTAATTCCCTGAGATGTTACTATTGAAAGAAACGTGCTGCAATTCGTGTATTAACACTCGTGACGTCACAATGCATAAGATCTAAAGAAACATGCCGCGACAGCTGTTCTAACCTGCAAACTGAGCCCTCAGTGACCTGAATTTTAACGTCACCCTTTTACCTAGAAAACGCGATTTCAGAAAACAAGAATGAAATAGACAACTATGGTGCATATATATAGAATAAATGTCATAATTTGTGTTTTGTTACGGGTATACAACACACAGCAAGTGCATTTATCGCATGAAATGCGCTAACGCGCATTACATGTACGATAAATGCACTTGCTGTGTGTTGTATACCCGTAACAAAACACAAATTAAGACACTTATTCTCTATGTAAAACCTTTAAGGCATTTTTTTCAACTTCAAAATTCTCCAACCTGATTGTCATGAGCTATATTGTGAGTTACATAATTCTTAGTTATAATCCAGTGTTGGAACTTGTATTTCATGATAGATTATAACAAAAACTAATAGATCAGCGGGATATTTTTTTAAAATGGCGTCGTCTAACGTCCGAGTCTTTTTTCGAAGAAAAGGTCGAGGCTAACCCGACTGAATATACCTATGTTGATATGCAAGATATGTCATATACATGTTGTTATCTTAACATGCAAGATAGTCATGTTTACGATTATGAAAACAATACAGACACGCAGCTATAAATTAAATTTCAGTTGTCATAAATAAGTTACATGTTGACAACAATTAATTACATGTTGTTTTCATTTTCGCGCGTGAATATTTAAGGCGGGTGCGGCTTGCACAGCAGGGGATGCTTTCTCCTTCTAGGCACCTGCTCCCATTTCTAGCTTGCTATGGGTCCGTCGATGCTCAATTTAGTGCTCTAATGTGAGATTTGTTGAGATTGTCGTCAGGATCTTCTTTAGATGTATCTATATACTTGTTACACTTATGCCCTTTGCCTTTTGGAGCTCGTAAAAAGTTCTCGTAATAGGTTTGACGGCATGTGTTTCAGATGTTTTCCCTGATATGGTCGTTATAGCACGTTCTACAAAGGCATAACCTCAGACAGTGCATGTTTTTAAGAAATTGTTTTCATTTTCGTGGTTGAATACAGAATAACAGGCTAATTCCCCCGGGCAACTGGTCCCACCTTTAGCTTTCTAGTGGTCCGTCGATACTTAATTTAAGTTTTTGTGAGTGCTGTTGAGATTGTTGTCAGGATCTTCTTTATCTCATGTTGACATGAATAAGTTACAATGTACAAGTTGAAAACCTCACTTAGTCATACATTTTGTTATCCATGGAAAGGAAATGTCTCAAGAAATACCCATGTGAAACATGAAAGTCTTATCATTGTACAAAAGTTAAAGCCAAAGATTTTTCAAAAGCAGGTCAAACTCGAAGTTCAAGGTCACTAGGTCAAACATTTTGGCATCCATATGCATGGAAAGGTCTTATCGCAAGTATTACTCATGAGAAATGTGAAAACCCTGTCACATACCGTTCAAATGTTATGACCAAGGGAAAGATTTTGCGGACAAACAGACAAGTTAACAGATGCCCCCAAATATCCGATTACAGGGGCATAAAAGTAACAAAAGATGAATACATGAAGAATTGCAATGACAGTGTACTCATTGCTATTCACTTCATTTTTTCTTTTCACAAATGAAATGAGAAACGTATTTGCATGGGGCATCATTCCACATGTATCCGTGTGATCTGATCAAATTAACGCAGTTTTCGCTGTATCCTCCATTTGGCTCTCCTCTCGCCCAGTTAGTGTACCTTGAATACTTCGTATTCGGATACGATAACCATTTTCCATCAGTAACAAGATCTGATACTCCAATCCATAAGGCTGGTTTTTCTAGGTTTGAAAGAAATAGTATATTTATCTGTACATATACCAAAATCACAACATTGCATGTTATAATGTCAGCAAAACTCTAAATTTACATGTATTAGTTTTTAAAGAAATAAAGGTGATACGGGAATGTGAATGAACTTTTTTCAGATTCAAAGTTACTTAATTTCAATTTTGGATCACTGACGAGGGTTAAGTACCCGAAAAGCGGTTGTATGGCCTATGCTGCAAATTTATCAGTTATTAGATAATGCTATGAACATGATGAATTTCAAGATGTGTAATATTCGTATATAAGTGTAAACCCAGCATAGATGCCCTACATTGAACATTCATTGTTCACGATTGAGTAAAGGCGTGGAGCTGCACGCTTTATCACGGCCCTTTACGATTACCCCGATGCGTTATCGCGCTTTGTCACCGACTATCACGAAACCCCACGCTCATAAAGCCTTCGTATGGTCATTGAACCCGATATCACGCTCTCTCGTGTTCTCTACGATTCTATCGAAACGTAGACATAGTGGCGATCAAGGCGAAATGTAAACTATAAGCATTAGGATGCAAAGGGATTTCCGCTTCGTTGCATCCCCCTCGGATTTTATTCCAAAACTCAAAAGTAAACGTTCAAAATACTTTTAAAGAAAATTCAATGAAATGAAATGGTAATGTCTATACAAAGTCATGTACCTATGTAACATTTTGAAACAACTGGTATCATTGAAAATAGAATATACTTTTGGCAGAATCAAATCACTCAAAATCTGAACAATTTAAAAGTAAGCAAGCAGAAGTCCATTCACGTTTCCGTAGATGTAGTTAACGTTTTGCTTAGTATGAATTCTACAAACGAGAATTAAGCCAGTACCTGAATGTATTTTACTCTTGATTTCTTTTTATTGAAATAGTAAAATAAGTTGTACTTACCACTGTGTCTTGCAAGCTGTCTCACATTTGCGTCCTCTCTTGGGTTCATAGGGACAGCTAATGTTCCTCCGAGGTAATGGCAGAAGCTCTTGGAAAATGTAAGTTTCGTGTCTTTTTATCTAAAGATACTTATTTCATTTTTGAGTTTATTTGTCATATTGACGTGATGTATATCGATCAAATGGCTTCGGTATGTGTAACAATATACTACGTCGAGTTGCAGTTTTAAATGAGGGCTCTATGTAGGTAAGATTTATAACCAAGCATTCCGACCAACTTTCAGATTGATCAGAACGTCGCCTAATTTGTGAGCAATAATTTTCTAGAAAAAAAACTGTGGATAGACCAAAAGGGAAAGTATGAGATATTCAAGAGGACTTGATTGCAGCACCCACAGCAAAAAACCTTGAAACGCCTATATGTGAAAACACAGAGTAGACAACCACAACGAGAAACACCAAAGGCACTTGCAATGAAGGCAAAACACAAGAGACGACGTCAAAACACCAAATACAAAAAAAAAATACCAAGCACATAAACCAGCTGGACCAAAGGACAATCGGAGCAAACAAAGACGCCACGTTTCAAATTTATCACTCTAGATAAGCTCCCGTGTCTTTTTGATGTACTATTTGCATCACTTCATCCATAGGGAAATTAGGACTCCAACAGAACCCGGTAGCCACATCAACGTCAATGAGTTTATTAAAATAGTCAATTAATCATCCATTTTTGGCTGATTACATTAAATTAAATACAATATATCCATGTGAACTTGAGGTGAGAGAAACCACTGAGAGCGATAACTCTGTTTCACATTTAAATCTCATGTTATCTTTTGACGACTATGGTCACCTATGAACGTGCATTCCGTCTTCAACTTCAAATGTACAATGTATTCTTTTCTAATCAATATCAAAATTTAACGCTATTTCTGGGAAAGCTCAAAACTACAACTTAATTAGTTCTGATCTCAAGGACACTAACCGACAAATAATGAATGTAAAGGATCCCGGACCTTAAGGCCCCTTTTTTGATAACTCATGTCATTTGTATGACTTTTTGCATATAATGAAAAATTGAGCATTGTGTATTTGATAACAACTAAAGTTTCGTTTGTGTTCAAAGATGTTACTTTGTTTGATGTCTGTTTTGTGACAGGGGTATTTGGCAAATCGGGATAAATCGCCTTCGATTCCGGCCTTGAATATTGTTTTCTCAATACATATGCATGAGAGGGATCGGACAAATTGTCACATGATCACATATTTTGTGAAAACGACCAATCCGGTAAAAATCAATAAATGCTAATGATTCGATACTGTCTGTTGCGTGATATTAGAGGTGTGGATTTATGTCAATCTGTATACTTTTGATGCTACTTTTTTCGTGGGTTTTCTCTGATTTGAATATGAAGGCAAATTAGAATGGCTAATTCCTTCTCAGGGGGAATTTGTCAAATAAGTATTTCTGAATTAGCCATTCTAACATGCGTCATTGCCTAATTTTGAAAAAAAAATCTATCGGACTACCTTGGTTTTTTGTGCATAGTTCAACCAAAGCTGACAAAGGGTGGGTAGATTTTAGCTGACTTTGCCAGCGTTTCGGGCAATATCTTAACAGAAAGGCATAAGAAACTTGTTGTTTATACATAGTTCAAACAATAGTTCAATAAATTGAGAAAATTTTGAAAACCAATTTTATAGCCTTTCCTTAAGGTCCGGGATCCTTTGTGGAATACTAGCTGACTTTGTCACTACATATACGTTTTTGTGCGATACAATAGAAAATTAATATAGAACATTTTAGCGTCCTGTTGTTCTCCATTTTGGAAAATATTATAGGTTAGAATTATCCAAAACAAATTCACCGGATATGACTTTTTTCTGTACTCGCCTTCGCTACTGGTGTTGCTAGCAAACAGGAGATGCTTACTCTCCGCGGGCATTTGATCTCATATCCATTGGAGATTTACATTTGCTTCTTTGTCGGATGTTTAGGTCAGGGTTGCGATTTTTAATAGAAACGAGGTAGAAGAAAGATGGATATGTCCACATGTAGAAGAACATCTCCTAAAACTTATCAAAATTTGTCCGTCTCATATTTTTGCCATGAACGGCCATTTTTGGCCTATTTAACATTTTCGTCTTTTTTTTTTAGAATACAACATCATAACATTACTTACCTTTGCAATAATTGAATTTTCAAAAATCCATATATATCCTTATTTTTCTGGATTCTTACAGCTTGTGGATAAATTTAAGGCTATTTTGAGAAATTCTGAGAAAATAAAGTTCTAAGGGCATCACGATTTTACAGGTTTCCATGGCAAAAACTCGAGATTTTTATTCATAGCTAGAAGGTATTGCATTATCCTAAAGCAGTCAAACCAATATCTAATCAAATTAGTTTTTTAAATGACTGTTTCCATAAATAGCACAATAAATTATGCAAAAAATCAACAGTTTGAGCAAAAAACAGCGTTTACCTCGAAGTTCGAATTTCTAATTATCTCACTTTTAAAGAGTATAATGAATAGTATATATATTTCGAAGTTTGAATCTGTGAGAATTCATGCGAAAATTACATACTTTCCCTATTTTCGGCGATTTTGTAAATGTATTATTCCCAAATATACCGATTTAGCAATGAAAATTTCAAGGAGTATCTTTTTTATTCTAATTTTTTAATATAACAAACTGAGGTTATACCATTTTTCGTTTTAGTCGGTTTCGTTAATTACGTGAATTGAAAATAGAGTCACAGGAAATGAAACAAGAAGATCATACATGATTTTCTTCTTTAAATGTTGAAACAATGACAGCATCAACTCTATTCATAAATTTCTCCATTTCTTTAAATGTTACAAATAATCGATTTGACAGCCTTACATAACATGTGACCGACCTAGAAGTGTCCTTTCCTATGAACTGTTTTTTATGATTCTTATCTACGGGATAGTACTGAACGAATCTAGCTTGATTGCCACTGTGGCACATCAAATCAGGGGTTTTGAGGGTCAACAAACTCATTTCCAATGTCATCTGGACATTTTGAGCTCATTCCAGGCTTAACATTCAAGATGGCTGCCAAATGTCAACCTTATTATGGTACAATGTGTAGATTTCAATAAAGAGTTTGTGTTACACATCTTATTTGTAGTTGCAATGATTCTTGAATATATTTATTTTGCTGTTTTGTTTGTTTCCAGTTCTTACATACTTGTTAGACAACTTTTTTCATCGAGGGAAATTCGAAATATTTATGTATAATGTTTAACGTTAATGATGACATGTACCATTTTTCGATGACATTCTGAACCTTGCATCTCTATCCTAGCTTTTTAAACTTACAGTGGAGCTTTGTAAGAATAGAATGTCTTCAATATGGCAAAACAACATTTAATTACATGTATTTATGCTTCTTTGAATCATTTTTGCTGGAAGTAACACACTAATGAGCATTCATTGTCTGAATCATGCATGTCTGGAGCATGGAATGTATTCTATGTAAAGAAGGCTGCTCAATAGTAACAGGGTTAGCATTCTCCTTTCTCTTCATAAAGCCGGTTAAGTTTGTAAATGAGCAGGCCTTTCAAAATTTCATCAGCTATGACTACATCGAAGGATAAGCTTTACTTCTAGTTGGAGATTCCCTCCATTTTTCTTTACAGTGATTCAAAATTGAATGAAAGGAGCCTTCAATTGTGGTAAGATGAAATGGTACTACGTATGTTTTGGCATGTAAAACTCAAGAAGGTGAAATCTTGAAAGGAATTTTCTTGGAAATCAGTGTTCTGTAACGTTTGAAGGTTGCTTCTATATCATATCTTAAACAGGTTTTCATTTCAAATGTTTTACAACACAGAGAGTATTTGACTGAAGAGTAAGACGTAGTCAGTATGCCCAGCTTGAAATGAATCGAGAACAGAACAGGAGCATAAGTCAAAAGAACAGTGACGGGGAAAATGATCTATGTCAAGAATACAGATCATGCAGCAATCCTGGAAGAACTTTGCTCCTCTGAATTCCTTTTGCAGACTCTCAAATAGAACAGTCACTTAAGTATTTGACATGATATTTTGACAATTCATAGCCCAATTATGTAGATTCTTGCTTCAGGTCGATTCTTATCCCCCTTTCTTAAAACATACAATATTTGCAATTTTTTATCTTTATAATAAAAAAGGGTTTCTTCGCTTTTATGGTTGAGAACGTGCAATCTATGTAAAAAGAGCATTTGTAGGCTCATATCGACAAAAGGAAATTAGACATGGATCATACCATCTTTGGGATCACAAATAAGATGCACCGCAGTTATTCGTAACGAAATGTGAATATTGAAGTCAGAAGTCGTTTTATGTGAAGCCTTTAATGAACTAATAAGCAAAATGACACAAGATATGCATTTCTTGACCCTTAAACGCCCTGAGTAGATGTGCTTCTCCTGATATATCAAGTAATTATTACATTTTACACAATAGTGGTAGACTAATTGGTGGCCATTTTGAATTTTCCCGAGAAGCAGAGTTGTTCCAGAAGCATGTGTTAGCTGAAAACAATCAAAACGGCAAAATAAATGTATTCTAGGACAATCGCAACTACAAATAAGATGTGTTACACGGACGTTTTATCGAAATACATGTATTCACATTGTACCATACTGTGGTTGAAATTTCGGCCATCTTGAATTTTTTGTCCAGAATGAACTCAAATTGTAAAAATGACATCGGAAATGGGTTTGTTGACCCTTAAAACCCCTGATTTGATGTGCCACACTTAATATTTAAAAAAAAACATTTAATTTCATCTATTGGTGGAAGGCATTTGGCGGCCATTTTGAATTTCCGCCGATAAAAAGAGTTGCCAAGGTTGCCAGAATGGCAACCAAGCTAGAATCGTTCAGTACTATCACATAGAAAAGAATCATAAAAAAATAGTTCATAGGAAAGGACATTTCTAGGTTCGGACATTTTCAAATCGACTAAAAAGGTTGACATTTTTAGTTTATACCGATCAACAATTAATGTGACATATATGGCTGCATTTTCAAACAAGAAGCAAATGTACTCACCGAAGCTTCATACCAGTCTAATGTCATGCGTTTATGAGAAAAGTAACATTTATTTCCAAATCGTCGCCATCCCAATCCACAACCTATGGATAAAGATTTTTTTTTCAATCATTTATATCTATAAGACTAATCCAGATGGTTTTTCTGCAACACTGCTCTCTTCGTGAAGTCAATCTTGTTTTGCGGCGCTCTTACCATGAAGATTTCCATGCTATGCTTTTCAAAAGCAGAAGGGCTATGAAATCACATATAACAAAAGTATTTGTAAAAATTCGGTACCATAATGAATATAAACGTAATTTCAGTAGTATTCTGAAAGTTGTGTAGATAGCAGTGCCCTCGAAATTACCCTCACCTTGCACACAATAATTATACGACATGATTATATTATATTAAATTTTCATATACAAGTAATTTTGAGAGTAAAATCATTCATCGCTTGAACTGCTGCTAAATATTTCGAATATTGGTCATGTATATATTATGAAGATTTTGGAGGCCAAATTGAGATTAATATAATTCCCAATACCTTTACGAGAACAAGAATGATACTTTTAATAATATGGCGTCATCAAGAAATCAACGTATTCGTTGAAAAATGCATATTTGGAAGTCTCATAGAAAAGTTTCCTGTGGATAGAATTAAATAAAGTAGAATCAAGGACAAGAAATAAATATAATTTCAGAAATATTGAGAAAAAGTGAATTTTGCGCCTTTTTTCAATACCTATTTTAAAAGAGAGAATGTGTGAATCTAGCATTATGCATTTTCCGCCGTTGTCCAAGTCGCCAGGGAGGAGGGGGAGCATATGTTTTTAAAAAAATATTATATGTGAAAAGCTAGGGGAAATAACATCACCATTTTGGTAAATCCCGGGAAATGTCCTAACCACCTAGCCCATACTGTATTATATATATACATGTACCACACAGGAGCTCGATGCCAACAACCCTTAATAGCACCCGCCCCTTCCCATCTCTAGAGCTCTAGTATAAGGAAAGTAGAAAAGAAATTCAATTTGTTTTTACCTTTTGAGAAGCTAGCTGATACCCATAGGAGTGCTACGTATACCAATACAGCATTGATCGAGATGGTTTTCATCCTTACAGTTGAATTACGTGTCCTCAACTAAATCATTATGGGATTTATTGGGTAGATCATGTAACGAGCGTAGATCTGACGTTGTCTATGTTTTATAGACTCTTTCAATAGAAAGTTTACCATTTACATTTTTATGTAGAGCTTGTCAATATCAATATTATGTAGATATTTTGGGCCGGATTGCGAAGCGAAGTCCGGCTTATAAAATGACGATGTTCGTTCGTCTGAGCTGTTGCGTTTAGATTGATTGTGGAAGAACTATATATAGGGGTTCAATCTTTAAATTGGTAAACAGGTAAAGCATAGTGAGAGGTTCTGACCGCATGCAGGTATTGTCCTTTACCATGATCAAGTGAGGTTTGACCCTGACCTTGAAAAAAAGTAATTTGGAACAGGGCATTCAATAATGGATTGTAAAGTTATTGCGATTGAAAAACTACACGGCAATGACACGGAAAGGATAACGAAGGAATCCTTTAAACAAAAACTTAAAACGCTCCTGACCGACACGAAGGACTAAATAGACAAATTGAATTTATTTATATCAGTAAAAGTAATGAATGACCAGCTAATCTTAATTAATGCAATTTAAGAACTATTCATCTATATCATGATGTTTCTTTTAATTCAATAGAATAATGCAAACAGTTTTCAATGAAGTAAAGAAAAAAACCCAGTTACGTTAGCTGTTTATTTATTTATCTATTTTATTATTCATCTATTAATTTTGTAGTTGTTAAGCAAAGGACAATGTAATTTTACGTTGGTCTCGGTGAGAGTTTGATTTGATCGGTACTGTACCTCAGGAAAACCTTTTAATTATTCAATTCAGGCGCGTAGCCATGCGTACGCAAGTACGCTCGTGCTTCCACATCATTATTCAAAAAAAAAGAAATATATATATAATATATATATATATATACAAAAAAAAAGTGTACGATGTGTCATTTTTAAAGTAGAAAAGTCTGAGACTGATAATTTTTGTGTGTGTCTGCTTTAAAGATTCACGTGATCTCGTAAGTGATGTTTACAAGAATTAATTAGGGAAATAAACGAGACTTACCTTGGAAAGGTGAAGTTTGATTCCAATTATTGGAATAAATATAATCACTGTATATATCAGGTGCCTCGATCCCTCCACCCAACTATCTTAGAATGCTATCTACATGTGATTTATAGAAAAGTAACCTTTTGCATTTAAATTTTCTAATTTTTTATAATTTATTTTATACTTTGGCCACACTAAAAATTATCCTCGTCCTCATCCCATGTCCCCCAGGAATTCGCCTTGGACGCAGGTGACTACCAAATCCCCCGTCTGAAGAAAGTGCTTCCACGTGAAAAGTACTCTGGCTACGCGCTTGTTCATACCCAATGTAACATGTGTGCATGTATCGTTATCATGAACATATGTGAACGTTGAAAAGGCTATATATTTTCATTAATCATGCAACTGAAATATTTGATTTGAAAATGAGTTTAAGGTTTCACTTTACATTGATTTGCGAGTAGGATTAAAACAGTCATATGTTTTCTCTCTTGTTTTAAACTTCCTGACATATATTTACAACTAGCGAAAAAAAAAAAGAAGAAACAATTTTGGTAATCCTAAACAAAAGACCAACAAAACATATCCAAAACAAACAAAAAGCACATACATGGACGTTTAACTATCTTGTCATCTCGGATAGTGAGTAGCCGCTCAAGTGATCGGACGTACTTTTATTCGCTGCGTGCTACAGCCTACAAGCTATATTAGTATCGTATGAAGGAACTACAGTTGTTTAAAACTGTTTAAAATAACTTTTGAGAGCTTTTGTTCCTTCGAACATGAATCAGGACTATTTGCATGCGCCGATCAAGCATTTTTGGTCAGAGGTTCCAAAATTTTAGGAAGTCTACCTATCATGTAGGTACATATATATCGGTGCGCATGATGGGAGGGGGGGGCGCAATTCTGAAGGGGGGAGATTGTTAGCTTTCCTTTTACGTTTATTTTAATGAAGAATTGGCGAGCGTAGCGCGCCAGAAATTTTTTAATATATGAAAGTCTTTATTATATCGAGATGATTATTTATAACATTGAATATTTTACTCGAGCCGCAATTTTTTATTTCATTAAATCACACATTTTGTCTGTATTTCATGAGAATAAATAGATAAGAGATGTGTCATTTTCCCAAATAATCAGACATCTTAAAATGACAAAACATTGAAAAAGGTAAAGGATGTTACATCCTTTGAAGTAAGGGACTGTTGAAAATATGAGTTCCTGAGACCCAAGAGCACGGCTCCCAATGTTATTGTCATTTAAATTTTTTTGAACTTTGCTATTTTAAAAATATTCAAGCCATGGATAATTCGTTACTGCACTGAAGAATCACGAATTTCACTTTTTATAGTTCGTTTCAAAGTTTATTGTTGCGGTTCGTTTACCCCGCTTCGATTGAATACTGAGCGATTCTATACAGTATCAATTTTGCATACATTTGTACCCATAAGAATTTAATTTATATTTCTCGATAACAGCAGGAAAACACTGATAATGTCTAATGAATTAGCCCCCATCCGATTCAATAGCGCGGGGATAGGGCGGGGGGTGCACACGGCGGCACCTACATCTAAAATTCTCTAACAAGTTTACTCTTTCTATCCTGATTTTTCCCTACCAATCCATTGGCACGCCCCCCCCCCCCCCCTTTCCCCTAAAGTCGTCAAAATATGGAATTACTTGGGCTCAAACAAGTATGTGTAGACATAATTTCTGGTAGTTTGAAGTCGAATTTCAGAAGTTTTCGCTGGCTCCCTGTTTCTTTATTCAGAATATTAACCGATATATGGTTTGAAATAAAATTACGAAGGTATAAGTATGATATTATTAGTTATACAGTGTTTTACAGGGGGGGGGGGGATACAGAAGTATATCCATTCCATGCTCAACAGCCAATGAAGCAATGTTACTCAACCTTTATTTTCATTTTTTACCGGTCTGTTTCTGATACATGTACATACTATAAGTAATTGATAATTGAAAATTCGCTGGCTCGCTATGTACATTATATATCATGTGAGATAATTTTTCGCTGGGGAGTGGGGTTCCCCTAAGAACCTGCTACAGGGCTTTGAGGTATTCTACGCCCCCTCTAAACTAAAATCCTGTCGCCTGCAATGATATTCTAAATTTTCCCAAAATTTTGATAAATTTCAATATATAAAATGAATCCCCCAACCACAGAAAACTAACATTTTTTTTCCATCTCATAGAATCACAATACTACATGTATATAAACATAAATGTAATTTCTTTAGATTCTGGCCGTTTTAACAGATACATGCATGTACAATAAACGGGAATCTTTTTCCCTCTTACTCGTACGAAGTGTATACATTTTATGTATATATGCATTCATCTTCAGGCGCTTGGCCAGCGTTCGGTCCAGGTAGAAGTCCTTGTGGATATTCAAGGGGCACAGTCTCAGAATCCAATCAATTTTGCTCATTTACAGGGCAGTTTTCTACGTTAATGTTTCTTTCATTTTTATTTTATTTTTTTTTTTGCAAAACGACGTGAGAGCAACTGCGTTCTAACGGTACGCCTGGTTATGCGCATGATTTTCTCTCTCTTGTCCATATGCCAATAAGGATTTGTAAACATGTACAACCATTTGTTTTTTAGGGAGGGGGGCTTTTGTAAATCCAGCTCGGAATATTTTGCAAAAATATTTTTCCGCATGACTGGCGGAAAAATCAAGCATTCACTGAGGAATCAAAGGAAAAACATCTTTCTCCAGCATCTTAAGCATAAGACATGCTAATAGACTATCTCAGACATTTCACAACTGCCAATGATTCAGTTTGGTCAGGATTCTCTTATACTTCATGTTTCACATTCTTCAATATATACATCACTCGCCAAGTTCAGATTCTTTAATTCCAAGAAAAGAAGGTCAAACATGTTGTTAAAGGTCACATATTGAATCTAAATCTATCTCAAGTAATTTCTGGACACAATGCATACATATACCATATCATCTATCATTTGCCAGGCCAGTGTTGTAGCAAATCCTAAATATTAGGAAAGTAGGTCAAATGTATATATTTAGGTCAAGGCTACTAGATATTCTTACACAAATGTATACTGTGTAAAAGAGTAATGAACTTAAAATATCAATGTTTTTATTCATGATTACCAGTAAGGAAGGATGATCGACCAAGTTTGCTATGCCTCATGATAGGGGACTCAAGAGAAAATACATATATGACATAATGTTCTCACTAGATTTCTTCATCACAGTGTTCTAAGAATCTTTGTGTTCTAGTCTCAAGAAGAATATAAGTATCAGTTATAAGATTTATTAAGTTTAATTGTAAATTTTATTCAAAACTCTGAAAATCACTAAAGAAGACTCATTATAACTGCAATATATATATATATGTAATAGTATCATCAATTTACAACATAATATTTTTATACTTGCGAAAGGATATTTTTCTTTCTCTATAATTTATCATATGCTTATTTCTTTTTGAAAAAAATATTTTATATGAATTTACATGTCTAGGCTATATGTACCTAGAATTTAAAGTCATAAATTGTTGCTATGAAAATAATGAAATAAATAAATCTTATCAGTGCATTTATAGGCAATTTAACCTAGTACATACATGTACGTGTACCCTTAAGCACATGAAAGTAAACACAAAACATGTTCAATATTCAAATACAGTGATTTCTCCAGTGTCTATAGTAAAACTTAAGGACGAGGTAGATGTTCAATCTGATACCCAGAAATGAGGAATTTATTGTCCAGCCATCATGCTTGTACAGAAGATGCTGTCAGTCTTACTCTAAAAGTAAAGGATGTAATGAATTAATATCTTCATTTTAATACTATTAAATAAGCTCTAAAATGAATGAATTTTGCATACATTTACCAGAACATGCAGCAGTAGTATATATTATAATGATGTACATGTATATAAATTACATGACATGTAATTGTGAAGTTTCAGTAGTAGTACTAACATACAAATATAATTACAGGGCTTACGATCGGCCATTCTCAAATTATGCAAAATAGTATCATTTTCCATATTAATTGACTAATTTTCCCCAATTTGATACATATCGTACATGTACCTCATAGAAAATTCAAAAAAAAAAGAAAGTAAAAAATCCTAAATTTAAAATAAAAAGGCATCCATTGACCAAATCTATCATATTCAATTTTGAAGAAAATACATGTATTGCCAATTTTCCCAATTTGAAAGGCCCAATCCAATCCAAACCAGAAGTCTCTGACGCGACTGTAGCTCTCCTGGTTGTTTTTTAATTCACTCAATGACAAGTCAAAATTCTAATATGACCACATCCATTTTCTTAGTCACTGGGGGCCAGGAACTCAAACAAAATACCAGGTACACTACTTGAACACAGACTCATCGTATTGCAAGTAGGATAACGTATCCATCATTTATAGTGTTAGAGAAGTTGCGAATACAATATTACATAGAGTCATACAGGAGAAAATGACCACACCCATTTTCTAAGACCCTGGGAGTCAGGGGCTCAAACAAGATGTCATGTGCACAACTAGACCACAGACCAAGTCTTATGCAATAAGATTTACATTTCTGTCTCTCATACTTTCAGAGGAGTTGCGAGCACAAGAATTGTTTACGGACGGACGCCGGACAAGGGGGTACAGCATAAGCTCGACTACGACCAGTAGAGCTAAAAATGGGTGTCATGTGTAAGAGCCCTACTTTATGTCAAGGCTTAAATTAGGACTAAGAAAATTTAAACCCATGTTTTTTGGTAAAACATGAATGCCCTTGTTGTCAGGTATAATGTAGAAAAGTATTTCATACTCCAAGGTCAAGGACTCGATGTAAAAATTCAGGAATTAATGTGAAGGCCTTACCACAAGGGATATACATGTAAAATATGATAGCCCTTTCACTTGCAATTCATGTTATGACCAAGGGCAAGGTTAACATGGTTAAAGTTATTCAAAAATTGATCAATATTCAAGGTCAAGGTCATCGGTCACAAGGTCAAAATTTTGGTATTAATAGGAATACCTTATCACAAGGAATATATATAAGAAATATGAAAGCCCTATCACTTAAAAGCATAATATTACTTTAGAAAAATAATAGCAAAGTAGGTCAATCTCCAAGTTCAAGGACACAAAGACAACAATTTGGTATCAATGGAAATTGTCACAAGGAAAGCACATGTCTATATATCACTCACCATTCAAAAATTCTGGCCATGGTGTAAGATTTTAAAAAGTTGGTCATTTTCCAAGGTCAAGGTAACAAATTTTGGTATGCATGAGAAGGTCTTGTTTCAAACAATACATTACATGTACACATGAAATATGAAAGCATGTAACCATGGTAAATTACCGTTTAAGGTGAATAACAAGGGATACACATGTAAAATATGAAATAAATGCAATGTTATTTGTACTTGTATTATTAGATTTACAAAATTATTATAACATGTATATTACATGTAGTATACATGTATATGCACAACTTACCCTTCAGTGCTATATCAGCATGTTTACTGCAAGAGGCTGTTTCATCTGTCGATCTCACTATTCCTCTATTGATGATGAATTCCTCTACATTATAACACATATTCTCATTTCATACTGGATCACAGTTTCACAAGAAGTCGATGTACACATTGAATATGTTTTTCGTGTAGAAATATGCACTTGAACAATTTTCTTCATTCTCCTTTCACAAGTGAATTATTTTCACACCATGGTGGCCAACATCATATACGGTAGTACAATTGTAATATTATATTCCACAGTATTTCTTAAACTTTACAAGTACGGCACTAGTAGCACTATAAGAATTCCACTATTCTGATGCACTTTCTTTCATAATAATTTGGACCTGATGCACACATGCGCATGAAGACTTTTCTCAGAGTATATTTCTTCTTTTGTCTGGCAGTGATGGTTGTTACTGTAAAGAATAAATAAAACATTCAATTGATTTGAAATTCATCCCTTTTAAATAAGTTCAAAACCATTCAAATACTTTTTCCACCAACACTACAGCACTAGGCTACACGCCTACAGAACTGATATTTGATACTGATTATAACTAACACTGACATCAAATTTATTCAAATTCATGGTGTTTACTTAAATTTAGAAGTTCATGAAGATGTAATGAAAGACAGGAATGGCTTTAAAGAACAAATATTTGTGAGATATTCGCTTACACCGATAAATAATCATGAAACTCACTCACACGAAAACATGGAGCACTCCCTGGTCGAATATTTCTGATAAGAAGAATAATTTAAAATCCCATCATATGTGTTCCACGTGATACATAAATCAATTTAAAAACATACCTTAAGATGAGTCATGTGTATGTATTCTTGAACAGTTGGTTTACTTGCATGAAAGAAGCATTTCTACGTGTTCAAATTTCGAACGGAAGTCCACGAGAGCATATTTTAGACGAGACTACTATAAAATTAGAATAGGAACGGACTTTCTTTTCCGTCGAGTGTAAGGTAAAATCTTGACTCGAGATTCTTCCGATTGTATGCATATAATTTGCATAATAAGGTTCAGAGCCGTGAAGAGAATTATATAATAATATATTATATAAGAATATTTATTATATATATTGCTTATGCTAGGTTTACACTTAGCCACGATCGGGGCGATCGTGGCTAAGTGTAAACCTAGCATTAGCAATATATATAATAAATATTATTTTTTTGCCCCGATTGAGGTGAATCGCAGAGATCGTAAGAGAGCGTGGGGTTGAATAGTGACGATCGTAAGAGAGCGTGGTGGAATCGCGATGATCGTAGGAGATCGCAAAGATCGTGGTAAAATTTTTGATTCTCAAAAAAATTTGCTACGATTGGCCCGATTGATCCTAACATCGCGAGAGAGCGTAGGAGAGCGTAGCGAATGTGGTGGAGCGTAGTAGAGCGTAACAGATCTTGACAAAGCGCAACAGATCGTAATATGCGATCGTAGGAGATCTTGGTGAAACACGTTCTCCTACGATCCACTACGATTTCACTCACGCTCTTTGACGATTTGTTACGGTTTCCTCGATTCAGTCCACGATCGACAAGATTCGTTGCGATTCCAATATTTCTATAATAAAAATTATAATAAGACAACCCGTTTTTGATGGATTAAAAGTGTTTTTAACATCCGCAACAATTTCTAACATATGAAGAAGACTAAGAAAAGAAGTCTTGATAATCAGTGAGTTGCTGCATTAATTGTCTCCGAACGAGTTAAATATATACACGCAATCAAAGATTTGAATTGCTCAAGAAAAATGTCAGGTTTGTTCTTTGTGTGATGTTTGACCTTGACCTGATCTACAGCTAGCCAGCAAATGTGTGTAAGACTTTGGCTGGCCACAGCAGAATGACTGAGAAGTCTTTGGCTGGGCTGTAAATAATTAAGGAAATCCAAATATAAAATTTACACTTTTATTTTCTTAGCAAGTCAGTTTCGGAATCTTATAATCATTATAAATCATGAAACAACAATTTAAAACAAGACAATATAAAGAATAATCATGACACAGATATTTAGCATGGCTGGCAAGACATATTATGGTTCAATAATAATCAATACTAATTTTAAGACAATGGAAATGTGTAATTCATCGAAATAAACAAGTTCTAAATAATCTAACCAAAAATGAAAGTAGGTCACGTTAGCATTTTACATGAAAATAATAATGAACAGAAAGTTACATAAACCTGCCATTATAAAGTACAGTTAACAACAATCTGATAATGATAATAAAACTCATATAAAGACATAAATTACTCACAAGCATCATGGAAGTTAATAATAAGGATTTGTTTTGCCGAAGTTTCTTTCGGGAAATACTTATCACATGGTTTTACTAACTTCAGCCTAAAGAGTTCTTAAATCAAAATCAAAGTTGTCTGCCCCTGTCTTAAAGCGCGCTAAATATAAGTCTCAAACATTACAAAAATAAATTTACAACATGAAATAATTATCAAGAATAAAGATATAATTTAAGTAATAAAGCAGAATTAAATTAATTTTCAACTTAAAATAATATTTAACAAAATAATTGAGGAGACGCTTACCTGTAAATAATTAAGGAAATCCAAATATAAAATTTACACTTTTATTTTCTTAGCAAGTCAGTTTCGGAATGAAGCCTGACTTGCCCGCAAACTTAGCGTCCCTCGAAAGTAGTTCCTTAAAATCTTGACCAATCACTTTCTAATAAATTCTATAGAGTAAGTAAAATGTCTGGGGTCAACAGGGGTCAAAACATGATTAACGCGTAGTAATACAAAATACCCGTGTATTAAGACCACGCTAACCGAACAAAGAAATGATCAGACAATAAGGAAATAAGTGTTTATACAAGACGTACCTAGACCAAAAATTACAATA
The DNA here is from genome assembly GCA_028142955.1 of Pinctada fucata. Taxonomy (NCBI): domain Eukaryota; kingdom Metazoa; phylum Mollusca; class Bivalvia; order Pterioida; family Pteriidae; genus Pinctada; species Pinctada fucata. The sequence goes on from AP027108.1 coordinate 25,852,579, forward strand.
GACACTGACACTAAAATTACTAAAAATAGATGTTAGGAATAAAGTCAATTACTTAGAGTAAATAAATGGCTTACGGCAAGTTGGAAATTAAGATATGAGACAAACAAATTATCTAACAAAGAAAGATACAAAATGAAAGTTTGGGAAAATAATCAAATTTGAAAATAATAGATTCTTTAACTTTAAACAAAATTAATATTAACCAGAAACTAAATTCTGAATTTCATTTCTCAAAATAAAAGATTTATAAAATTTTGAAATGAATTTAATTGAAAAAGATTTGAAAACAAAAGAATTTGGAAATGTATGCAAAACTGTATATAACATTTTAGGTTTATCAAAAATGTAAAGTTTTGATACATGACAATACCCCCGGGCCACTGAAACTTTGGGTCCCAAAGTTAAACAATGTTACATGGAACAAAATGAAATACTGTACAACTATACAAACACACACAAAAAAAAAATACAAAAATACCAAATGTTCATTGTATATTAATTGAAAATAGCAGATTCCACCAGATTCCGAACAAATTTTCAAAACCATACAATATTTCTAATCGTTTTGTTCTTCAAAATAGCTTCAAAAATGTATTACACTGATTTCTATGAAACATTTTTAATTCACAAAAGATTTTGAAACACAATTGTAGCAATTGAACACATTGTTTACAAATTTAATAAATCCATATATTTACACTGTGTCATTACTAAATATACTATTTACATTATGCCATTTTAATGTTTTGGTCATTGATATGACAAATACATATGATGAAAAAGGCAAAAAGTTAGGCTTGTAACAAAAATGATAAATTACAGTTTTTTGAACTATTCCTTTTCAACATTCAAAAATTGTTTTCTGAATTATTCTTCATGTTTGTTTTAAAATGCCATCAAACTGTGTCAACTGAATGGCATGATAATGCTTTTTTCACTTGCATGATCAAGAAGTGTACAAAAATTTTGGTGAACAACAAGAACATATGCACAAAAAGGTTGTTTGAAAATCTTTGACAGTTTATAATAGGTCCAATAACTAATACTTATAGTATGTGGTGCTGAGATAGTTTGTTTCGTTGCTTTATTTGTTACAGTAAAAGGTGACCAAACAGCAAGTAAATTACATGATGGGAATGATGAAACATCTAGACCTCTGATTCGAGTAAAATGTATTGTCCAATAGGATGGACACAAAGACAAGTGCATTATGGGCACAGTGACACACTGGCTACCATTCGTAATTTCTAAAACAAGTGTTGTACCATTGCTACGTTTCATACGATACAGGAGATAGATACATGTTATCAGCAAGACAAGGACTAAGGAACTTATGATACCAATGGCATGCATCCATGACAATTCAATATTTAAAGTTTCAGACAAAGTATCTTCAGACTCAACTGTTTTAATGTTTGTAGGCTTTTCATAAATGAAAGATGGAACCTTGTCTGATCTAACACTCATTGCTTGTTGCAGTGTGAGTAAAGCTATAGCCATTTTCCTCATTTTGAAAAATGAAAACACACAAAACGCAAGTGAAATTACTGCAACACCCATAGTAACAAAAATCAAAATTGAATTGGTATCTGGCCAAGAAGCAGGCAGTGTAATTTCACCATCAATAACTGGTTCGGCTAAATTTGAAAATATCACTTGGTCCTTACGGGCTGCCTTACTCATTTTCTTAAGACTGAGATGATATTTTTGATCATTGGCCAGAACCTCAGAAAAACTGTGATTAAAAATTTCAAATTCAGGTACACTAAGATTAACTGGTGTAGAAAAAGTAGTATGCCCAAAAATGTTTTCTAATTTCGAGTCATCAAACAATTGTTGTAACAAAGCCAAATTGACTGGATGTACAATGGTGTAATTTGATTCAGAGTTGTAACAATCAACTAACCTAGGCGAATAAAACAAAGAGTTTGTTGATAGCGAACACTTACATGGCACATGAAAAACACAAAATGTACACCCTGGGATAACTTTCTTCTCATAAGGGCAGTCTAAAGCAAGATTTTTAACATTATATAGCAAAACAGAGGTTAGCGAAAGTTCAACAATGTTAGGTGTGAGTAGGTGTGGTACAAATCTGAAATCACAAAGATCTTTTACTTGCTGCACATTGTTAGAGAACAGTGCCATTGTGCAGTCAGGAACAGTAATGGGAATGAGTGGATTATTAAAATTACACAAAATTGTGTTTCCATGCAAACAGTTAATGAGCTGAGATGATTGAATAGGTACATAGTGATCATGATGAGGTGTTAAAGCAATATAGGGTGGTAGGGAGAGAAGCTGAGTGGCATGTGATGAAGTTTTATTAACTGGGACGGGAAGAGAGATAACTCTGTATAGTTGCATAGGAGCTTTGTGATTTGAGACTGGAAATTTGATAGCTACATACAAATTGCCATAAGATCTAGTATACAAAAATTGGGCTTTTGAGTAGTAAAAGGAAGGATTAGTGTGAGTGAGGTAGAATCTTTTGTAGGATTTCTTCAAAATCTTAGAAATATTCATTAAGACCTTATTCAAAGTGTGCTTTGAGATAATGAATGGAGAAATTTTCCCTTCTACCAAACTTTCAACTGCAGAAAGTAACTTGTTGAAATTACTTCTAAGTTAAGTAGACTTGGTAACCTGTTGCAGCATGACAATAGAAACATTTGACATAGCATATTCCATTTGTTGCATGTTGAAAGCAAATTGTTGTGCAATTGAGTCAATTTTCATAGAATTCAGTTTGATACCTTGCATGAGATTTGAAGTTCTCTTATCAAACATAGACATAAAAGAAGAAAGATGTTTGCCATGTTGTTCCATAGCATATGCAAGTTTGCTTGTCCTTTTGTTTAATTCATTTATGTGCCTTGCAAGTAAGTTGACATCATCCATGGTTGCTGTCCCAAATAAACCTTTTGAAAGTGAACCAATAAAGGGAAGTAATGATCTGGTGGTCCTCTTTCTATGATGTATTGAAGATAGTGGGATCAGGGTTTTGATGGATGAAACAGTTTCAGAAATATGATGTTCAATGTCAACATGGAGAGCATCCAAAAATGTGTTTACATTGTTAATCACCTGACAGTACGAAGAATTCTGTATACACTTTGCCAAGGGCTTTGACTTAATATCAAGAGAAGAAGAAAAAGAAGAATCATTAATGCTGCGTCAACATCCGGTTTCGCTTTGTGAAAAAAAAGTCTTTAGCTTTGAAAAGAAGATATTAATTCAGCATGAAATGGTACCCAGGAAAAATTCCTGACACAATTCACAAATCTAAACAGAACAAAGTTGTCTTCATAGTATATGTACATGGTAATGTAATGACAAGCTATCTGTGGTCTGAATTTCTTCTGCTGTCTGTCTGTCTACTCTCAACTAACAGTGTATGATATATGTCTGTACTGGTCGGGTACATAATATCGCCGGGCGCATATTATCGCCACTTCATTTATATCGCTGCATATTGTTGATGTAGGAAATTAATTTTGTTCACCTTAGTTACATCTCCGAAACATGAAACAGCTAGTATACAAAATTTTAAGCAATTCCATAACCTGCAAATACTGAATTTTATGATAGAAATTTGGTAAATTTGAATGTATTTCCCCCGCCTTAATTATTTTCACGATTCACGTTTCATTACTTTAATAAATATCCAAAACTTTTAAGGAAATTAAATGGGGTATATCGACACTGTATGACTGTACAAGGTGCTCAAAGCGGGAGGGATAAATACACATTTTTGTTTTTTGTATTTTTAACAAAATAATTATTGTTCGGCATGTTCAGATCTACACGTACCTTCAATTCTGTTTTTGTTTTGTTTTTTGTTGTTTTTCTTTTTTTTTTCAATCACTCGGTCGTTAATAGATTGCTTACCTGGATGACGTAGGCTAAGGAAACGTGATTTACCTCCGCGGTGAGTGACATCAAAGACAAAAAATTACATACCGACAGGTAGTCTTTAATGAGATACCCATTGGTTTGAAGCTGTCAATCAAAAATTAAGGGATAGAAATTGATAAATTAACTCGAGGAATAAAGTTAACTGTTGACCAATCAAAATAACTGTCATCAAGAAAAGAAATCATGGGAGGGGTGGGGATTGATCTCGCAGTATGTTTTAATGAAAGAGACCTCAGGAAAAGTGTTCCTTATATTTCATAATTTATTTTGGACTAATTTATATGTATAATTTTGGCATTAGTTTATTGTAACATTCATATGCAATTATATGATGAAAGCCCTAGTACCTCCAAAAAACGCGAAAAAGCTGTGTGTGTGTGTGTGTGTGTGTGTGTGTGAGGGTGAGGGTGTGTGTGAGGGTGTGTGTGGGTGTGTGAGGGTGTGTGTGTGTGTGTGTGTGGTTTTTTTTTTTTTTTGACTGTACCACTTTTCCTTCTTTTTTCTGGGAGTGATGTTGAAGAACCCAGTGGTTTTTTTTTTGTTTGCGCACTAAAAACGTTATTTTCCTTTTTCCCCGGAGTTCATATTCTTCTCTCCATTTTTCTTTTCTTTCTTTCTCTTTAAAAAAAACCTCTTTGATTCTGTCTTTCTGTCCGATTCCCTGATTTTTTTTACGTGAGCTTTTTAAATATCATTGCTAATTTCTTTTTTTTTTTGTAAAGTTCTTTGAATCAAATTCTGAGTTCATGAATATATTAACAGATGGGGAAAATTGTGTATCTAAAGTAAAAAGCTGTAAAAGAATTTTCATACCTGAAATAAATAATTAAAGTCATTCCCGATTAAACTCGTGTGAGAAGAAGGTGCAAGGAGAACTGTAGTACATGTACATAGCAGGTAGATTACAATTAATCATATTTAATTAATTATAAATACACTAAGTCCCTTTATAAAGATTGAAAGTTTAAACTTCTTTTTATTGTTAAAGATATTCTTATCCCCCCCCCCCATCGTCATATACCGCTTGGCGATATCACGCTCTTATGAGTTTCACACCTTTCAGGTATTGAATATACGATCAACACCTACCCCCCGGTACGTACCCTGCACGGTTGATTAGAGAGGTTTAGTTACAAGTTTTAGCGCGACGTGTACGTATGACGTCATCGCTTCCTGCGGTCTTTGATCAAATGACGTCATGTCGTGACGTATAGCTACACGTTATGGACGTGTAAACGACACTCTACACGTAATGGCAGAATGGGTAACTTCTTTGAGAATTTCCACACTTATCATTGATTGATCTTCCAGTTCTCGGTGTTATGTAGTAAGTTTAGGATTCTAACTTTCATTACGTCGAGGTTTTATGAACCTCAATGTACATTTCTCGCATATTTAACCGACAGAAAAGAAGCTAGCTACATGTACACCTTTTTACATAGCTCTACTTAGACCTTCACCGGTTTGCACGTATAACTAAACGACGTCTTCGGATTGTGACGTCAAACGGTGACTTGTACTTGCAAGTCATACGTACACGTTGAAAGCACGTGTAACTAAACCTCTCTATTGACATGTACACGTGTACTTGTCAAAACAACGATTTGTCAAAGGGGATGTTACTTTACAAGAATTTGTGCAATAGACTGACATTAATGAAGAACTACCATGATTAGTACAATTTTATACTAGTGAAAAGCTGGTTTTAATTTTACAAATAAATGTTTAAGGTAAGGGTTGCGACTACAGGGAGATAATTCTATTTTTATATCACGTAATATTTGAAACCAACATGGACGATAAATGGTATAAGCTCAGTTTGTTGCATTATTTCAGAAAAAAATAATACTCCTTGAAATTTTCATTGCTGAATGGGTAGTTTTGGGAAAAATGCATGTTTTTCGATGAAAAATCACCGAAAATAGGAAAAAAATTGTCATGTTCGCATGAGTCCTGCTTCTAAAGATTCAAACATCAGAATATATCCCATTCATTATACTCTTTAAAAATGAGAGAATTAGAAACTCGAACTTCGAGTAAACCTTTATGTTTTTTGGTCAAAATATTGATTTTTTTTTTTGCACAAATTATTGTGTTATTCATAGAATCAGTAATTTTGCTCAAAAACGAATTCGGGTACATATTGGTTTGACTGCTTTAGGATAAAGCAATACCATAGCCTTATACATAGAAAAAAAATTGTGCTCCTGGCGACCTTCTAACTATAAAGATAACAAGCTGTTGCCATGGCAACCAGCAAAACCGTATTTATAAGAAAATACACTCCTCAGAACTGTTTATTTTATCAAAATATTTCAAAATAGGCTTTAAATCATACACAAGCTATAAGAATCCAGAAAAATAAGGGTATATATGACTTTTTCAATTTTCTTGCATTGCAGAGGTATGTAAAGTTATGATGTGGCATTCTCTTAAATGACGAAAATGTTGAAATAGGCCAAAAATGGACGTTTATAGCCAAAAAACGAGACGGGCAAATTTTGATTTTTTGGTCCGAATAGTTCGAGGAGATGTTCCTCTTCATGTTGACATATCCATCTTTCTTCCACCTCTTTCTTATCAAAAGTCGCCACCCTGACCTTAAATATGCAGAAAAAATCATTATAGCATGTTTTAGTGTCAGAAAACACATACAGATAGTAATAAATCTAATCAAAGTCGGATAATTTTTATTATATGCCACATATCAGATATATTGTTTTGGTAAGCTTAGTAGCGGCCGCGACATCTTTTGCCTTCCAAAAATTATCCGTGACGTCACATTTCGATTCGTGAACAAGCCTATATCTCTTTGGTTTTTTTGAATGTTTTTGTACGAATTTTTCACATACGAAAAGGAGAAAGTTCAAAGATTCAAATAATGTGAACTTTGTCGAAAAAGTTTAGGATTTTCAGTAAGAACAGGTAGAGGTGGCGATAATATGTACTCTCCCTTCTTTCAAACTTGGTGAAACCCCAAAAGTTCATTGAGCACAGGTAAAAGACCAATCGTCAGATTTTCATGAAAATTAAAAGAAATGTGTATCCAGGGTCCCTCATCCTTCTGAGCAAATTTCATAAAATTTCACAAAGAAATAAAGATTTTAGAGCCAAAAATGTTGAAAAAAGTGGCGATACTATGTGCCCGACCCGTACAATCCAATATTACACTCACAGTGAACAGGTGAAAGAAAATAATTTCAGATAGGGAGTTTTCTATGTAAATTTTAGCTCAACGTCACCGATGTTAACTTTAATATTTATTTTTTATATTTTTTTTTTTCTTACACTATATCAGTTACAAATATATATCTAATATCTAAGTATGTAGATATAATGTAGTTTTGTTATTTTATGATAGAATAGAGTGGAGAGAAAGAGAGAAGAGATGGGGGGGGGTTACATTCACTCACATTTACACATACATGCACACATAACATATTAGATGTAACATGGTTACTTCAAACAGTTAATATGAATAAATTGATAAAGAACATAATTATATTAAAGTTCTAGTGGCTAAAAATATTTTTCCATGAATTCCATTCAGTGTTGAATTTATCTATACTTTTATTTTTCAAGGCCAGGGTTTTGTGACATTCATATTGAAATTTAAGATGGTTTAATAGACCTGTCAGGGAAGGATGTTTCATTTTCTTAAGGTTGATATAAATATAATGTTTAGTATACAAAATAATAAAGTTTATGATAGTGTTTTCTTCATTAAAAGTTCTACCAAAAATCACTTCTCTCTTATCAAGTTGGACAACAATATTGGTTAAATCAAATATGATGTACTCAAGGTTACTCCAGAGATAATAAATGATATTACAATCAAAGAGAATATGTTAAATGGTCTCTGTTTCATGATCACGAAAGAAGCATAAATCAGAAGATTTTATTTTAATTTCTATAAGATAATTACTGGTTGGAAGTATTCTGTGTAAAACCCTGAATTGTAACCATTGAATAGTGGTGTCAAGTGTAGTTTTAAAACATATATTGAAAACATCTTTAGGTATTATGTCATAATTACTATTGTTATTCCATTTAGTTATTCCTGTAGGTATAATTGGTTTAGTATTTATTTTCTGGTATATGATTTTATTTTGTTTATCATTCAGAATTAATATTTTATAGAAAAAAGGAATAATAGGATGTTCATAGTTTGCCGCTGTAACTAAGGAGATATTTCTCATCTTAGATAATCTAGTAATAGCACTTTGTATACCATTAAATAATAAAAAGCATATTTCTGGAATATACCTTCTAGAACAAAAATAATATGGATAGGATGCAAGAAATTCAGTAAGGATGTATATCATCACTCAAGATGGAAGCTTAGCTGGGTATCTACTCATTTCTCATTACTCGGTATTGAATTCTCCATTAATCTTGATGAAATGGTCAAAATCAATTATGATATACAATTGCCTAAAATATCCTCATTAGTTAATCAATGGCGAAGACGTATTTTAACTCCCATTGGTAAAGTTACTGAAGTTAGGAACTAATAATCCCCAAATGAAATCATTTATTTATTTCATTACCAAATCCTGATGCAGACCTCATAAAATCATTGAATAAAGAATTATGTAAATTTATTTCTCACTGCGACAAAGTTAAAAAAATATACTTACTAAAGATTACAAAGTAGGAGGATTAAAGATGATTGATTTAGAAAATGTTATTGTTTCGTTAAAATGTACTTGGATCAAAAAAGTAATTGATGTTGGACAATCATGGTTTGATATTTTTACAGCTTCTTATGATAATGATATTATAAAAAAGATGTATGACTTTGGAGATGACTATCTATCTATCTCAACTTATCAAATTGAGAAAGAATAAATTTTGCATTGATACATTTACTTAGTGCATGGAAAAAAATTTGATTGAAACTCTAAATGATAATGGCTTTTCTAAAGAAGACCTAATGCTTTTACCTATTTGGCATAACTCTTTATAACCAATTCATTTTTATCAATGGTACACAAAAGGAGTAAGAATCATTAGTGATTTCTTTAAGAATGGCAAAATTTTAACAAAACAAGAATTTGAAAGTCATTCAATCTTTGTTTTTTTTTTCAAGACTGAAAAACTTGCAAATAAGTAACTCGTTCAGGGCTATATTACACAACGGCTTAGTGATTATTGACGAAGTTTTTGGTCGCAACGGGTATACTATACACAAACCCTCTTTGCAGAATGACAAGTAGGTCTCACTTCTTAATGTAATTCATTCCGAGGTTTGCAACTGTTCCAAAGATAATTCTAATGATTTTGCCTTACCTTCTCGACTTTGAGACTGAATAATTGATGGAAATTACTTCTTCGATGTTAAGTTTAAAAGGTGTATGCGAACCATTTAAGACATGTTTTGACAGTCGTGAATACAGAGAAGAAATAGCTATGAATATATTAGGCGAATAAACATTCATGTCTCATTTTAGTTACTTCTTTTCCTGAGACTACTATAATTATACAAATGGGACACGAATGCAACATGACAGTGAGACGATTGAGCCGCAGATGTTTCGAGAATGAAGACGAATGCGACATGAATGCGCTACGATGTAAAACCCATGAAGAATTTGAGACGAATATAGACGATATTGTGAGCGAACAGTGTAACTAATACGACACGAATGTTAAAAGGACTAAATCAGACATTGGTGATTCTGAAATAAGAGGCTTTTAAAAATTGTATTCGAGTTTACAGCTGTTAAATTCGGATGTACAAAAATATATTTTTTTCATTTGCGTTGCATTTATGTCACAATCGTGTTACATTTGCAGTACTGCCGTGGCAGATTCGGGTTATTCTTTTTTATTCGTGCTATATTCTTACTTCAATGTCCTTGAATTCTCCTCAATCGTATAGCAACCGTATCACATTCGTGTCTCATTCCTCATTTTATCTTTTTGACAAGAATACACAAGAAAGCAACATGAATGCACCACGAACGTGGAAAATCAGACACGAAAATGTGTTAAACTGTTTGTAACTTTTGCGTCGGTCTCAAGAACAGAAGAAATGCAGAAAAAAATGCGAAAGGTGACAAGAATAGACAAGCATGTCTACGAATGCGAGACGATTGCGCCACTAATAAGAACTTTCTCCATTTCGTAACTCATTATCCTTTGCATTCGCGACTGCCACATTGGAAGCCGGGTTTTTAGGGCATTATATACGAAACAAGTGGAAAAATGATCAAAAATAAGGAATGCTGCCGCTTTCAAAAACCTTCAACCAAGACATCTCTGTCTTATGTGCGCCTCAATTTTGAAAATTTTAGTCAATTTTTATACGAAAGATGAATCTCATTATGTAACTATTGTGTAGAATCGCTTTTTTCAGAGTGTAATAGCAGAATCATTCAAAATAAAATAAATTAGATCAACGTTTCGTCTAATTGCTACATTTCTCGTTCATGCAACGAGATGCGAAACTGATCTGTTGATTTTTCGTTTACAAGACCGCTAGCTAATAATTGTTCCAATCGTAGAAAAGATCTGCAACATTTTACTAAACATAAGTACAAAGATTGAAAAAAAAGAACCGAGGGTTATCATTGTTCACTTATTCTCTGTGCGATGTTTATTTCGCGACAAAATGCTGTTCGTTTCAATTTTTCTTATTGATGTGTATATCGTTGCAATGTGCTGTTTCAATTGATTATAAGTGCTAGCCTGCACCTGTAACTAAGTTAAGCTTTGGCTAATGTCACTGTTGAATACAAAATGTAACACCGAGAACATGAAGTATTTTAAGACGGCTTTCGGAATTTACTGATTGTCTGCATCGTATCTGCATCGTATCTAAATAGACAAAAATTTATTTATTAATTTTATGTATTTATTAACTTTTCTTCATATGTTTCGTCTCTTTCAAAATTTTTGTACATCTGTTAAAAGTGCTTGGACCTTTATACACTTAATATGAGTACAATAGTACAGGTGTTGTCACATTGATCATCCCTCTGGATAAAGCGGTCCGGTGTTATATAGTAGTTTTTTCCCCATAGTAGTCCCCCCGGAAAAAAAACTGCTATATAAAACTGCTTTTCCCCCCTGGCGGAAAAACTGCTATATAGTAGATTTCCCCCATAGTAGAATTTCCCCCCTACCGATACCGGTTTGGATTTTATCTTTTTTATATCTTATTCTCTGTCTGTCTATGTGTCCGTCCGTCTGTCTCTCTTATTCCCTGTCTGTCTGTCTGTTCGTCCGTCCTCTTCATCTTCCATTCTAAAAAAAATAAGTTTGAGATTTAGACCCTGTCTTATTTTTCTTTGTCTGTCTGTCTGTGCGTATGTCTTTTTATATGATTGTCTGTCTGTCTGTTTGTGTATCTGAGACTGAGTGCATATGGGTTTTGTGTGTGTTATGTCTGTCGTGTATGTCCGTCTTTGTATATTTCTGAGTCTGTCTGTCTGTCTGTCTATCTGCGTGTCTATCTATGTGTTGATGTAATACTGTCTGTTCTTCTGTATATGTAAGGGTTATTCTACTGTCTCCGAGGGCGTAGCCCGAGGGGCAGTTGAATAACACACTTGTTGCACGGCAATTGTTATGCCATCAAACGTTACAATCATCACCGTTGATTGAGTAATTATAAGTCGTGATTCCGAGTAGGATAAAACTACTCATGGTCAGTAAACCGTTAAGAATGTCACGCATTTCAAATGTAGATTTCAAAGAAAACAACGGTAAACCCCCCCCCCAGTATTTGTTGTTAAATTTTTCAAATTACACTGTAATTAGAGAACATAGGAAGCGGATTTTAGGAGATTCGGTTAAGGATTCCCCCGTACATGTTTTCCAACAAATATTCAAAACTACGGGAATATTATGATACTATTATATCTTTGTTTCTTTTCAAAAGTATTCCAGGGTACCAGTCAGTACATTATTCCATCGAAATCTTGCGAGTTTTGTCTGGTACATGTAGCTGATGCTATGCATATTGAAACATTTTACAAAGAGCGGATCTAGAGCGAGCTGGGAGTCAGAAATCCCCCCCTGGAATTTGTAAAAAAAACCCAACATGATTTCCCGTTTCTATGTATTTTCTTTCAAAATCATAGGTTGTACCCCTTTCCTTAACGGGCTGAATCAACGTTATGGGGAAAAAAATCTAGATCCGCCCATGACATTGAAGTTCAACCTGTAAATCGCGGTATTTTTATTATGAAATGTCATTTTAGAGATGCTAACGCAAACATTCCTGTCCTGTATTTTCAAAACGGGAGGCAATACATGTCAGGTCAGTTAAGGACAGTTAACGGCTCAGTTGATCAGTCAATGATTAGTTCAATCATTAATTCAATCATTGTTTCACAATGAAAAATATTGCACTGTCTGGAAAGGTGTTAATTACCGTCTACAAGGTAGACCGTGCAACAAAGTTAGTTATTTTCTGCCTGTATCTTTCTGCGTGTCTTTTTGTGTGTGTGAATGGGTGTATGTATGAGTCAGCCTGTATTGTTGTCTGTCTGTGTGTCTATCTATCTCTGTTATTCTTATAACAATGGATTTATTTTAATGCTGTTGAAAAACATAGTTTATTTGTTTTTATTTCAATATGTTCTTGTCTGTCTACAACTGAGTACGTCGCTGTGTGTTTATCTGTATGTCTGTGTGTTTGTCTGTATGTGTGTATGTGTCGTTCTATCTGTTCTTGTATTTCTCTTTGTGTCTGTTTATATATCTTTTTGTCTTTTTTTGTATTATCTGTTCTTGTGTTTCGCTGTCTGTCTGTCGATGTGTGACTGTCTGACTCTTTCTTTCTTTCTTTCTGCTTTTTTGTGGTCTTTGTGTTTGTCTGTCTTCTATCTGTCCGTAAATGATGCTATTGAAGACATTTAATATCTGTACCACTTGTTGAGTGTCACTGCTTTTGGACCAGGAGTCCCCGAGGGCACATGTAGCCACGTTTGATCAATCATATCGACGCATTCAAAAATTTCTGTTATCACAATTTCCTGAACGTGGGTCCTGTAGCATCATATATCCCGCCTACCATGCTACGTCTTTTGGTACATTTTTGGACATAATAACTTTCACATTCTTTGACCATATATTACATTGTTTAAATTGGGGATCACTGACGAGGGTAAAGTACCCGAAACGTGCATGTCTGGGCCATCGTGTTCTTAAATGAGGCGATTGAATTGGAAGACGTTTAACATTTGTGTGTGTTTGGATACGTGTCTGTCTTTGTAAGTCTTTAGTTATTTGCTTGACATTGCGTACCTTTATTTATGTGCCTGTCTTTGTGTCTATTGATGATTGTCTGTCTGTCTGTGTTCCTCTCTATGTATGCATGTCTGTCTGTTTGATTGTCTGTCCGTCCGTCCGTGTGATTTTATATCTATATATCTGTTTATCTGTCTGTCAGTCTGTGTAAAAATTATTGTTACTCAAATTGGCACAGGGACAAATGTCAAGGAACATGTCAGCATCTAAGTTAATAGAAATCTTGTAGGTCAAGGTCAATACTTGAAACTTACCAAGTTTTATTGATTAAGTTTTAATATTCTTTGTGCAATATATATAGTCTAATTCAAAAGGTAAAATCTCAAAGTCAAGGGTAATAACTGAAATCAGGTCAGCCTGTTTAGATTTACCGCCTAGTTTAAACGTGATATTTGATATTTTGTTATATGTACAGCATATTCAAAACACTTATGCCTATGTCAAGGTCAATACATGAAATCAAGTCAACTCATTAATTCCTTTATCCAAACAAATATGATACATGTATTCCATAACTCATAACTACATTTTTGAAAGTCAATGTCAAATAATCAAGGCCAAGGTCAATACCTAATTTCCAACCTTTTCCCTAGCTATGCTTTATCTCTTTACAAAGATTTAATATCAATTCTCTGTAACCATTTAAACAATTTCGGCACGCATGGTCTCCGATTTTCATGAAATTTCACACATAAGTAGGGACCAATGAAAAAAGGAAAATTTGACAAAAAAATTAATTCTAGGTCATCTGCTTACCATGGCAACGGCCTTTAAAGTTGAAAAAAAAATGGCAAAATTGAGCGAATTTGAAGCACTATAATTTGGTCTATATGTGACATCAATGGAAGATTTTTTTATGCATCCTAAAGATTAGAACATAAGATTTTAAATAAGATCAATAGTAGTGTCTGATATTGTAAAAAAGGCTGGTTGCCATGACAACATAATTAACTAATTTTGATATATTGATTTCAAAATGCTGTTGTATTTTCCAATTTTTCTTCTCTCTTGAAGGGTATATGATAAGGAAATAGAATTTATTTTATAAAATGAGAAAATTCAAGATAAACCCACTTACACATGCTATGTACATAAGTTACCTTGGCAATGGTAACTATGGTGTTTAATATTACTTATTTTGCAACTTCAGAGTTATTTAAAAAAATTGCATCATGATGAACAGATAAAAATTGTTGGGATTATCCAACACAAAGAGCTCTTTCAAAAACCGTGAAAAAGCTATGGGGAACATTTGTTACCATGGCAACCCTTTTTTTATTATTTTCATAAAACAGTAATTATTAATCCCAGGAAGTTCGAATTTGATGAAAATAAAATAAAGTAAGCCTCTATCAAAATATAATAAAAAAAAGTTTCAAATAATTAATGGTTGCTACAGTAATTTAGCCATACATTAAGCATTTTTTGTTGTTTTTCGAAGCCTTTTCCTCAAAAAACGAAACAGGCTTACACTACCTTTTTTTTACATATACGATAAAGCAAAGTCTGAACTTTATTTTAGATTTAAAAAATTCTAGGTTACTTAACTTTTGATGTCCGTATCCAAGGACTCAAAGTGGGCCTAAGTGCAATTTTACACAATCGTTCCCATAGCAACGGGCTATTTCCTGAATATTTTTTAAAAATTTTCTTTCGTGTAATGAAAGATCTACTTGAATAAATTAATCAATTTTCATCACTTTGAATTAAAATAAAATGATCTAGTAAAAAAAAGGACTCTAAATATTGTCCAAAATTGCTTTCATTTTTGCGATTTGAGGTCATGTTGCCGTAGCAACGAACAGAAACTTTGTCCCTATGTAAATGCTTATGTTTTATTTGCATAAAAACTCAAAAATGTAAGTAATTTATCGTTGAATTTTGAAAAAATGCCAAACATACTATTTTTATAGGGTACCTGTGTTGTTGCTATGGAAACATATAGATAAGACCATAAACCCATCTTTATTATTACTTAACTTGAAAGAGCAATGATAGGGTACTGATAATTCATTAGTGTTTGTTTTAGAATATGCTGCATAAATTATGTATGCGACTTCAAAAACACCCAAAAATGCATTTTTTCAATATTCAAAATCCGTTTCCATGGCAACCGGATGAGATATCAAGAAAATTTTTAACAAATTTTTACTTTTGGGTCAGACCCAACCTTATGTACAAATTTTATCAAAGTCTGAGACATGCCGTGCCATTCGTCCTTCATAAAAGTACAAATGCTTACAGAGAATAGCTATTAACAGCAATTCTCTGTAAGAACCAAAGAATTTCAAAACATGTTGGCACGGCATGTCATGGATTTTTGAAATTTTTGGTATGGAAGTTAAATATGAAGTACTAGTATGTAAATCAACCCCAGTTTTTTTTCAAAAAGGTTGTCGTTGCCATGGTAACCGTGTCTGAAGTTTCAAAAATCGGGAAAATCTATAGGGCAAGGCATATTTGTAGGCTTCGTTACCATGGAAACAGGTATATTTTAAATCTTGAATTGCTTTGATTATTTTCTTTTAATCCTTATTATCATGCATATTTGTAAAGTTTTTTACATTCATCTGGGATGCCTTATGTATACAAAATGTAAAATTGGGCCAAAACAGGGTATCAAAAGGCTTTGTTTTGGGCACTCAAAGACCCTTTTTGTATGTTTTTACTGTTTTACAAGGTTGAAAATTTCATAAAAGCACCAGTTTTTGAAGTCCAAATTCTAGTTATCCAATTAGTATCAGCTTTGAACTCTACATGAATATAAAAAATTAATTGGGCTAATTTGTCCTTTTATATGCAAAGCAGCATCAAATTTAGTTGCTATGGCAACAATCGGCTGAAAGGTTTCAATACGATGAATTTAAACATAACCTCTATCAAACTATCTACGCATGATATTGGAACAGAAGTTCATATATACATCTATCAGAGGTGTTTTGATATAAAAATGACCTTGAAAATATTTGAAGGTCACCCACTGAATTTTCAAGGTCATTAAACTTTAAGTGACCAGATTTGACGAAAAATCCTGATTTTTCATAAAATGAAGGTGTTAATATTTTAGAAACCTTGAAATATTGAACTTGACATTTATTTGCCATAAAATGATAAATGTATCACTTATTTCTAAGAAATATTGATTGCGTTTCTTCACATCTTCGATTATCTAAATTCTTGGTGAGTATTTTGATAAAAAAGGGACGAAGTCTGTATTTTTCTTGTTTTTTGACGGAAAAATATTTTCCTATTGAATTGCTACAATTTAATAAATTCTAAAATTTGTCTTTCTTGTATTCATGTGCTTTCATAATATATATGACCTATGAAAATATTTCAATAAAAAAATCACTAAAATCGGTAAAAAAAAATGAAAAATCAATATCTTATGCAAAATTTGAGTCTCAAAGTATAAATGACCTTGAACATCAAGCCAATGACCGTGAACATTTTAATTGTTCTTATGTAAACGATATAAGTCATATCTATACATGCATACATTTTGACAATCTTATGTAACTCTAAAGAGGAATAAAATCAATTTCAAAGATAATATGAAACATGCAAAAAGTTCTATTCTTGCCATGGCAACAGTCTTTGACGACAGAATTTAAGTAAAACTCTTAAATACCCACTCCAATTTTTCGTTCATTTTATTTGACAATAAACATACATTTCCATTGATGAAAATCACTAGTCTCCTATTGGTGCCTTTTGTGATATTTAAGATTGAAAATGGTCCAAAACACACTAAATTGGCCCTTATTCTCACCTCTATTTTTCGCTTCATTTGGACTTATTTTGGCTTAATCCAATAAGCTTCCTGTAATAAATATCACATATCTAAGTGTACTTAGTAAGAATGGAAGTAAGGAAGAATATATTATATAAAGATGAACAAGCTGTTACAGTGGTATCCATGGCAACGAAGTCTCCGAAGCTGGCTTATTTCATGGTCCCAAAAGTGCTATGAATAGAATGACCTCGTTACCATGGCAACCGGAGGTCACATTGGCTGCAAAGTGTTATTTTCATGGTCAGTACATAATAAACATAATATATACCCATTATACCGAAAATCATCAAAATCCATGACATGCCGTGCCGAACGATTTTGGTCCTTACAGAGAATGGCTATTAACATTTTGGACCTTTTAGTCTTTTTCCCAAATAATCAAAACGCAACAGATGAACCAAATTGTTGATGCAGATGGTGAGACGGACGGACGGGCAGACAGACACTTATATAGCCATTTCATAGGACCGGATTTATTTTGAAATCTGATAAAAGATTAAAACCAAACAAAACAACTAAACATTCTACACAACAATTGAATTCAAAATGCGGTTGTCAAATACCCGGGAAGAGTTACCAGTTCCTGTTTGTTTGGCGTATGATGAATCATTGAATAAAGAGCGTCAATAATATTTTAAACACAAGCGAGTGGAAAGCTCAATGTAAGCTTTTGTCGTAGCCCATCATCCGTCAGATTGTTCTGTAAACTTTTCAAAATATCGATTCCATTCTGCAGAACTGCATGACAGGACAATTGATGTCCGAAGTAAACTTAAACCCCAACAGTGACCACGACCATCGGTGAATTTAGAGAAGAAGTGTGGGCACAAGCCCACCTTCGATGTCAATCATAATATATGTTCTTACTAACGCTGCTTCAATAAAGTATGTCAACACAGATAATGAAGTGCCATGTGTACTCATGAAATGAAATAGTAATCCTCTATTATTTTCATGTTTCAAAATACCCCGGCCTTTTCTTATTAAGCCTCCCCCTCCCCCAATTTTAAATTCTGTATTTGCCCTTGACCAAAACAGTTTTTTATGATACGTATCGAAATATGTAGAAAGTATTATATCATAGGACTGAGAAATGAGGTGTCCAATGGGTAATGATAGAAATTATGTTTCAAATATTGAAATCAGGAGTATTGATCATTTTGAAATATTTATCTGTGTCCTATGATAATTTGAAAACTATTGCACAAGGCTAATGGATACTGCATTAAGAAATAATAATGATTGCAAGAAATGTTCTGGAGCTATTTTCCCTTAATGATAAAAATGGTAAAAATTGATCACACGAAAACTTATTTGTAAAGTTTTGATTTTGCATTGAAATTTGATGTGAAATATTGTAGAAATGTTTACCAATTGATAGCTGATGCCTCATCCCTGTATTCAACCATTCACTCAAAAATAACTTTTTCCCATAGAGTTCAATGTTAATGTACTAGCCTATATGGCAAAGAGCAAAATGAAGGTCAAATTGCCGTCGCTTTTCCCTTGGCAATGTTTCTCGATATGGGTGATTACACTCAATAACAGAGTGCTGCAAAGGTAAATAACAAAAGTTTATCATGTACTCAGGAAGAATAGACGTTTCTTGATCGATCGGTACCAAGTGTTCAATCGGGCAATATCGTCATACGAGTCATCCCTTGTGTTTGTTTCTGTATTTTAATTGGAGGATGGGGTACTTATTTTGTACTCTTTGTGTCCTGTATCCCCTGTCTCCTAAATATAATTTAATTAAATACCAGAAAAAAAAATCGATTAACTTCTGTTGATATTTAATTATGTACAGGTCCACGTAAGGATCATGCAGCTGGAAAACCTTGAATTTTTTGCAGAACGTTTTTCTCTTGAAATGTGTTCAGATAAGCCTCCATATGAATGTTCCGAAGGAATTTTTCCTCATACATGGATGGTGTAGAAAGTTATAGGGGTAGCAAATTTGATTGAATCGTATAGAAAAACTTTTACCGCCAATTTTTTTCCTTTATAAATTATGAGGTGAATATCGCTACCTTGAAAAATGAATATCATATAATTTACTTGTACCACAAATATGTCTTAAAACAGAAATAAAATGTTTCGCAAAAAATGCTGATGTATTACCCCTTCCTGATTCTTTCGTGGACCTATACTTTACAAGTTTAAAATACAAACAAAATTGTGACTACAAGAGCGGAGGAAAGTATCCGCTAAGATGGTTGCTTTAGCAACCGCCTACGGCAGTGTACTGGTTCAAAAATAACGATTTTAAAAGGGAAAGAACCATAGCCCTTTACTACGCGTCTCAGACCCTCCAAAAAGAGGGAGGCTTTCATATAATAGGGAAATATGGGTTGTACACATTCAGATAAGCCACGGCCTTTTTCTTAGAAAAAGAGACTTGGACGTCGAACGGCGCCATTTGAAAAATAGCTCCCCGTTAGTTTATTAGTTTTTGTTATAATCTATCATGAATTCCAAGTTCCAACACTGGATCGTAACTGACAAATATGTTTCTCATATTATAAGCATATTATTAGTCGTATAGACATACCGTACAACCAGAATTTTTCGCGGGTATCAAATTTCGCAATTTCATAGTAAAATAGAGTGTCTTTATTTTCGCGAGTACAATTTTTCGCGAATTCTAAATTACAAGCATATATGTATATATAATGTTACTGTTTTATACCTTTCATTATTGAAGTTTTAGTTACGTCTGTACACTCAATTCAATTTCATTTGCGTTTAATTGGAACAAGTAAAAAGCATGACGCATGTACGACTAGAACGAAATGTAAATGATATACCAATTTGTGTTGTAACTGAACAAACACAATTTTTCGTGGGAATGATTTTTCGCGATTCCAAATTACTCGCGAAAATTAATATCTCGCGAAAGTTTCTGGTTAAACGGTATAAAAGACACCGTTAGTTCGAGATTTATCGCTCTATTTAAATTTTTATCGGAAAATATGCCGACAATGTAGAGAAAACCTCAATTTTCCGATTTCTAAAGTGAGCTGCGCGGTCAATAGGAAGAAACGAGCGCGTTTAGGATTACTTACTTATATAATACTTGTAAATGACCAACCAAAATTGAGTCTTACCTTCCGTGACACTTAACGATACTAAAACAACAGCTAAACAAATGAAAGTGTTCATCTCTGTATCTGAACGACATGAAGGAACAAAACAGCATTGTAAAACTTAAGTTATATACAATGTATGAAAAGTAGGTGGAGCATTTCATTATCGATTTGTCATTCAAATTTCTACAGTATCCGCCAATAGAAAACTCAAAAGATAGCAACGCCAACGCTGCAAGATACGCCCGTCGGAGTATTAATTTCTCATAAATAATATTGTGAATGCAATTATTTCAGTTTTAGTCTCAAAGTGACTTGACCTTTACACATAATTTCTCATTTAACATGATTGAGAGACAAAAAAAAAGAAAACTGGTGAGAAGTATGAAATAATATGTGTTGTTCTTCAGGTGTACAAAGTTTGAATAAACATGATAAAGAATGGTATTCAAATATATTGTCAAAATAAAAATGTCCATGAAACCCTGTTTACTGCGGCCGCAAAATGACATTGACCCCTATCTTACAAAAATATTAGGCTCTATGACTTGCTAGAGCCAACCCACATGGTACATTTGAAGGATCAAGGACGACTGAGAGCCATTCGAAATTCAAGAACCTTAACTCTGAAAATAAGTCAGTTGAACACAAACTACAACTGTATCTGTAATTCATTATTATGAAGCTGTATACCATGTTTCAATTCAAAAGCTGCAAAGGCTGCGAAAAAAAAGTATGGAAAACTGTAAAAATGTTGAAAATTTCTATGTTCAAGGGACATAACTCTGAATCTCGAACTGCATCTATAACTTTTTTTTATTACAAAGGCATATATCAATATTTCAATATGTTTCAATTCAATAGCTGAAAAAGCTGCGAAATAAAGACTAGAAAACTGTAATATTGTTGGAAATTTTTATGTTCAAGGGCCATAACTCTGCTAAAAATAGGTAAATTTTTCTTACACTCGATCTGGATCTGTATTTATTTATCATAAACTTTAAGGCATATATCAAGTTTCAACACGATAGCTGTATAATCTGCTCAGAAAAGTCCAGACAACTGTAAAATTGTTTAAAATTTCTATGTTCAAGGGCCATAACTCTGCTAAAAATAGGTGAATTTTTCTGAAACTCGAACTGGAGCTGAAATATTTTATTATAAAGAAATATATCATGTTCAAATTAATAGCTGTAAAGGCTGCGAAAAAAAAAGTTCGGAAAACTGTAAAATTGTTTAAAAAATTCTATGTTCAAGGGCCATAACTCTGCTGAAAATAGGTCAATTTCTCCGAATCTCGAACTCGATCTGTAGTTACTTATTATAAATGCATATATCAAGTTTCAATTTTTAAATAGCTGCAAATACTGCGAAAAACGTCCGGAAAAATGTAAAATTGTTAAAAATTTCTATGTTCAAGGGCCATAACTCTGCTAAACGAAGGTCTATTTTTCCGGCACTCGAACTGGATCATACGACGTTTGATATGAAGTCATGTGTGAAGTTTCAATCTAATATCTTGAACGGCCCTTGAAAAAAAAAACAGAAAACATGACCTCGGACGGATGAACGCACTGATGGACGGACGGACGCACGGACGGACTAACGGACAGCGCCATAACATGATACGTCCTGTCTTAAGACGGGCGTATAAAAGTGTACAGGACGAAATTAAGTTTAGATATGCGCACCTTCATTTTTGCCTGAACATACATTTCAAATGCTTTTTTTTATACATAACAACAACAAGGAGGCCACATCTTTCACCTGACTAACAGACAAAAGAATGATACTGGACAATGTGGTGGAGGACCTTGAGTACGTGTTTCTGTATAGGTTTCCTGAAATTCTGTTCAGTGGTTAGCGAGGAGAAGTCGAAATGTAAACAGTTACGCCGGACGGACAGAGAGAGGTGGGCTAAATTACTGTTATGATCAAACCATTTGACTCTAAACGGTATTCTTACTGTTTAATTAAGCTGCGTAAAATACTTTGTGAATATAAAGGTAAACGTCTTCGAATTGAATAGCCTCATTTAAGAACAGATAAATTGGCAGCATGGACTAGACATGCACGTTTCGGGTACTTGACCCTCGTCAGTGATCCTCAAATCTAAACAATGTAATATGCCAAAAAAATATGAAAATTACTATGTCGAAAAAGCGTACCGAAAGACGTAGTAGGACGGGGGGATGTGATGCTACAGGACCCACGTTTTAGAAATTTCGAGAAATATTGATAACAGAAATTTTAGAATGCGTTGAAGAAACGATCAACCGAAATTGATCGAACTTGGCTACACAGTTAGACAATGGTAAAAAAAAGTTTGACAATGTTAATAAAAAGATTCGATTTATTATAGATAAAAAATCCAATGATCAACCAAAGAGCAACACGCCTAAGTCCCTTACTGTGATTTCGGAGTGGTCGGTACCTTACCACTGAAAATCATATAATGATTGAGCAACATGTGTAAGGTAATTTTTCATCAACATCTGTTTTATTCAATAGATCCATTTTCATAAACAAAGGTGTTTATTTCAAAATCAATACAATGGTTTAAAATTTGAACGTTGTCAAACATTCACAGACTGGCTGAATGAAAAACATATTTGTGAAAAGATAAAAGATGATGTCATAAATAAAAACCGTTTTATGTTTAAGGAACTAATTTTTGATTGATATTAAAAAATGAAATCATTTTTAAATATTTAACGTTGCAATTACGTGCCAAAATATACATAAATTTAACAGTAAGTTATATCGAGTCAATTTGAAATATCACTGTGATAATTCTTATGACGTCGGGTTCAGAATTGATAGTATTCACGCTGGTCATTCACATAAAGCGCCTTGGTTTCATAAAGCGTTTTAATCATTCGATATCTTAATTTTCTCAACAAACTGATAAGAAAATTTTTCTTGATTTTGAAGAAATAATCTGTCGTAATTGAATCAATTATTATTAGCCATACCTTCATACTTTATACGATACCTTACTTACTTTTTTATTATTTAATCAGCGTGAGGATTAATCCATCAAAAGTCTTTAATGACTTGTCAATAAAAACGTAATAATTCTTCATTTCTTAACCAGGGAAAGGTCCCTATTCATTGTAACATATACATTTCATTGTATTAATATAAAAAGAAAATGTTTTAGTTTTTGTTTATTTTTACTTCATGTTGTCAATTTTAGTGTTTTTAACATAGACTGAATAAAATGCCGCGCGGAAAAACAATAAAGCGACCTCCGACTCTAAAACAAAAATCAATAAAGCGACATACGCTGAAAAATGTAGCGTCTTTCTTTGAGAGAAGCTACAGTAGGTATGCTAAATGGATAGTGCATTGTAGTCGTATTTAATCAGAACGATTTACAATTCATTTAAGATTGAGAAAGTATACCTTTAACCTTCTGTTAAGTTGTTTTACCCGTTGGATTTTGAACAAGTTCCTTTCAGACACTTGAGAAATTAAATACAAGAAGGATACAAAAATTGGGCTCCTTTTTCAATAAATTTTTATACATGTAATAACTCCTCAACCGTTGCGCTTAAACATTTAAGCCAACTAAAATTTATAAATTGTCATTTGAAATTTAAGTACTTTTGTCCAGGGTAAGGTGCTGAGGAAATGTTTTGACGTGATAAAAGATATCGATAAACTTTCAAATACTTAAAAAAGAAAGATAACTTTATACATTTCTTGGTATTAACCTTTCGTTTCTCGATTTTTCCTAGCATGCCTTTCTACTATAGATGATATTACTGCATATTAGAATTTCGGACACTAATAAAATATACAAATTTGCATAGGAGCACATAAATAGATACACTTCAAGTACAGAAAGCTTGTTTTGAATGAATTAGAATATGACATGGAAATGGGGCAAGTGCTCAAATTTAACATCCTTCTCAAATGATTTTCTTAATAAACTGTATGTCTATTTGTTGTGTATTTCTCATTCTATCATATGTGCAATTTATCTGAATTTTTACCTGATGCAATTCGAGAAATATGACGTCAAAGTTTTCTTACCTAAAATACAGCACTCATTTCTTTGCCCATGGCTAGTCACATGAGCTCTTACTTTCACACCCGGGCATACATGTACTATACATATGAGGTATACAATGGACATAATGGGCTTTTCTCAAGACAACATGCTAATTATTTCTTCCAAATATCAAAAATCATCATAGTTATTTCAATTATAAAGCTCACATACTGAAGCTGGACCCCATCTGTCCGCTATTTAAAAAAAACATCCCTGGCCAAATTCAAAATGCGACATTGCGGATACTTTGTTGTGTAACCATGGAAATTGGTTTGTAATTTTCTTCATGAAGGTATATATAGAGTTGGAACCCTTCGACATTATTTATATCATTCTTCATTAAGTCTTGATTAACTTCAAGATGCAGGTCATTAAATTAAGGCAAAAGACGATCATTAACGTTTAAAGTATTTTTTTTCAAAAACCCTTGTGTCTCCCATGAAATTCATATGAAATGACTATCATGTAAATTTCACATGAAACTATGTAAAATTCATATAAAATTTCACCTTAGATTGATGTGAAAAAATTGTCACATGAATTTCATATGAAATACTTTACATGAATTTTTCTTTGTGACATTCATGCGAAATTCAAGTTACTCGAAATTCATTTCAGGAACTTTTCATTTGAAAAATTTTATGTAGCTTTCATGTTCTTGCTTGTTCCATGAAAACTTTATCTGAAATGTCATGCAAAAGAAAGGAGGGGATCTCCAGCAACACATAGTTGCAGCACAAAAAGCAAACCCCCCAAAAACCCACTGTAAAAAGACAAAGAAGACACGCTCAGAAAGAGACGCAATTGTACAAGGAACGCCAAATCACAGAGAAAGATCAAACACAAATGACAAATGTTGCATAAATTTCTCGTGATAAACACAAACATAAATGTTATATAAATTTCACGTGAATTTCAAACGAAGCACAATGGGCTGTGTCAACCTCAAGCCAGGGGAAACATTTCTGGCAACGTTTATGAAGATAGGTTCAGTTCATGCTCTTACATTATCTAGAAACGATTATCAGGGTCCTTTGAACTTCACCTGTGACCTTTGACCTTTACAACCAATAATCAATAGGTTTCATTCTTTACTCACTGGAAATACTTCTGATAAATGTCAAGAAAATAGGTGCAATACAATTCTTAATTTCACATATCAGAGACCCATGACCTGGACCTTTGATCATAAAATCGAAAGGTATCATTCTTTACGCAATGAATTGTTCATGGCAAGTTTCATGGTGATAGGTGAAATACATGCTTAAATATAATCCGGAACCCATATTCAATAATCAGAGGCATATGACCTCAACTTCGACCTTTGACTCAAAAAATCACTTAACTGGAGGTCGTCTATGACTCATAGGAAACATTGCTGGCACATCATTATCGTAGGTGCAATAACGCTATAATATGATCCGAAAAAACTTTGAGTTCACTGACCTTGACTTTTTGACCCCCAAATCACTAGAGGTCAGCCTTGACTCATGGCGAGTAGGTGTATGTAGTTTCATTGCACTAGCACTTGTCATTGTCCGAAAACCATTTTTGATGCCTGTCCGCTCGCCTCATATTACATTAAGAGTAGAGGTTTCAAATCAAATGAAAGTTTTTAAGATAAAAATCAACAAATGAAACAACAAGTGAAATTGCATCGATTGATGGACAAACATGTGTTCTGTTTCAATTTATTTACATGATTTTCATAATGATTTTATCTCTCAATAACCAAATGTTTCATTGCTAATGATGACATGCATTTACCATAGTTCATACAGATAATATTTCGCTGAGCGATGAGCCTATTTTTCATCAAAATTGATTTTCATCATTTACATATCAAAGTATCTAACTGATCATAGGTCGATAACGCTTTATATGATTTTCGTTTTACGTCTAAATCGCTTTATAACATACATGTACGTGTTTGAAATCTAAATTGTACATTTACTGTTCGAAACCTTAATGCCCTGCATCTTAACTTAGACGTAATATGTTTAACGTCTACAAATGCATTAGCATCATTTCAGAGCAGATAAATTTACATGATGGAAAAGACGTTTCGGGTTATAAAGTCTCGTCAGTGATCCTCAATCTGAAGAAGGTAATAGGACCAAAATCTGTGGAAATTATGTCCTTAATATACCTAAAGGCATAGCAAAATGGCTGGGTTATGATGCTACATGACCCAGGTTTTAGAAATTTGAGAACATTTTGTAAACAAATTTTCAAATGCTTTTAAAGAAATGATCAACCGAAATTGATCGAACTTGGCTACATGTGCCCTCTGGGACTCGGGGACCAGCAGTGACACTCACCAAAAGGTTCAAATGTTTAACGTCTTCAAATTCATTAGCATCATTTTAGAGCAGATAAATTTATAATTTGATATTGAACACATGTATGAAATTATGCACAGATACATGCGTGTTAATATGAAACAATAAACACTTACTCATCTTTCCATCGTCTCGGCTCTCAGGTAAATTTTAGGAGCAGAAGATGAAATATACCGATACGATACAACATGCACAAAATAATAGTGAAATATAGTTCGGATTCATTTAGAAATTTATACATGTAAAATAGATAAGTATGACTAACAAATTTTATTACTCAAATAAATACAAGAAAACTATTGATGCATAACATCAATTCGCCGTGACAACAAAGATACCATGAAGATCATAGACATTATCAAAAGGGTATATATTTAGCATCAAATTATGTTTTAAATAAAACAGTCAGTGTCAACTTTGCATCCTGTATTGATTAATACTATGTAAACAAGAAAAAGTTACAGGATGGAAGACGCCATACTTTATTTCATTTCCCATCTTTAACAGGCGTATGTTTACATCATGATTTCCAGTATGGACCGAGAAGCGTGCTTCGCCTTGTATGCATATAGGTTTTCAAATA
Source organism: Pinctada fucata (assembly GCA_028142955.1). Taxonomy (NCBI): domain Eukaryota; kingdom Metazoa; phylum Mollusca; class Bivalvia; order Pterioida; family Pteriidae; genus Pinctada; species Pinctada fucata. The sequence continues at coordinate 25,879,625 of AP027108.1, forward strand.
TACTCTTAATTTAATTTGTTAATATTTATTTTTTTCCATACATAATGTACATGTTTCAAAACATTGTTTAGATTGTACTTTTCTCCGTTTTAATTGTGTATCTATGGAAAACAAAATCACATCAATCCGATTGGTCCATTACCCCCACGCCCCCTTAAAATGATGTCTTCGATTAAAATAATTCGATCTTTTTCTCTTTGACTAATACACCGTTTTAAAAGCTGTCTTTACCGAGTTAATCGCCAGATAAAAACAATTTGCATGAATGCGATGAGTTTTGAATTGTCCATTTTGGACTTGACTTCAAGACCATGGGCGGAGAAGCAAAATGATTAAAAAAAAGGCTGGGCTCGGCGTTAATAAACTTTGGCTGACGATTCAGCACTATAAGATGTTGTAAGTCTTATATAAATGGTGGATTCAAATGGCTGAAGGGGAGAAAGGAGGCAATGTTTAATCATTTAATTTCCATTGTCATTTTCAAGAAACGAAGATTCTGATTTGCTGAGAAATTTTGTTGATACATCGATCAACACAATTTTTCACGGAAGTCTATTTATAGCACTATTTTTAGAACCGGGGTTCCCTCAAACACGAATGAAGTCGTTGCTGAAAATACAATTTGTTGAGGTTTGCTTATTATTTCAAGGGTACCATTTCTTTTCTAATGTACTTACTCAAAAATTAACAGTGCATGTAGAATTTGCTCAAACTGGTCCTTATTCCAAAAATATAGAGAGACGATCGTTCGCTGTTTGAACATGGCGGCTGCCATAACTTGTTTTGGCAGACGTATCACTGCGAAACCCTCCGATTTACGAAATATAGTGCGGTGATTGATTATTTTTAGATCCAAGAATCCATAAACAGATAATAATTAAATGATAGGAAATGCATGCTACGCGCATTGATGCAGTTTTCTGTCCAATTTTTCGGGTGATACCTGCATCAATAGAAAAAATATAAGATTCATTTCTTTTAAAAAAAATCGATTCCGTAATATTCTTGAAAAAATCATTCATTCATTGTAAAAACAATCGGCGTAATTCATGTGGATGGAAGTGAAAATAGAAGGCGATCGTTTTTTATGCGTTATTAAAATGTTAAACGTCTTTAAATTCAATAGCATCATTTAAGAACAGATCAATTTGCAGTATGGACCAGACATGCACGTTTCGGGTACTTAACCATCGTCTGAGATCCACAATCTAAACAATGTAATGTGACCAAAGAGTGTGAAAATTATTATGTCCAAAAATGTACCGAAATATGTAGCAGGATGATTGGGATATGATGCTTCAAGACCCACGGTTGAGACATTTCAAGATTTTTTCATGTTTTTGATAACAGAAATGTTCGAGTGCGTTGAAGAGACAGACGATCAACCGAAGTTGATGAAATTGACTACATTTGCCCTTGGCGACTCCTGGTCCACCAGCAGTGACACTCACCAAGTGGTTAAAATGTTAAATGTCTTCAAATTCAATAGCATCATTTAAGAACAGAACAATTTGCAGGATGAACCAGACATTTACGTTTCGGTTGCTTGCATTTAACACTAAAAGCTTATATTCACCTTGGATCACTTCCGTATTATTTGGGAAATAACTCATAGCTTAGACATTCTTACACTGCATCAGATTTCAATTTTTGTTATAAATGATCTATATTGCACAAAAATAAGCGTTGTTAGATTACCCACACCTCATCTTTGATTTCTGGATACTATTATATAAAGAATTTAATGATAAGACATAAAATGCATCAATTAAATAATTCAACATTCATCTTGGCTTCAAAGGCACTTCGTCTGTACCATTTGTTTTGACTTAGACGTCAGATGGTCCCAAAGCCTAATAAAATGGCGTAGATTGATATTCAATATAATAAACAATAATCAGTCTTTAAATATTTTAAAATGTTATCATATTTGATACTGTGTCATTATATACTTCTACATTAAGACGATGGCGGAACGCACACGCATGATTCAAAAACGGGGAAGTGGCACTACAACGTCATTTTCAAATGCAGGAAACCTTGAGAGCAAACAGGCGAAGCAAAACGACAAACACAATCACTATGGAAACATAAAGAACAACACATTTAAAAATTTAGATAAAAAGGAATGTCGTTTATTCCACAGATGTGATACTTATTGGGTCGGACGTGAAGTTCCGGATAATTCCGGATAATACAACACTATGGCGGAGCAGAAAGAAAGTTTTGAAATGGTTTATGGTCCCCGAGGTAAATTGTAAACGTCTTCAAGTTAAATAGCATCATTTAAGATCAGATAAATTTGCAGCATAGACCAGACATGCACGCTTCGGATACTTAACCCTCGTCAGTGATCCTCAGTCTAAACAATGTAATATGGCCAAAAAGTGTGAAAATTATTATGCCCAAAAATGTACCGGAAGACGTAGCAGAATTGGTAGGATATGATGCTACTGGACCCACGTTTTAGAAATTTCAAGATACTTTGTAACAGAAAATTTCGAACAAAGATTTAGATCCTAAAATTCCAATCGCCTTGAAACCATTCTACATAAAAGGAGGGAGGAGATCTCTCACAAGACCATGTTGCAAAACACCAAAACACCCGATGCAAAACACAAAGACGAGCATAGTATGAGACGTAAAAAAAGAGACATACGGCATGTAAACATCAAACACAAAAGACAAAGAGTGTTGCAACTGTGCACTTGGGTATGAGTGTAAAATGTATGGGGTTTTTTTGTATGGCTTATGACAATTTATACTATATAAGAAAACAGTGAGTATTGAGAAACTCTGACAATCAACGATTAAGGGCATGATATCCTACATTCATAACACGGAAGTATTAGGAACAAAAACCATCACTTGTTATGAATATGACAGATGTTCAACAGTAGGATCCGGGTACGCATTCGTCTCCCCTCCTAATGTTCGTTTTGCTTTATTTTCAAGTGGTGTATTTTATCAGTCTTTATCAGAAACATGTGTTACAAATAGCAAACATTATTACGGATGTTTATTGTATTTTAAGGATCGATTTGCTATCAAAATTATACAAATTGAATATAATGCACAACCCACAAAAGTCGTAATATATTTAGTAATATTCTTTGCACATCAGTGTTTTTACAACAGGTGTAAATGATATAAACAAGATTATAATATGTTATAGGTAAAATTCCGGTAAATGCGTAATCTGATTAGTTTATAATTAGACGGACACTTAGGGGAGGGAGATAAATCGTATCCGCCATGCGGATTCCTTATGCCCTTTCCGATAAGATTTGTCGGCCATTTCGCACGACACTGATTTAGCAGAAGAGATTTGCTGATAAGTACTGTGTTGTATTTTTTGGAAGAAATCGAAGTAAAAATTTCGTTTCATTTTGACAGTTAGCATTTCACATTTATAATTAATTAATCGAAAAATAAAATTGACAGATGATTTCAAATTAAATCGTCACGCGAATAGAAAACCTCTGAAAGTGATACAATATCGTCATTAGTTTTTCAGAAGCTAGGGACATAACTTTAGATTTACAGTACTCATTAAGAGACGTCAACATGATTACTTTTAAAATTCGCATTGTCTCAAACATTTGGACGATTTGATTGAAATACTCAAATAGGTAACTCCAAACACTTCTTAATAAATGGTAGATTTTTGGATTGGTAAATAAGCGGCTTTGGAATTCGAAACGCAGCAAACCACATTAAGAGCTAAAAATATTTGGCAAAATAAATGCTTTATTGCACAACAGTTTATTCTTGAATAAATTGTAATGATTCTGTATCCCATTATAAAAGTGCAGTAAATTTATAACATGTAACCGGTTAGAGTGTTCTATGCACACAGTCCGGATAACTACACCATTGACTACGCTACTAACCATCATAATTTGGCATCGATTACCCATCGGTCTCCAAAGATATACATGTATGTGAAGTTTTAAGTGAAGTGGTTTTATATTGTCTATTCTGTTTGATCTCAGTTCTTGTCCCTATCGTGTTTCTTGTTATGCGCGTCTAATCATTGTTTTTGCAATAAGGCATTTGACATTTTTGCTATGACTGCGCTGCAACCGATACCCGAGATGCCATCCTTTCTTTCATTTGCTGTAACGGGTCAGCAACTAAATAAGTTACTTTTTTTTGAAAGTGCGAAAAGGATACTCAGGGACACAGGAGAATGTATACTAATGAAATATACATGCTTTATACTCGTTCCATCACCGCAATCACTACAGAGAATATTCTATCTATTCTGCGCTTCACTATATTGTTTTATGTACGTGCATGTCTGGTACATGCTGTAAATTCATCTGGTCGTAAATGTTGATCGAATTTGAAGACGTTTAACATATCATCATTATCATCATCATCATCTTCCTCATTTAAATTATTTTAGAGAACGACAATAATATGAATTTGGCCGATGTGAGTACTTGTCGCCGGCATATATTTACAAACATGCAGTATAATATATATATATATATTTTTACATATCACATACTTTATCATTCATTCAAAGCAAATCAGAAAAACACACTTCAGTCATGATTCAAATTAAATAGAACTTTACTCAATTTTATATAAAAATGAGCCAAGAAGCAACTCCTCGCGAGTATTCATGACCACCCAGGAAAAACCATGATGAAATTGTAAAATTCACTATGGAAACCTGTGTCTGTAGCAAGTTTAATGACACCAGGGCTTCTTTAAAAGCGTCACACATCGCTTCCTTTTCATTTATTTATTTTTTTATTTGAAACATTTTCTTTCTAGCTTAAATCATTCATAATAACTTTCTTTTAAACATCTATATTATGGAATCTATAAAATCTATTTTCGTTTAAAAATAGAAACTACAAATGTAACATATGAAAATTACGTTTATATAGAATTGAGCACGAGCCTAGAATGAACAGTCAACCTCACTAGAGTGACCATATTCACATGACTCAACTCTGAAAACAATTAGCATATCTCGATGAAAAATAATTCCCGCTATACTATCGAGACGCGGGAACATTTTATTGCCGAAACGGATTGCATTTAGTATTAGTTTATTGATATTGACAGCTTCACTATACCAATTTATTTTTATGAATCTTATATTCTAACGAATGATCGTCTCCATACAAATTCTTTTTCAGTTTCTTTCAATGTTTTTGATCACATTTAACTTTTGATTCGATTATACACATAATTTGTCAGACAATCGCTCTTGAAATTGTCAATATTGAAAGATATCTATAAATCTATAAAAACATATACCTGCCGTTTAGAAATGAAATAAGATCGCAGAAACTAAGCATGCCATCTTTGAATAATTTTGGATAAACAACTACTGATGAGGATTATTAATTATTTCATCATCCGAAATTCTTAAGAAATTGTCACACAGCAGAGATGAGAAACTTCTTTTTAATATAAAGGCCTTGGTTCTTAGTTTATCAGATGTAAAAAAAAACTACATAACAACTATGCCGAACCTTATCCATCAGTCACAAGCGATAGTTATATCTAATAAGATAAGCGGTCAAAAGAAAAGTCACGTGACCTATCGACAGTATACTGTATATATTTAATACTGAAAAAGGACCCGTGCATGAATACTTTATGTATGATTCTAGTATAAACGTGCATGTCTGGTCTATGCTGCAAATTCATCTATTCTTAAATAATTCTATTGAATTTGAAGATGTTTAACATTTGTGCCACTTGGTGAGTGTCACTGCTGGTGGTCCATGAGTCCCCGAGGGCACATCTATCCAAGTTCGATCAACTTCGGTTTTCGCATTAGAAAATTTCTGTTATCAAAATTTCTTGAATTTCTAAAACGTGGGTCATGTAGCATCATATCCCATCCATCCTGCTACGTCTTTCGGTACATTTTTGGACATCATAACTTTTACACTTTTTGGTCATATGAATTGTTTTAGATTGAGGATCATGTTGTGGGTTTATTCAATCAATCAATATAGGCAAAATGCATTTTAGATCGAACGTTTACAATGTTAAATTTTAGTCTGACATCGCCTAGCTTGACATCGATCCTATGGAAATGTCAAGGCAACATTGAAAACTTTAGCATGGCAAATTGCCTACCTGACACGACTTAGTTTGATTGTTTGCACCAACAATCAATTAACTCCTACCGCAATTTACGACTAAGCGAGATCTATGAAATTTATTAATTTCATATCTTTTTGCATAATAAAGTGGTCAAAATGGCGTTTATCCAGTTTCCGACGTGAGTTTAGCGAAAAGTAGTCACAAACCCATTCCTTCGTGAACGAATAAGGATCATGACAATGGACACTTTATTTATATACAAAGTGTCAAAAAGTGAAATATGAGAAAGTATCATCCATGTTGATTCTTAATGTTAGACTGCGTGATTCTCTGAGTTTGACATGGAAAACGTCACGGGGAAAATTTAACATGGGAAAATGCATTATCAAAGACATTGAGAATAGTTTAAGTTTTATAATTTGGCTAATGATAAAAATTCTTTCTTTTTCTATTATATTCTTTATTTTGATATCCTTGTAGAAAGAATGGTTTACAGAAAAAAACATACCAATTTTTTTTTTAGAAAGGAGGGGATCTCCAACAACACTCGGTTGCAGCAACCACAGCAAAACCCGAAAACACCCAAATGCACAAACACATAACAGACACCCATAGAAAGAGACACAAAAGGGACAAGGAGCACCAAATCACACCATAGAAACATTCTAACCTTATTCTAACTCAGATTAAATTTGCACATTTTCATTAAGATCTTGCGCAATCACAAATTCAATTAAATACGTAGCAAACTTTATGTATTCCTCAGAAAGGGCACAAACAAACAAAAAACAATGGAAATCTTTTTATTTTGAAAGTTATGTACTTAAAATGATTATTTACTAATGGGTGATTATAAAGATTGGCTCTGCAGAATCCTTCTTCGTAATCGATAGCTGAAGGCTTTCGAAAGATTTGCAAAATGAATGTTTATCTTTTCGATAAGATACATGTATGAATAGCTCTTCACGTAAAAGAAAAAAATAAGGATTCAAGTGTTCATTTTGACCTTCGATCTCCACAGAGAGCAATACAAACACCTTTTTATGATTATGATTTGGTCGGAATACAGAAGATTTTTTTTAATTACTGTAGTTGAATCAGACGCTTTTATAATGATTTTTAGCAACAATATCTAGTAGATTTGATTTAAGAAAATATGCAAATAAAGTTATCGTTTCAAACAAATATATGAATATCAAAAGTATTATATGCTATTGAATTTAAAGAAGTTTAACATATGGGTGAGATATCCGTAAAAACTACCATGCACTGACAATAGGAGGAAATGTACCCACATGACACTTCTATTAAAATAACGTACAATAAACAAAATATAACTAAGTAATTTTCAAACTTTCCGTTGTGTTTTTCATAAAGGGTCCAATGATGTAGAAACATGTGTTGCGTTGAGAGGATGAGTGACATAAATTCTATTGGACAATTGTTCAGGAAGAGTTTGCTCTACCATAGCGCAGTCTGTACGAAAGTAAACATGTCGTAGTCCTGTATACTGTAGTGTAATATTTACATTGTGCCGTCATATGTTCGCAATAGTTTGCTGTATATTACGATTTGATTTGCTTATAATCGAATATAAATTGAAAGGGTTTTGACAAGATGAATTATAAGAGTAAATAACTGCGGATTCATTATTATTGCAATACACAGGAGACACACTTTTTACTGAGATTCATCCATGAATATAATCAATAAACACAATTGAAAAGAAGGAAATTATTTCTACTAAGATATTGTTGCTAAAAACTATCAGTCAGGTTCCAGTTCCAAACAGGAAGTTGATTTTCCGCTATCCAATCTAAACGTTCACATGTTTAACGTCTTCAAATTCATTAGCATCATTTTAGAGCAGATGAATTTACAGCGTGGACCAGACATGCACGTTTCGGTTAATAAACCCTCGTCAATTATTCTCAGTCTAAACAATGTAATATCACCAAATCTGTGAAAATTATGTCCTAAATATACCGAAAGACATAGCAAAATGGCTGGGGTATGATGCTACAGGAACAAGTTTTTAGAAATTTGAAAAAAATTGTAAACAGAAATTTTCAAATGCGTTTGAAGAAACGACCAACCGAAATTGATCGAACTTGGCTACGTGTGCCCTCGGGGACTCTTGGTTCACCAGCAGTCACACTCACCAAGTGGTACAAATGTTTAACGTCTTCAAATTCATTAATTCAGATTGATAAGTTTGGACACCGAAAAATGAACTTTGTGAAGGGGTATGAAGCACACATGACCAAATTCCTGGTAATTTATAAAAACTAGCCTTGTATGGGTAGGTCTTGGTGGCTTATATACTTAAGGTATCCATTGTACAAATAAATATCAAGTGTATTATATAGTTAGAATCATGGCACATTTTTACCTAAATGTACCTAATACAACATAGAAAATGGTTTATATCATCAAAGGTCAACATATCGACCATCGCTCAAGCCACGGAAACTCTCGAGACACTGCCGAAGATTACCGAGATAATTTTAACACTGTTTAAATGGACGAGATGTCAGCGTGATCTCCATTTGTACATTTGTACATTGGATACGTTAAGCTCACCATTCGTCACAAAAATACAATTACATAATAGAGAAAGGATAAGATATATGCAATAATGATGAATTTGCAAACATATTTTTGTATGATAGTTGAAGTTCAAGAATACAAAACGATAGATAATTGTTCAATTTAGATAAATATTAAATTCCTTCTTAACGAGAATTTTCTGTAATCTTAAGGTTATCCAGAAGACCTTAACACAAAGCCATAGCAAATGAATATGATACAAAAATAATATAAATCAAGTGTATAGCCTGTCTTCTGACAACTCTTTATTCTACATTAATGTATATAAATATATGTTCTATAGTAATAATTTAGTGCACCAAATGCGCATTTCAACAAGTAAGTTTCATCAGTGATGCTAGAAACATTTTTCTAAAAGCTTTCTCCAGAAAGGAAATCCAAATAGTGAATTAATGGAGAGCGAAATTCTAAACACGAAATATGATGTTTGCCAAAGAGTCAGCTAAGTACTGAGCTATGCTATGGGGAGGACCCTTTGTTTCAGAATAATTTATCAAATTCCGTAACAGAAAATTAACAAATATGTTTCACATTAGTGTAGAAGCACTTTAAAACTAGACGAACGATATCCTCATAGATTTACAATTCACAAGCAGAGATAGCAAGTTAGTGGTTGAAATTATCATATTATACAATCATTAGGGCAATATATGATTTAATGGACCTGAAGACAAAACATTGTAAGAGGCCGAAAGCCGAGGGCTATATTTCCAACAAGTCATATGTTGCCGGAATTACTAGTCAATAATTCTTTTGTTATACCTTACTTCAAACCAAGTGGCCCAGCATGTTTACATTCATTTTCGTCTATTCCGTCATTTTGATATAAAACTACGAGTAACTTCTCTTTTGGAACGGTACGACATCTGACGTAAACGCATTATGACGTAATGAAATTCATATAGAATCGTCGTATTTGAAGCCTGTTTTCCCTGATATTTTGCTTCTTACCATAGAATTTTATGGCATCATAATTACTTTACATCAGATACCGCCCCAAATGAAAGGAACGAAAAGACCGAATAAGAGAAATAAAATACGAGACGTTTTATTTATAGACGTTTGATTTTATAACGCCAACAATGACGTGATGCCCAAACGATGTAATTTATATCGGTCAATAGGGTTTTTTAACTATTTGCCTCAGGTCCAATATAGATGTAAACAAATGAACTATTGACTGCTTGGTCAAATATTCGAATGTATAGAAGTTAAACGTCTTCATATTGAATAGCATCATTTAAGAATAGATAAATTGGCAGCATGGACCAGACATGCACGTTTCGGGTACTTAACCCTCGTCAGTGATCCTCAAATCAAAACATTGTAATATGCCAAAAAAGTATGAAAGTTACTATGTCGAAAAGGAGGGATATGAAGTTATCCCTACGGATATTTTATAGAGATATTCTAATAAGGGTATGACAATGAACTTTATGTTCTATTGTAATTATTTTTTGAATCAAACGCGCATGACATCAAGTACATGTATGATTCAAAGTTGCTGTGATCTTGAGATGAAAATGTTGCCTGAATAAACAAGGTAAAATACGAAAAATGTTTTTCAAATATTACGTTCATCTCTCTTGATCGAAAACAATGAAAACTAAAAATTGAATTGCCAACCTAAACATAAACACGAAATTCCTTGTGCAAATGTCAATATGAAAAAAAAAGTTGTAACGACATTTCTTATGGAATTTATTAAATTTGAAGACCTTTAACATTTTTACCACTTGCTGAGTGTCACTGCTGGTGCACCAGGAGCACTTCGGTTGATCGTTTCTTCAACGCATTCGAAAATTTCTGATATCAATTTCTTGAAATTTCTAAAACGTCGGTCCTGTGGCATTATATCCCACCCATCCTGCTACTTCTTACGATACATTTTTTGACATAAAAACGTTCACACGTTTTGGTAATATTACATTGTTGAGGATCACTGACGAGGGTTAATGGCAGTCACAGGACTCAAATTTCCTAATCTCTACACTGAATGATGATTGTTTCATTGTAATATACTTATGTGACAACTATTCTGCTCATTTGATGGGTCCCTGAATAGCCGCGAAAGTAGAGATACCGTCTCCTCTCACACTGAACACATCGGGCACGCTAATTATCATTTAATTTCGATCCAATTTTCATTCATAAAGACATTCATTTTTTCCAATTGATAAATTTATGTGCATTTTATCATCATTTGATGATATATAGTACAATACACAAAAATATTATGTATACCATTTATGATATTAAATTGTTTCCCTTTTTTCAAAATCTGATAATGAGCATTACACATTTCAAAAAGGGAGTTCTAAACCAAAAGAAATCCAATCAAACAACATCAATTTGCTACATAGTGCATAATTGTCAGATACTTACAGAAAGCTTTAAACATCGGACCCCCTCCCTCAACAACAATTTTCATTCCTTTTATTTTGGCTGTAACATTTATCTGAAACTACCTGCCTGATACTATTTATTCGCCAAAAAATTGCATTTTGATTTTATTGCAAAAATAAAAACCAAGAATGCATGTACTCATGTACAGATGCATGTAGAGAGAGCAAAAGAAAGATGGCTCTCATTCATTGCTCTGCAGATATCGTCAAAACCTCAAGAATCGAGAATCTTTTTCTTGAAATTTACTCACACCTCCCGGGCACCTGGTCCCACCTCTAGCTTGCTAGGGGTCCGTCGATGCTTAATTGTGTGCTCTATTGTGAGTGCTGTTGAGATTATCGTCAGGATCTTCTTTAACTCATTTGGGTAAGGTACCATTTTTTTCAGGTTCTGCGATAAAATTATAGGGATGTTCTGTTTAAATTAAAAACAATATATATATATCATATTCTATAGAAATAATTCGCTTCTTTTCATATGGTGGAGGTTTTTTGTTTGTTTGCTTTAGTTCCAGTTTTATCCTGATTCTGTATGCCTTCGGTTTCTGATTTTCTGAATTATCGATTTTGTGCTGTATATGGTCATTACCCATATTTGTCATTTGTACCTTTCGCCATTATGAGATAAGGGCAGAAAACTATGACTCCATAAGATAGAATGTTTATAAAAGTCAAAATGTATATTGGAAGCACTAGATCAATTCTATGGAATCTCAATATTTTTTAGATTTAAAATGCCACTCAAAATTTCAGAGAAAGACATATAAGAATCAAATTTGTAGGGTCTGAACGTTAGTACCCAAAACAATCTTGTGTGGGCCACTCTGCAAAATTATCTGTTCATAAATGATGTTATTGAATTTGAAGACCTTTAACAATTGAACACATAGTTTCTGAAATTCTTGAATGTATCAGGAAACGACAATGCAATTTGACCTTGAATCATTGTCAAAAGCTGTTAATAAGAGAATAGTTTCATCCTTTGATTCTTTTGATTTTGTTTATGATGTCATTAAAAAAAGGGAGGCTGAGGAATACAAATTTTATAATAAGCTGGCAATATTTTTTTGTAAAATTTTCAGAAAGTCTTAACTAGTTTATGGAATAGTTCCCGAACGTCAATATTTATCTCCAAAAGCAACACTTTGAGAGAATAGTACCCACACAAACAGACAAATATAGGTTTAGCGCATCGCATGAACTCGATGTCAATTTCAAAGGACATACTTACATGTACTACAGCTATTCAGAATTTACGCTGAATCCATTTTTGATTTCTTTTACGAGGAAGTTGTGAAACCCCTAAGCGATGTCACAGTAGTGCCCAGTCTACGATAGACAGTATAGCCTTAAGTCCGGCCTTTTACTGTCGTTTTTGTGTTGCCATCTTACAGTGAGAAGGTAATCTTACGCTACAATTGTGAAATCTCCGGGACCTCTGAGTAAACGGAAAAGTGGGAGGACTGTGCGAACATCATTCGGATAAACACTCCAATTGCGTGGTAGATGGCCCTCCTCAGTCGCCATCGATTGCCCATTGGTCTTGTTGGTTTATGTGTAGTCATTTTGTGCAAAGCTCAAGTGAGCAATTATCATAGTACTCCGTCCGTCGTGCGTCCGTTCATCGGCGTCGTCGTCCGTCCGTTGTAAACTTTTAACATTTTCATCTTCTCACCTTGAAGTGCTGAATGGATTTTGATGAAACTTTGTACACATGATGAACACATGTTCACGTAGAAAACTTGTGTTCGGCATCCAGATGCGTTCAGGGGTTGATCCATGGCGGGGCCAAAAGTATCAAATAGAGTACCCCTATTCAAACATCTTCTCCTTCGGAACCGCTGCTTGGATGCGAATTCTAATTGCATCTATACAATCTACATAGGTGGGTTATCAAAAATTGTGTTTGGCATAAAGATCCAATAAATGTCAAAGGGTTCCAACTCTATACCTTCTTGAAGAAGATTCCAAACCAATTTCCATGCACCAGACACGTGTTTCGAATATTAAATTCTCATCAGCGATGCTTCTAGCGGAGCCACCAAAATCTTTCAGTTGCGCCCTCTTTAATTTTGTGAATTTAAATTTGTACATTTACGTTACAAGAGTGCGCGATTCAAATTTTCTATAGGGTCAATTCAGTAGTATATTCAAATAAAATCTATGTTCAAAATAGCATTGGAGGGATGGTGCTAAGATGTTAAACAACGGAAATATACATGTACACATTTTTTACGTCTTTTTGGACTTTGTCAGAAATGCTAATTTTTAATAGATTCTTTGAATTACTCTATAGATATGTGGTATTGTGTATTCTGCATTTTTGTTATATTTAAGTCATTCAATGGTTTCATATTCATTTTGGTTGAACTGTTTATTTTTCTGATTTTTCATGAGTTTTTTTATGCAAAGAAAGAAAGGGGGTATTTACAGACTGGACTTTTTTCCAGAACTACTGAAGAGATTATGATGAAACTTGGTAAGGAAGAAGTACTCATGATACCCTAGAAGTGTTATCGTTTTTGTTTAGATCCGTCAAAGGGTGGCGCCACCACAGGCAAAAGTAGGTCACAGGAGTACTCACCTTAGACAAACTTCTTCCTCAAAACCGAGTCACATATCGACATACCAAAGCATCTGGATTATCTTTGTCCGATATGCCCGTGTTTTACCTTTTTCTTTGTATAACTCTTTCAAAATGTGGTCTTGTACACTATTTTACTCAAATATATAAGTTATTCAATGGTTGTATGACTACTTGTCATATTTTTTAAAAATCTATATGCTATGAATACATTTCCAATATTTTTGACCAATTAATATTGTGTGACGCCTTTTATTCAGTACTATTCACCAGTAAAAAAGCATTTCCCCTTGGAAATGCTTTCCTGTAGTTACACCTATTGTGTCTTATTATCATGTTTGATGAGTTGCCCAATTTATGTATCAATACTGTAGTATACATAAATTTCCTCTGACCAGTTTAAGATAATTTTTTGCTGATCTCTTTTTGGATTTTTGTAATTTACCGACCCTAGGAATTTATGAAAGAAAATCAGAAGTGATTACTCATTAAACGATTTCAAAACAATGAGATCAAGATCAATCATGTACTTCGTATATTGAAAACGAAAATAAAAGTAAGACCATAAGGGAGATTTTTGTGACGTCGCCCAGTCAGACAGTTGTATAGTCTTTGTAGACCTAGAAACAATGTGTTTGGAATGCATTAGAATAGATCTTGAGACACCTTTTGTAGCCCTGTATGAATTCTGTCATCACAGTATGAGAATCAGAATCTCCCCCTTCCAATCAGTGTTTGACATTCTTCTAAATTTGATGTAAATAACAATTGTTAAAAAATATCACTACTAGTGATTCATTGGCATACAAAGATTTAAAGGGCTACCCCCCGTCCTTAAACAATCCAAAGATTACATTTTTGTCATTTTTTTAGTTTAGAAACTTATAATGTAGACGTTGCAAAGCTTCTGCAACCGTTACTCCACTTGTTTATTTTCATGATAACGTTATGTTATGACGATGAAAAGTATTCAAGTTTTGAAATATTATATCAACACAATCTGGCAAAACAGAAAATGATCGGACAAAGCTATTCTGAAAATATATATCCATGTTAAGTACTGTATCACTCAAGTTTTATTTCTTTCAGTAAAGGCAAATTGATTTCTTTTTTCAGCATACCAATCCAACTTTTGGAAAACAAATATGTAATCCAGTTATTAAAAAATGCCTATCTTTCATTGAACATCCTTATTCACCTGATCGTGCTCGTCAGCCTTTCATTTATTTCCCAAACCGAAAGCAGCTCTTTCAGTCCAATAATGACGTCATACTTGCAGTGGATGGCTTTCTGACCACTCAAGATAAAGAGTTCTTACAAAGTGATTTTGAGGCCGTTTAACACAGTTGGCAAAAGTGTAGAGATATTGAAGGAGATGATGTAGAAAAACAATGCAAAATGTCTGATAAAATTTAAATTCATCAATACGAGGCACACAACATATCAATCAGCCCTCTTATTTCCACTTCAATTTTGTAAGCAACGTTTGAAAAGCCGTAATAGCCAGATGAAAAATACATTTTCTCACCTTTGTTGTGATTTTGGCCTACTATTGCCATTATCAGGTAATTAACCGCCGAAAATCTCAGTTCTGCTAAATTCACCACCATCATTTTTATTGATATCGTAAATGGAAACATTCAGGCCGTAGTAAACTTTTTATTTAAAATAGCATAAAGTCCTTTCTACAATCATATATTTTTGTATCCGGTTTAGGTATATAAGTTTGGTTTTAATTTTATTGTTTTTCAATATTTTGACTGCTCATTTTTCAAAGTAAGTAAGTACTTACATGAAGTTTTTATATTTTCATTTCCATGCTTCATAAACATCGCGGCGGGTGCGGCTAGCCAACAGGGGATGCTTACTCCTCCCAGGCACCTGGTCCCACCTCTAGCTTGCTAGGGGTCCGTCGATGTTTAATTTTGCGCTCTATTGTGAGTGCTGTTGAGATTATCGTCAGGATCTTCTTTAACTCATTTACGTCATAGGTAACATTGTATTTGTGCGTTCTGTTTTGTTTGTACTTTCGCGTCTCCTGTTGAGTTTGTCCACTCTATGCGCTTCAACATTTGGAGACTTTATGTTTTGTTGTAAGTGTTCGATGCATTTTATTTGAGATTACCTCTAATCTTTTCAAACTCTTGGATATGATAAGAAAATTTTTGGATTGATTTGAGATAAAGATTTGTTCTCTCGTGCAACATGTAGAAATATATGTCAAAATCTAAAAGAAAATCGCATACATTGAGCGGGAAAAAAATTAGGTAAAATGTATGGATTTCTTGTGGTCTTTGAAGTTTGATCTTCCCCGTTCCTTTGGTTTATTTCGTTGTAATTGTCCACTCTGTCTATTTGCTTGTTTGTTAAACGTTTTAAAATATTTGAAGAAGAAGGACAATAACCCTGATGAAGCAAAAGGACCACGCATAATTTTAACATTTAAGGAGGCTCAATAATCGTTTGACGTCATCATATTCCCGTCGTCAATACTGGTTCGAATAGTGCCGAGTGTACATTTTTTGACATAAATTACATTGTCTAGATTGAGGATCACTGACGAGTGTTATGTACCCGAAACGTACAAGTTTGGTCCATGCTGCAAATTCATCTGTTTTAAATGATGGTATAAATTTGAAGACGTAATATTTATCATATGATGGACTAATATAAAATATCAAAAGTCAAGTGATAGGACATTACGTTGCTGTTGAATATAAAGACGTTTAACATTTCAAACGACGGCCATTTTGTTATTTAGCGGTTCATATTGAGTGTTTTCCTTCCACTAAGGCATGGTTCATTTTATATTCGGGGGGGGGGGGGGGCACAATTATTTTTTTCTTGCAAAGTTGGAGCAAGGAATTTTTTTCATAACAATTGATGTGAATATTAAGAATGTTTGTGTTTTTACAAGAGAAATTATTTATTTTTACTTAATTTATAAATTACTCCAAACATTATTTTTATGTAAAACTTGTATTCACTTCTAAACTGAGAGAGATGAAAGATTTTTACAATATGCAATATATAATTTTTAGTAAACAAAATGTATATAAGGTCATGTGACATGTAAGAGGGTCTGATGCAAGGTTTTATAGGTAGAAATGAAAACTAGTGAAAAACTTATTTAACTTCTCCTTCTAAGCTTGTATATAAAATTAGACACTACGGTGATATATGTATCTATTAATAGTAATAATTAATATTATTTATGTATTTAATCATTTCAGTTGTTTCAGTCACATGCATTCTTTTGATATTTTGAAATATGAACTTACCATTACAGAAGAAAAAGCGAAGCGAGCCCAAATTTTTTTATAGAAAGTAAAAACTGCGGCGAGCAAAGGGAGCCGAAAAATTTTCAGTAATTTTAATCGAATTTTATGGTTATTCTTCAAATTCAGATTACTTGTAAGAGCAAAATTATTTTTTTATCTGTCACACCATAGGCAAATTTATTTTTTTCATCAAAATTCAGAGCAAAATTATTTTTTTCAAAAAAAAACCCAAGCCCCCCCCCCCCCCCCCCCAGAATATCAAATGGACCGTGCCTAACGGTCTATACATATCATGCTGACTTTTACAATCAGACATTATACATATGAAGGTATCATTGAAAGGATATAAAACATGACATGTCATGAAAAAGAGAACGAATCATCGTTTTTTGTATTTTGCTTTTCTCTATCAAGTCATGCTCGTCATAGATTGAGAAAATCCCGGACACTCAGGTTTAATATTCTTGTCAATAATCAATAAATCATTGTTAAATACTACTATTTATTATTCACTAGAAAAGGACCCGCGCAAGCGCGGATAAAATTGTCAATTTACTGGCGTATATTCGATATAGGCTAAAAGACTCGAGCCTACTTATAAATTTTCCGGATTTATTAAGATAGATCATAAAACTTAACACTGTCGTTTAATAGCATTCGTAGATTTAAAAGAGGCGTATCCGACTCCCTCCTGTCCCATATAAAGTTTCCAAAGGTTGATAATTTTTTTATGCCTTAATACTCTTTTTTTTTCTAGGGCTTCACCACTTGGAACCCCATAAAAATCGTCAAGTATATAAGACAATAGTCAGTTTTAACAATGTATATATTTTGTATTACTTGAAATATTCGTATCAATTCTTACACTTTAAAGAAATCCAGTATTGAATAAATTAAATATCAAAAGTGAGACGTCTTAATCATAAAGCACCATTTAATTTTTTGGGAAAAGTGTTTTTGTTGATTTGTATGCAACTTTTTACGTCAATCTTCAAAGCAAACAATATTGTTAGATATAACAAAAAATGCATCATTTTAATCCTAAGTTTTCACAATTTTCCGGGGAACCCCCCCCCCGACCCCCACCTGCGGGAGGGGCGATACATTTTAAGTACACAAAAGTGAAAAAAATGAAATATGAGAAAGTCTTTCGACTCTATGTCGATGGAAAACGTCATGGGAAAATAGCATGCGATTGGTAATTGCGAATGAATTGAGTTTTAAAGAAATAGAGCCAGAAAACAGATTGGAGCAAGAAGATATATCACATTTGAGAAAGTCCGCTCTCGACGGGATTCGATCCTAGACTCTTCGGATTGGATGTCTGGATAGATGTCTGTCGTTTACCAACTGAGCTATGATACCTTTTTCTCGAACTCTCTCTTGTAAGATTGTAGGTCGTAAATTTCAGGAAACGAATATGGAGTTTTGAATAAAATCAGCCTCCTACTAACATCAGGAATGTCTTGCAAATGAGTTAAAGAAGATCCTGACGATAATCTCAACAGCACTCACAATAGAGTACCATGTTGAGCATCGACAAACCGTTAGCAAGCTAGATGTGGGATCAGGTGCTCGGGAGGAGTAAGCATCCCCTGTTGGCTAGCCGCATCCGCCGTCGATGTTAATGCATAAATATGAACACAGTATATAAATTCCATGCACTGTCTGAGGTTATGTGTATGTAGAAAGTGATATGGCGACCGTGTCAATGCAATATATTCAAAAAACGTACTGTCAAGAATCGCTTTACTAAATCTATGATACTTATAGTGTCGGGGATTAGAAAGGGAATCTTAATCAGATGAAAATATTAAGTTAATGGTTAGTGTCCGTCGCTGGTTGTGAATTCTAGATTTTCTTAGATTCGATTTAGGAAAACGGTGTGACATAATTATTGATTACACGTTAATAAGAAATAATTCCTCCTTAACAATTATCAATTTCACATTGTCATATCATATACTATATCTTCTTATCACACCATTTATCTCTGTCCTCTTCGTTTCGACGGAGAACCGGCAAATTCGTTCCACTAGTAGTATAGATGTATTTGAATTAGAGAAAACAAATAACATAGTCAATTTCATTATATACTTCTATTTTATTTTGCTTTCATATTCGTGAGACAAAATAACATCCTTTTCCATATATCACATATATGATTCTATTCTATTTTGCTTTCTCACAAATGAACTTGCAGACACGACTGCAAGGATAATCAGCCCATTTGTAGTCATGTCCACTCGCCATTAAGGCACAGTTTTCCCCTGCCCCTCCATTTGGTTCATTGCCACCCCAGTTTACGAACTTTGCGTATCGCGCATTAGGGAAAGTTAACCATTTTCCTTCTGCTATAAAGTCTCCAACGCCAATCCATATCAATCCTTCTCCTATATTGCAATAAATATAACGTTGATGAAACACCAACAATGACCAAACACGTAGATATTATACATTGCAAAATAGATAAAGAAGAGGCCCACGAAGGACTCCTCAATCACTTGATTTGCAGCAAAGGGCTTAAGTGTCCATAATGCTATTATCGATCAGATCTTGATCGTCATTTTTGTTGATCGATCGACCCTAAAACTTCGGTAAGGACCTTGAGGACTTGCTTCCTGTAGGGATTCATCAATTTCTATTTAGCAGCTCCAGAGTATAAGTCAAAAACGTGTAAGATAATGAGAGTTTTTGGACGCCATATTTGTTTATAGCCATCGGCAAGAAAAACACAAACTTGAAAAAGGACCTTGTGTATATTCTTCCTGTATGGTGCAGTGAAATTCTGTGCTGCGGTTGCAGATAAGATGTCGAAAAAGAAAACGACGGAAAGACGACGCGCTATGAGCTTTGCTCGGATGAGCTTAAAAACCAAAATCTAGATATATTGCAAAATAGATAAAAAGAGGCGCCATGGGGCCACATCGCTCATCTGAGTTGCAAAAACTTTGTTAAATTCTTTGCAGCGGTTGAAGAGAAGTCGAAAATGCGTCAGCCAATCAGAGCCCTGGGCGGCCATATTTGTTATCGGATCGGCATAAAAAAAAAACCACAAACTTGGTAGAGGACTTTGCATACTTGCTTCCAGTAAGGTTATATGAAAATCTGTCTAACGGTTCCAGAGGAGAATATGAAAATGCGTCAGCCAAACTTGGGACAGGACCTTGAAAACTTCCTGTTAGGTTTCGTAAAATGCTGTCTAGCAGTTGCAGAGAAAACGAAAATGCCTCAGCGAATCAGAGCCCTCGGCGGCAATATTTGTTTACTGACAAACTTGGTAGAGGATCTTGAGTACTTGCTTCCTGTAAGGAATCGTGAAAATATGTGTAACGGATGCAGAAGTGAAATCGAAAATGCGTCACCCAGTCAGATCACTCGGCGGCTTTATTTGTTGACCGATAGGCACGAAAAAATCACCTTGATTGCTTGCCTTCTGTAAGGTTTCGTGTTATTCTGTATAGCGGTTGAAGAGAAGTCGAAAATGCGTCAGTCAATCAGCTTCCTTTGCGGCTTTATTTGTTAACCGATCGGCACGAATAACACAAACTTGATACAGGACCTTGTGTACATATTTCATGTAAAGTTGAATGAAATCTTCAGAGGTTGCATAGGAGAAGTCGAAATTGTGCCAGCCAATCATAACACTCGGCGGCCATATTTGTTGACCAATTGGCACAAAAGGTAAAGAAGCTTACGTACTTGGTTTCATGTAAGGTTTTGTGAAATTCTGTGCGCTTCAGTTGCAGGGAAGATTTCGAAAATGTAAATAGTTAACAACGGACAGCAACGAACTATGACAATAGCTCAGTTGAGCTTCGCTCGGATGACTAAAAAATAACAAACATAGATATATTGAAAAATAGAAAAGAGGAGACCCAAGGCGTCCAAGTTCGTGAATTTCTGTGCAGCGGTTGAAAAGAAGTAAAAAATTCGTAGGCAAATCAGAGCCCTAGAGAACCATATTTGCTTACCGAACGGCCAAAAAAACGCCCCACAAACGTGGTAGAGGACCTGGAGTACTTTCTTTCTGTAAGATTTTGTGAAATTCTGTTCAGCTCTTGCAGTGGAGATGTCGAAAATGGATAAGCAAATCAGAGCCCTCGGCGGCAATGTTTGTTGACCTATCGGAACGAAAAACGAAAACTTGGTAGAGGACCTTAAGTACTTGCTTCAAGTAAAGTATTTTTGAAATTCTATCCAGTGCTTCCAGGGGAGAAGACAAAAATGCGTCAGCCAATTTAACCCCCGGTCATATTTGTTTACCTATCGACTTGAAAACTACACCTTGGTAGAGGACCGTGAGTACTTGCTTGCTGTATGGTCTTTTTTAAAATTCTGACCAGTGGTTGTAAAGGAGAAGACGAAAATGCGTCAGCAAATCAGAGCCCTCGGCGGCCATGTTTGTTGACCGATCGGCCAAAAAACACAAACTTGGTAGAGGGCCTTGAGTACTTGCTTCCAGTAAGGCGCCCATATTTGTTGATCCATCGACATGAAAAACACAATCAGAGCTCTCGGTAGCCATATTTGTTAACCGATCGTCACGAAAAACACATACGCGGTAGAGAACATTGAGTACTTCCTTCCTGTAGGGTTTTGTGAAATTCTGTGCAGCGCCTGCAGAAGAGAAGTCGAAAATATAAAAGTTTACGACGGACGACGACAGACGACGGACGATGCGCTATGACAATAGCTGACTTGCATACCGCTCAGGTGAATTAAAAACTAAGCAATTAACTCATTTATACGATATAACTTTGATGATATATAAAAAAATAACGGCTATGTAACAATGCTATTGCACTTTTCAATTGATTAGTAATAAAGTTTTCCATTGCTTAACCGAAAAAAATCAATTAAGGATATACTCACTCAGATCTGAAATATATCGGGTAACATCATAACACTGTAGAGTGAACGGTTGAAATTTTAAACGTCTCCAAATTCGTTAGCATCATTTAAAATTAGATTAATTTACAGCATGGATCAAACTTGCACGTTTCGGATATTTAATCCTCGTCAGTGATCCTCAATCTAAACATTTAAATAAGGCCGATATCTATGAAAATTATGTCCAAAATATACCGAAAGATGTAAAAAGATGGCAGGGATATGATGCTACAGGACCCAGGTTTCTGAAATTTTAGGAAATTTTGTAAACAGAAGTTTTCGAATGCGTTTAAAGAAACGACCAACAGAAATTGATCGACCTTGGCTACATGTGCCCTTGGGGACTCCTGGTCCAACAACAGTGACACTCACCAAGTGGTACAACTGTCATACCTCTTCAAATTCGTTAGCATCATTTATAAGCGGATGAATTTACATCATGGACCAGACATGCACGTTTCGGGTATTTACATGTAACCCTCGTCAGTAAATCTATCTTTTTACCCTCTTAAACCGTTTGATAATGTTTAGTCATACTACTATGCCTGGCTATCCTTCTCAAAAATCGGTGTTCTCCTCTATTCCGGGGGCCGGCTAATCTTCCTCCCAGGGATCGGCAGAAATTCTGAAAATGAGATACATTTCATTGTCTATATTTCTTAAATTATCTTTCAGAAATTCGACAAATTGTTGGAAGATATGGCGATTAAGGCGATATGGCCGGATTGCGAAGCGCTATTCTTAGTCGATGTATGTAAACGTCTTCAAATTGAATAGCATCATTTAAGAACAGATAAATTGGCAACGTGGACCAGACATGCACGTTTCGGGTACATAACTTCTTATCTCCCATATTGATACTGTATAAGGAGTCTACCAGTTCAAATTCATTGCATCATTTAAGAACAAAAATAATTGCAGCATAAACCAGACATGCAAGTTTCGGGCATTGAACCCTCGTCGGTGTCACTGAATTCAAACAATAGAATACTGCTAAAGACTGTTGAGGTTATGTCCAACAATGACCAAAAGACGTAGCAAGATCGGTGGGATATGATGCTAAAGGCCCCATTTTTCACCGAATATTAAAGCACCATTCCTTCTAAATCAAGAGATTTAGCTTATTTCAAGGCCAAGTCTAACTTGCAAGGTTTTGAAATATATCATCTTAATGTAAAATATGAACGTAATTCCGCACATGGTTCAAGAAATACAGTCATGTTTAAAATTTTCAAATGTTTAACAAATTAAGGTTCATGGCCAATAGGTCAAAATGCAGGGTTTCATTAACAAGAGGGCCAGAGGCAACATCGCTTACCTACGAACATTGGAAATCTTACCTTTTTGGGATTGTAATGTTATTTATACTTTTATTATTAAGTGCATACAGCCAATATTTTAAAGTTTATGAGAGAAAAATTATATTAGATAGCAAAATGATTAATTCATTAAATCCTACTATGATGTCACTATAAGTATATCAATATTAACAAAGGAGGAAATTTTTGGAAAAAGGTAGCCTGAGTGAAAACGCTGAAGAGCAAAAACATGTAACAGAATAATAGGCCCAACCTGTTGACGGATCCGAACAATAATAAACACAACATAACTTGTAGGGTACCATGAGTACTTCATCCCTACCAAGTTAATTTCATCAAAATTCCTTCAGTGGTTCTAGAGAAATTAACCACTATGTATGAACCCCCCTCCGGCTTTCCTGTTTTCGAATCGTGAGAAAAAAATTCATGAATATTTTTTAACAAAAGTCAATCTAAAACCATTGAAAGACTTACTATTTTACAAATATGAAGTGAATGAATGCACACAATAGAGTTATTTAAAGAAACAGCAAATAAAAAATAGCATTTCTGACAAAGTCCGAAAATACGTAAAAAAACGATTCAAAAATTTGACTCCCGTTTGGAACCAAAAACAACAGCACCTCTTAACATATCATTTTAGAACATCCTGATGCTTTTGGTTTGTCAACATGTGCTTCGGTTCTAAAGAAGAAGTTTGTCAAAGAAGAGTACACCCTGTAACCCGACTTTGTCTTCGGTGGCTCAATCTCTTGACGGACCCGGACGAAAAACAATATCACTAGTAGGGGACCACGAGTTCGTACCAAGTTTTATCAAAACTCCTTCGGTTGTTCTGGAGAAGTCAAAAATGTGAAAAGTTTACGGACGGACAGACAGACATGTGGACAACGGACGGACGACGGACGGTGGGCTATGAGAATAGCTCATTTGAAACTTTCAACAGGTGTGCCAAAGATTATTGAAAAGACTCTCCGAGTGTAAGATCGAAGTTCTTTCCATTACGGTGTACAAAATTTAACTAAGGTTTATGTTTATTAAAAAAACTCAAACATCAAGATTAAGGTCGCTTGGTGAAAAATCTAGGTCAAAAATGAATGGTCTTATCACAAGTTAATTGCACATTAAGTAAAAATCCCTACCTCTTTTAAAAGGTTCAAAAGATATGGTCTAGGTTAATGTTTTCGGAAAGTGGGACAAAATTCAAGGCCAAGGTCACTAGGTCAAAAGTCAAGGTTTCAAATAAAAGGTCAAATTAAGTTTAGTTACTATGTAAAGTAACTTATTAACTCACCTCATAGTTTAATCCCTAATGGCTAACACATAAATTCAGATATCGCAAGGTCTAAGGTCAGGGTCCAATTTGATTCTTTTTTTATCATGGTCTATCATCACGTAAATTTCCATTTGCTGCTCCAAGCATGTCTCTCAAAAAGACTTAAACGCAACACTTAATACAAAATGTTGATGCACTAACCGACAGACGAAAGACGAATTGTGTTATTTCATCGACCGGAGTTTGCTTCGCAATCCTGCCAGAAAGTAAAATTATGATCGCTGAGCGATACAAATTGCATACGGGCATAATCTATGTCCAGCAACTCTGCCTATAACGCTTCAATTAAACATGAATTTAAACTTAACATCTACTCCCAGAAAAGATGAATGCCCATAGAAAAATCAGTTCGTTATGCGTATTGGAAAAGGTATGGAAAACTGAAAATTTCAAGAAATTTGCCAAGTAAAGGGGCCATTGCTGTTGTAAACAAGCGTCCCAGAGGCCACATCGATCACCTGTAAAAACTGTAATGCTTAGAGCAAATGTGATTTATACCTGTCCAATGCTTATCATCGGCCTTATGAAACATAAGGTAATAAAAGATGACATAGCTCCCAATAAGGACTGTAGCGATAAACCGAAAAGAAAGTTAACGGCAGTTCAAAATCTCACGGTTCAATTGCAGAATTTCCAGCTAATAAGAATTATAATAAAATCAAAAATTCAAAATCTTTATGAAAAATACACACACACACAAGTGTCCATTGATAAAAATCTACTAGGAAACCACTAAAAGTATATTCATATTATCTTATGGGGGGAAGATATCTGAAAAAATGCTACCTTGAAGGAAAATACTGGAATAGAAAAACTGGTATTAGAAACGAAATTTAAACTATTGAAATAATGTCAAGAAGAAGGGAGGAGATCTCCAACAAGACCCCGTTGCAGCATCAACAGTAAAACACCAAAACACCCAAAACACCCGATGCAAAAACACAAAGTACAGAACGAGACGGAAAAGAGACACACGACATGTAAACATCAAACACAAAAGACTACACATAAACCGACGAGACCAATGGGTAACCGGTGCCGACTTTGGACGGCCATTTGTCACGCAAGTAGCAAATGGTGTGGTCATCCTTGATTACGTGCGCACAACCCTCTCACTTCTCCAATTACCCAGAGGTCTCGAAGAACGTACAATTGTGGTGTAAAACAACCCCCTCATTGTAAGATGACATCACACAAACAAGACCGCGAAACGCAGAGGCCCCAGAGACACAGATGAATATGTAAATGGATATAAAAAGAGGGCATGCTTAATACAGTCCGTGCTCTGATACATTAGAAGCTGAGAAACCGAAAGACGTAACATAATGGCTGGGATATGATGCTACAGGACCCAAAATGACTACCGTATCCAAAATGCTACAGGATCCAAAATGCTACAGGATCCAGGATGCTACAGGATCCAAAATGGCCGGGATATGATGCTACAGAAACTGCGAAACTGGAAAAATGAAAAAGAGAGACAAAATGTGTCGGTCCCGCCAGGATTGAAACCCAATACCCTTGGTCCACTGGGCACAGAAAACACTTAAAAACCTAAAAGTTGACATTTTGACAAAACTCTGTCACAGGTCCATTTCTTATAATAAATATCAAAAATTATATGAACAATTTCAGGGAAGAAGTTGATATATTACAAATGACCCCTCCCCCCTTCCTTGTCGCGGTTAAAAAGAATTCATAATTTTTCAGCAAAATTCTTTCAGCTTAGCATTCGTCTATTCTATTATGTCTAAAAAGAACGAAATTTGGACAGCAAACTAAGCCAAGAGAATTATGATACGAAGATGTGTTATTTTTTGCATTAAACATACCAAGTCGAAGAAGACGTAAAAATAATCTACGTTTGAGTGAAAGGATTTAGAATATAAAGTGAGATTATTACCACATTACATAAACTTAATTCATAATAATTTCGCCTCTCTGAGGAGCGTTAATATTTCCAGTAATAAAATATTTCAAGGTTTAATTCACGTTTTTTTATAATTAAATGCAAAAGGGGGGATCGATAGTGAACACTAAACGGAAGAAATATAATACAAACCGAAGCGCTAATCCAGTTCGCCGCAAGATTATTACTGAACAAGTAACATTTATTTCTGTATCGTCTCCATCCTATCCCACAACCTAATAAGATGAAAAGAAAATCAAGAAAAATGAAAGATTTCTTATCGCTATTATGTCATTATCAATGTATTTCACTTGTCATTAATATCATACTACTGTTTATGAGACAGATCAACTATAACCATTTTAATTAAATCCGTCTGATACCCTTGCCAATTTAAAATTATTCCTTTTGATTGGAGAAATATTTCACATGAATGATCAAACATGTTTTTTATTTGTTACTTTTTTTAAACTTTTTTTTTTTTTACCAACCCCTACCGGCTAATTCATTTGTTTTCTCCTTTTAAGGATAAATCTCAGCTTAAAAAGCGATGAGAGGAAGAAAAGTATGGACGATGGCATTAAGGCACAGTTCATTTCATATGGGGGCCTTGGATTTTTTGTAGGAGCAAGTTTTTTTTCGCACCGGACCGGATCAATTTTTCCTGCAGGTTAGAGCAAGATGTTTTTTTTAAACATGAATGATGTGCTAAATATTCAGAATGATTGTGTTTTATCAATAGAAATTTTAAGTAAGATGAAGCTCGAAGACTATTTTTTTCTGACTAACCATAAGCAAATTATTTTTTTTTCATCAAAATTCAGAGCATTTTTTTTTCTAAAAAAAAAAACCCCAAGCATCCCCCTCCCATAAAATATCAAATAGAATGTGCCTAAGTAGAAGAATGTGATTTTAATGAGAGCAACATAATTATAAACTAGTACATAAATATACATAGACACATTTGTTGGAAAAACATGAAAATATAACACAATGATATTTAAGCAATTATCGAAAGCATGACTCCTAGAAAATTAACATTTTGAACGAATTTTACTTAATTGATGAAAATGTTTTTCTTATGATTATGTTATTAACTTATCAGTTTTTGATATAAAATGTAAAAAAAAGATTTTGCCTTCTGAACAACTTATAATGGAAAAAATATCAGTTTTTGATATAAAATACAAAAACAAATTGAATTTACCTTCCTGACAACTTATCATGGAAATATTCATCTGTTTTTGATATAAAATGTAAAAAATTAGATTTTACCTACTGAACAACTTATCACGGAAAAAAATATCAGTTGTTGATATAAAATGTAAAAAAATTGATTTTACCTTCTGAACACTCATAATGGAAAAATATATCAGCTTTTGATATAAAGAAAAAAAAAGATTTAACTTTCTGAACAACTTATCATGGAAAGAAATTATCAGTTGTTGATATAAAATGTAATTCAGAAAATGATTTACCTCCTGAACTTATCATAGAAAAAAATATCAGTTATTGATATAAAATGTAAAAATAAATTGAATTTACCTTCTGACCAACTTATCATGGAAAAAATTATCAGTTTTTGATATGAAATATCAAAAAATTGATTTTACCTTCTGAACAACTTATAACGAAAAAAGTATCAGTTTTGATATAAAAAGTAAAAAATTGATTTACCATCTGAACAACTTATGAATGAAAAATATCACTTTTTTATATAAGATGTAAAAAAATGATTTTTCCTTATGAAAAAATTATTATGGAAATAATTATCAGTTTTTGATATGAAATGCAATTAAAAAAATGATTTTAACTTCTAAACAACTTATCATTGAAAAAATGATCAGTTTTGATATAAGATATAATTAAAAAAAAAACGATTTTACCTTCTGAATAACTTATAATGGAAAAAAAATATCAGTTTTTGATATAAAATGTAATTTTAAAAAAATGATTTTACCTTCTGACCAACTTATTATGGAATAAATTATCAGTTTTTTTATATAGAAAATGTATAAATTAATTGAATTCACCTTCTGAACAACTTCTCATTGAAAATAAATATCAGTTTTTAAAATGAAATGTAAATATTGATTTTACCATCTGAACAACTTATTATCGAAAAATGATCAGTTTCTTATATAAAACGTTATTTAAAAATGATTTTACCTTCATAACAACTTATCATGGAAAACAAGAGTGCTACCAACACAATACTAGTCAGGAATGCTTTCATGTTGTACTCGATTTCTGGACGTCGTGTAACAAAGAGTGGAATGCTAAACAGGGTACTATCTTTACCTACACATTTTATACATTTGGAATGTAACATATGTTGATAAGTCATAAATGACTCCTAAATTTGAAATCCATTAAATGATTTTTTAATTGATAATTTTATTGGCATGAAACTTCCAAACAAAATTTAAGCACCTATTTTTAGATATTTCTTTGTTCAGAACACAGTCACTGTAACACAAAACCATTGTTCAATCGGTCGCGTATGAAACAGCAACACACTATGTAAATTTATCTTCATACTCGTATTTCATAATCGCTAGAAAAACGCAATGTGATGTAAAACATCGCGTTGGTGCAACAGGTTCAATTGGGTGGACGTGATATTATGTTCCGTATTCTTTGAATCAGCTTATCCAAGCGCGGATCCAGAGGGGGGGGGGGGGGGGGGTCGGGAGGGGGGGGGGGGGGCTCTGGACCCCCCCTGGAATTTTCAAAACATACTTTTTTATTATTAATATTTCAAAAGATTAAGTCCAAATTCCCCTTTTGCTGTCATAATTTTTGAAAATATATTATGAATTTATATTAGAAATCTTTCATTTTGATAATATTTTGCCGCTCGCCAGAGTTTGTTACAAACATACATGTACATACATGTACGTTGTTTTTTAAATGATGCTGCGCTTTCCGAAAAGAAACTGAAAAAGTCACGAATAGTGGATTTTATTTCAGTTCTCGGAAAAAAATTCGCTGGCTCGCTATCGCTCGCCATAAGTTGTAATCACATAATAGAACTGATAATCAAGTATTATGATGTGAAAATTCAAGATTTAAAGCTTTCTGCTCGCCGTTACTTTCCAGTCACCTGTTTTAATGATAATAAGATACAGAACTAACATCATCAATCAATAACTATTTTCTTGCGTTTGCGTTCTTTTTTTTTCTCTTCAAAAAATTCGGACCTTAGGACCCCCCCCCCCCCCCTGAGAAAAATTCCTGGATCCGCCCATGTTATCAATTTACTTAACTTAAGCTAGGCATGGATAATTTTACCTGTTAATGTATTAAAACTTGTAAATCCATGCACATTTGTTTTAGTCTCAATTCTAAACATATACATGTTGTGTATGCCATTTTTCCATATGAATAGATCAGATTAATGCAGAACTAGGACTAAAACATGTGTGCATGGATTAACTAGTTCTATGACCCTTAAAACAGGTAAAATTATCCATGCCTAGGTTATGCTTAGTGCACAAGAGAGTCGTCTTGAAACAAATGAGATGTAGATTTTTCTTACAGCATTTTTTTTGCGCACATACACGTCTGCGCTCACCTTCCCATGAAAGTCACAGTGAGCACTAAAGCTATCACATAGTAAATAGCTTTTGCATTCTAAAGCTAATATTTCATTTTATAGTGACCAGACATAAAAAATTATTTTAGTTGACACGAAAGGTACATGTACATGGCTATATTTTGCATTAAAAGAAAGTAAATACTGAAAACATGGTTATTTTCGCTGGGGGGGATTTCGCGATAATAACATCAAGACGTTACGCGTGGGGGAAACTTTCGCGATAAAAATGCCTTTCCCATAGTAAGAATGTAGCGGGTATTTGTTCGCGTGGGGGAAATTTTCGCGAACTAGATTCACGTTAAACCAGAGAATTACCCCACACGAAAATATTCACGTCTACAGTACAATTCTCTTCAACATTTGACCAATCGTTAGAAAAACATCAGGTGCGAAAGTGGTGATTTTTGGCAGAAATAACAATTATTTCTTAAAAATCACTTATTTCGGAATTTCTTAATAACATTTCTTGGAGTTAAAATACAAATCATAAAATAATGTAAAATAATAGAATATTTTATACTTTTCCAGATGATAAACGTTTCAAAATGAAACTGCGATTGAAACATTGATTTTTTTTTTTACTGTTGACATTTTAAAATGTGTATTTTCTGTAAAATTTCAGAAATTTAAAGCGAAAAATTATATTTGGGTTTCTGTTTCTTAGTTTTGTGTGCGACTTATGATTAAGTATTCAAAAAATAAATATAAATGTGATCCTTTGTATGATATAATATTCCATCAGATGTTATCAGTTAAGTATCAGAATTTGAATATGTTAAAAATAGACATCTACTGTTTTCATATCGAATTCTCTTTTCTGTATAAGTAGTATGATGAAAACCGATGTGTCACACTTATGAATTTGCCACGTGGAGCTCTCAAAAAAGTTCCCCGTGAGGGGTTTGACATTAAGTGTACATGTTTTCAATGCTTTTCCCTGACATATATCGATACACGTTCCCCAGAATACAGACTACAAGGAGTCATCTTGGACATTTCTACTTTTCGTTTATTTGAAGCAGTTAGATCAGATAAATCAGAGGAGAAAACAAACCGCCCTTTCATTAAAGTAAGATTTGCAAACAAAGGTATTGATAACTTGAATCTTGGTCAAATTCTGAATCACAAAACTGTCACAGAAAAAATCCCACCATATTTCAAAAGAAAAGAAACTCCTTGTATTTCCTATAGCTACACACCAACAGTTGCATCTAAAATTTACAATTACAAACGATTCCTGCAGTGTATTGATTTAAGTAATCCCTCACTACATCCACTTCCTTGCGAATGTTCTTCATCGGATTTCAACTACTCTCCTTGTGGACACGCTATTACTGGTGACCTTAGTATAGTCAAGAACGACAAGTTGAGAGAATTGTTAAAAAAGGGTCCCAAATACAGAGAAAGTATGTCCTTTACATGGAACCAAAATTTCAAAATTATCATGGACTCTTGTGAGGAATATGCAAGACGTTGGGCAAAGAAAGAGGATGTATAGCTCGACACCCTTTCCGAATGGATAAAATCAATCAGAGGGTTACTTTTATCTAGAATTAACCGATTAAAATCAACTGTGAACACCAGATTCGTGTCTATATTTAAAGACCCTGATGTTATCACAGAGCTTACCTACCTCCAAGAACATTATGTCATCACACCAGCGGACAAAGCCTCAAATAATTACACATTTACTTGCAAAAAGTACTATTTCGACAGTTTAGTTAAAGAGTTGGGTTTAAATTCGACACCTGGAAATCCCACTTACACCCCAACAAACCTTTCTGCCTCTGAAATAATAGATAACCACAAATCAGCTCTTGCTTCCTTTGGCTTCGACACTACCAATTTAGATTTAGATTTACCATACTTATACTGCATACCTAAAATGCATAATAATCCGTACAAACAACGTTTCATCGCTGGTTCTTCAAAATGTTCTACCAAATCTGCATCGATCTTACTCACCAAAGTTTTATCTGAAATCAAATCTGGGCTTCAAAAATATTGTTCGACGGTATATTCTCGCAGTGGTATCAACCAGATGTGGATTTTAAAGAATTCGAAGGAACTTTTAGAACATCTGAAATCCACTCATTTTAGTAGAGTCCATTCGATCAAAGCCTTTGATTTTCGACACTTTACACTACAACTCCACATTCTAAATTGAAAGAAAGACTCGCAAAAATTATAAGGAATGCGTTTACAAGTAAGAACGGTAATCGCAAATACAAATTTATTGTTGTAAACTATGACAAAACCTACTTTGTAAAAGAAAAGTCGGATTCTGAAAATAAGTACACTGAAACAGACATTATTCAGATGTTAAACTTTCTGATCGACAACATTTTTGTGGTGTTTGGAGGAAAGGTCTTCCAGCAAATTGTCGGAATACCAATGGGGACCAATTTTTGTGCCCCACTCCTTGTCGACATTTTCTTTTACTCGTACGAAGCTGAATTCATTCAATCTTTGGTCTCTGAAGGGAAAAGATACTTAGCTTCTGACTTCAACTTCACTTACAGATACATAGACGATGTGTTGTCCATCAATAATCCAAAGTTCGCGGATTACCTGAGCAGCATCTATCCTTCGGAGCTTGAAGTCAAAGAAACTACAGAGACAATTAATTCAGCATCCTATTTGGACATAATGTTGTCCTACGACACTGATGGTCACATGAACACCTCACTCTATGACAAACGTGACGACTTCAATTTCAGCATTACAAACTTTCCTTTTCTGAGTAGCAACATCCCTTCATCGCCTGCTTATGGCGTGTTCATATCTCAGTTGATACGCTATGCCAGAGCAAGTACCAAATATACGGATTTTGTTCTGAGAGCTAGGCGTCTTTCAGATAAGCTTCTCAGTCAGGGATATGTTTGTGACCGACTAACATCGTCACTGAGGAAGTTCTACGGTCGATATAGGGAACTCGTCATACACTATGATGTCCCACTCTCCAGAATGGTGGATGATATTTTGTCATAGACCATTTGAACCATCCAACCAAAGATTGTACTATATGTCTTCCGAAATGGAAGTAACCGGATGTGACAGTTCTACCGAATTGAAGCGGCGGGTGTTGCATGCAAGCAGGAGATGCTTACTCTTCCTGGACACCTGGTCTCACTCTCATATTGGGAGTTCGCTTCTTTTCATATGGTGGAGGTTTTTGTTTGTTTGCTTTGGTTCCTGTTTTATCCTGATTTTGTATGCCTTCAGATTCTGATTTTCTGAATTATCGATTGTGTACTGTAAACAGGGATATGGTCATTATCCATATTTGTCATTGTCATCACAGCACTCTCTATATAGACATAACCTCAGACTGTGCACGTTTTTTGTAGATATTAGTTTCATTTTCGTATGTGAACATCGACGACGGGTGCGGCTAGCTAGTCAGGGTATGCCTACTCTTCCCAGGCACCTGGTTCCACCATTGGCTTGCTAGGGGTCCGTCGATGCTCAGTTTGGTGCTCTATTGGGAGTGCTATTGAGATTGTCGTCAGGATCTTCTTTACCTTCTTTTTGCAAGAATAGTTTGGTATTTTCGAAATAATTCTTAATCTTGTAAAAATTACTTTCTGCTCGATCTTGCAATAAAATTACATTTAGTACAAGAAATTATAAAGATAAATCATTTAATTCAACATGATTTTTTATTATGTATAAATGACATTTTTGATATGATTTTTTCACTGCTATTCGAGATTGCATTTATCATTTCTCAACTGATTCAAGATAAACATATATAGTTTGTCAATACTTGGAAACATGTTAGTATCAATGGTTGTAACATGATTTATTGATTATAAGATAAAAACAAAATAATTGTGGATGTTAGCCATTACAGAATATTGAATTTTTCCAGATAAGTCCACGTGGCGGCCTCCACAGAAAGAGCCTTTTCTTCCTTTTTATTTGTTTTTTATCCCTTTGTTTGTTGATTTATGTGTGTTTGTTTGGGGTTTTTTTGTCTTATAGTTTTATTCTTTTTTGTTTTGTTTTAACATTTTCTGTTTCCTGATTTGATTAGCATATAACACATCTTCTTGCTTATGTTATAATCCATGTTGATATACATATTCATTGATTATCGTCTTCATTCATATCTGTATTTAACCTATCTTGAATCTCCTCATGTTCTACGGCTACGTTGCGACACAGGTCTTCACCACTACACAAAGGAGTAACATACACGGCAAGTAGCTACAGGAACATAAGATTCTCTAAGAACTCTTCAACTTACCTTTGCACTTACACACAAGTTTCCTCGAAAACCCATCAGATGTTACACATTGAAAAGAATTAGGGGAAATCGCACCATTCTTCTTGGACCAACTATGATCAAACGGGGATTTGCAAATTGGGATTTGGATCTGTTGGATATTTCATTTGTAGCTTTCTGACAAGATGAGATGCTTGCTTCTTCACTGGGTGTCTTTTCACCATCGTATACCGCAAGATTTTAAATTTGTTTGCAGGTGTATGATTTGTAACAAGATTTATAGTATTGGGTATCAGTGAAATTCAATTGTAAAAGTAAGCCATAATCTTGAAAAAAACTTATGATACAGCCCATCTTGTCTCACATTAAGAGCTTCATAAAATTTTATTTTGCATTTTTGTGACATAGTCTTAAAAAATTCAGAGGTATTTTTCTGGCAAATGCCATCAATTTAAAGATTCAAGCACTCCATACTGTTGCATACGGAATAAATGTTTCCACCCACTTGAAATGTAACATATGTTGATTAGTCGTAAATAACTCCTACATTTGAAACCCATTGCATGACTTTTTAATTGATTATTTTATTAGGATGACATTTCCATACAAAATGTAAGCACCTACTTTAGATATTTATTTGTTCAGAACACAGTCACTGTAAAACAAAACCATTGTTAAATCGGTCGCATATGAAACAGGAACACAATATATTAGACTATTTTCATACTCGCATTTCATAAGCGCTACAAAAAAGTGATGTGATGTAAAACATCGCGTTAGTACAACAGGTTCAGTTGGTTGGAAGTTATTTTTTGAGTAATATTGTGCACAGCATTCTTTGAATAAGCTGATCAATTTACTTAACTTTACCTAGGCATGGATACTTTTACCTGTTAATGTCTTAAAACTTAAAAATTCATGCACAATTTTTTAGTCTCAGTTCTTTATAGAAATGTCTTCCATTTTTCAATATGAATAGATCTGATAAATTCAGAATAGGGACTAAAGCAAATGCGCATAGATATAGATAAACAAGTTCTAAGACCTTAAAAGGTAAAGCTATCCATGCTAAGGTTATGATGGGGCATAAGAGAGTCATCTTGAAACAAATGAGATGTATAATTAATATATATTTTTTTTTATATTTTTGCCCACATACACGTCTGCGCTAAGCTTCTCCTGAAAGTCGCAGTGTACACTAAAGGTATGATATAGTACATAGCTTTTCCATTCTAAAGTTAGTATTTCATTTAATAGTACGGTGACCAGAAGCAAGAAAGTCTCATTTTGTAATTAACATTTTCAATTAAAATTGACACGAAAGGTGCATGGCTATATTTTGCATTAAAGGAAAGTAAATAAAATTCTCTTCAATATTAACCTGTCGTAAGATAAACATCAGGTGCGAAAGCGGGATTTTTGGCAGAAAGCACAATTACTTGTTACAACTCAATTAATTCGGGAAATGTCGAATTACTTTTGTACAAATTATGAAATTAGGCAAATTGATAGATCTCTTAATACTCTTTCAGATGATATGTGTATCAAATTGAAAATGCTATTGAAACATTTAGCGGAGGTGACAAAAATTTGGTGTTTTCTATAAAATTTAAGAAATTTGAAGACAAATAACATATTTGGGTTTCTGCTTCTTAGTTTTGTCTGTTATTTATGTTTAATGATTCAAAATGAATTTAAACTATGTTTCTTTTTTATATCATATTATCGATCTGTTCTTAAATTATGCTATTGGATTTGAAGATGTTTAACTTTTTATAACAGATGTTATCGTTTGAGTATCAAACTTTGAATATCTAAATAGACATCTACTGTTTTCATATCGAAAATTCTTGCCTGTAAACGTAAACCGATGTGTCACACATATGCCCTTTGCCGTGTGGAGCTCTCAAAAAAGTTCTCCGTGAGGGATTTGACATTAAGTGTACATGTTTTAAATGCTTTTCCCTGACATTGTCATCACAGCACTTTCTCTATAGACATAACTGTGCATGTTTTTGTAGATATTTCATATTTCATTTTCGTATGTGAACATCGACGACGGGTGCGGCTAGCTAGTTAGGGGATGCTTACTCTTCCCAGGCACCTGGCTTGCAAGGGGTCTGCCGATGTTCAGTTTGGTGCTCCATTGTAAGTGTTGTTGAGATTGTCGTCAGGATCTTCTTTACCTTCTTTTTGTGAGAATATTTTGGTATTTTCGAAATAATTCTCAATATAGAAATAAAATTACTTTCTGCTCGATCTTAGAATAAAAGTACATTCTGTATAAGACATCATAAAGAAAAACCATTTAATTCAACATCATTTTATTATGTATAAATCAAATATTTCTGCTTCACGAAAGCTATGATTTTTTTCACTGCTTTTCTAAATTAAATTTATCATTTCTAAACTGATTCAAGATAGATAAAAATTAAAGAAGTACAGATCAATTATTCAGTCCCAAAGTGGAGAAGGCAAGGTAAAATCATTTGATTTTCCATAGGAACATTTGCGAACCTCGGAATGAATAAAAGTCCGAAGTGAGACCACGTATAATTATGTATTGATATAAACATATATACAATGTAATTTGTCAATGCTTGGAAACATGTTAGTATCAATAGTTGTTACATGATTTGTCGATTATGAGGTTAAAAAAATATAAATGTTGATGTTAGACATTACAGAATATTGAATGTTTCCATCTGAGGCCACGTGGCGGCCTCCACAGAAAGAGCCTTATTTGTTGTTGTTTTTTAGTTTTATTTTTCTTCCTTTTTTTGTTTGTTTGTTTGTTTGTTTTTTACGTGTATTTTTTGTTTTGTTTTTTTTTTTTTTTGGTTGTTTTTTGTTGGTTTTTTTTTTTTGTTTTGTCTTATAGTTTTAATTTTTTTGTTTGTTTTTGTTTTATAATCTTCTATTTCCTTATTTGATTAGCATATTTCACATCTACTTGTTTATGTTATAATCCATGTTGATATACATATTTATTGATTCGTCTTCATTCATATCTGTATGTAACTTATCTTGAATCTCCTCGTGTTCTACGGCTACGTTGCGACACAGGTCCTCACCACTACACAAACAAAGTAACATACACGGCAAGTAGCTACAGGAACATAAGCATCTCTAAGAACACTTCAACTTACCTTTGCACTTACACACAAGTTCCCTCAAAAACTCATCAGATTTTACACATTGAAAAGGATTAGGGGGAATCGCACCATCTTTCTATGTCAAACCATGATCAAAGGGGGATATTGTTGGTATCATTGGCATGTTAGAGTGAAGCCAAATGAACGATTCGTACCTTGCCCTCTCAACATGTTATTTGAAAACAACTTCGCAAGGGGGTAGCCGGACTAATGACGAATCCCTCTGACTAGCCAATCTGAATCGTAGTTTGTTTAAATCTTAATGGCAGTCCTTGTATCTGAATTGTGATATACACATGTAGCAATTCATGAACAACACCATTTTGCAATTGAGATATCATATTTGAATCCACTTTCTCTTTAGCAGTCACGAGGAGCATTTCTACCCTCTCAACTTTTTACCCCATGCAGCTGTCGATTTTTTTTCTCGCAACGCTATTTTTGCAAAACAGGCATATTACTGCATTTACACATTTGGATTTGGATCTAGTGGATATTTCATTTGTATCTTTTTCACAAGATGAGGTGCTTGCTTCTTCACTGGGTGTCTCTTAGCCATCGTATACCGCAAGATTTTGTTTGCTGGTGTATGATTTGTAATAAAAGATTTATGGGATTGGGTATCAATAAAATTCAATTATAAAAGGAGGCCATAATCGTAAAGATACTTTAGATACAGCCCATCTTGTCTCACATTAAGAGTTTCATAAAAAAATAGCATTTTTGTGACATAGTCTTCAAAGATTCAGAGGTATTTTTCTGGCAAATACCACCAATTTGAAGATCCAAGCACTCCATAGTGTTGCATACAGAATAAATGTTTCCACCCACTTGAAATGTAACATATGTTGATTAGTCGTAAATAACTCCTACATTTGAAACCCATTGCATGACTTTTTAATTGATTATTTCATTAGGATGACACTTCCATACAAAATGTAAGCACCAACTTCAGATATTTCTTTGTTCAGAACACAGTCACTGTAAAACAAAACCATTGTTAGATCGGTCGCATATGAAACAGGAACACAATATGTTGGACTATTTTCATACTCGCATTTCATAAGCGCTAGAAAAACGTGTTGTGATGTAAAACATCGCGTTAGTACAACAGGTTCAGTTGGTTGGAAGTTAATTTTTGAGTAATATTGTGCACCGCATTCTTTGAATAAGCTGATCAATTTACCTAACTTAACCTAGGCATGGATACTTTTACCTGTTAATGTCTTAAAACTTGTAAATCCATGCACATTTGTTTCAGTCTCAGTTCTTAACAGAAATATCTGCCATTTTTCCATATGAATGACAAATATGGATTATGACCATATCCCTGTCTACAGTACAAAATCGATAATTCAGAAAATCAGAAACCGAAGGCATACAAAATCAGGATAAAACAGAAACCAAAGCAAACAAAAACAAAAACCTCCACCATATGAAAAGAAGCGAACTCCCGATATCAGAGTGAGACCTGGTGCCCAGGAAGAGTAAGCATCTCCTGCTTGCATGCAACACCCGTCGCTTCAGTTCGGTAGAACTGTATACATCCGATCAATCAGAACTGATACTGAAACAAATGTGCATAGATTAACAAGTTCTAAGACAATGTGCATAGATTAACAAGTTCTAAGACAAGTTCTAAGTTAATAGGTAAAATTATACATGCTTAGGTTATGCTTAGTGCATAATAGAGTCATCTTGAAACAAATGAGATGTATAATTATATAATACATCGATTTTTATTTTATTTTATTTACGGTGACAAGAGACATGAAAATTTCATTTCAATTCACACAAAAGATACATGGCTAGTTTTTGCATTAAATCAACATGATGAATGTGAATACAATTCTCTTCAATATCTAACCTGTCGTAAGAAAAACATCAGGTGTGAAAGTGGTGATATTTGGCAGAAAACACAATTATTTGTTGAAAATAACTTGGAGTAAAAACACAAATTATAAAGTAATGTTAATTGATAGATTTTTTAATACTCTTTTAGATTATACATGTATCAAATTGTAAATGCTATTGACACCTTAAGGGGGGTGAGAAAAATGTGATTTCTTCTGTAAAATTTAAGAAAAAATAAATTTCGGTTTCTGTTTCTAAGTTTTGTCAATTACTTATGATTAACTATTCAAAAAATAAATTTATACGGTAATAATTTTTACATCAGATCTTATCAGTCAAGCATCAGAATTTGAATATTTAAATAGACATATACTGTTTTCATATCGAACTCTCTTGCCTGTATAAGTAGTATGATGAAAACCGATGTGTCACACTTATGCGCTTTGCCATGTGGAGCTCTTAAAAAAAGTTCCCCGCGAAGTGTTTGACAGTAAGTGTACATGTTTTAAATTCTTTTTTCTGACATAATCGCCATAGCACTTTCTGTATAGACATTACCTTAGACTGTGCATTTTTTTTTCGTAGATATTGTCTTCAGTTTCGTATGTGAACATCGACATTGGGTGCGGTTAGCCAGGCAGGGGATTATTACTCTTCCCAGGCACCTGGTTCCGCCTCTTGCTCGCTAGGGGTCCGTCGATTTTCAATTTGGTGCTCTATTGTGAATGCTTTTGAGTTTGTCGTCAGGATCTTCTTTACCTTCTTGTTGTAAAAATATTTTGATATTTTCGAAATAATTCTCGATCTTAAAATAAAATCGATCTTGAAATAAAAGTCCATTCTATACGTCAAGACATTATAAAGATAAATCATTTTATTGAACATTTTTTTATTATGTATAAATCACATATTTCTGTGTTACGAAAGCTATAAATTTTTTACTGCTATTCTAGATTGCATTTATCATTTCTAAACTGATTCAATATAAATTAATATTAAAGAAGTACAGATCAGTTATTCAGCCTCAAAGTCGAAAAGGCAAGAAAAAACCATTAGATTTTTCATAGGAACGTTAAATGGATAAAATTCCGAAGTGAGACCAGGTATAATTATATATTTATATAAACATATATAATTTGCCAATTCTTGGAAACATGTTATCAATAGTTGTAACATGATACATCGATTATGAGGTAAAAAAAAAATAATAGTGGATGTTATCCATTACAGAATAATGAATGTTTCTAGCTAAGGCCTCCACAGAAAGAAACTTTTTTTTGTTTTTCATTTTATTTGGTTTCTTTTTTTTATTTGCATTTGGGGGGGGGGTGTTTGATTATTTCTCTTATAGTTTTATTCTTTTTTATTTTATTTTATAATCTTCTGTTACCTTATTTGATTAGCATATAACACATCTACTTGCTTATGTTATAATCCATGTTGATATACATATTCATTGATTCGTCTTCATTCATATCTGTATGTAACTTATGTTGTAAATGCATGGTGGTCATGTTGGAGTTAATTTCATTTTCCTTATCTTGAATCTACTCATGTTTAACGGCTACGTTACGACACATGTCCTCATCACAACACCAAAGTAATTTACACGGCAAGTTTCTACAGGAACATAAGTATCTCTTAGAACACTTCAGCTTACCTTTGCACTTACACATAAATGAGATAAAGCATATCCTGACAAAAATCTCAACAGCACTCACAATTGAGCAACAAACTGAGCATCGACGGACCCCTAGCACGCTAGAGGTGGGATCAGACGCCCGGGAGGAGTAAGCATCCCCTGTTTGGCTAGCCGCACCCGCCGTCGATGTTCACGCACAAAAATGAAAACAATATCTACAAACATGCACTTTCTGAGGTTATGTCAATATAGAAAGTGTTATGGCGATCATGTCAGGGAAAAAGATTTAAAACACTTACTGTCGAACCCCTCGCGGGAACTTGTTTACGAGCTCTACACAACAAAGTTCCCTCAAAAACTCATTAGATGTTACACATTGAAAAGGATTTGGGGAAATCGCACCATCCTTCTTGATCCAACCATGGTCAAAGGAGAATATTGTTTGTATCATTCGCATGTTAGAGTTAAACCAAATAAACGATTGGTACTTTGCCCTAAAAATGTTATTTTTCTTCTATTTTATTCTAGGTACCTGAATGATATTCTTACTATCGACAATCTTGTTTTCGAAAGGTATAAAAATGTTATTTCTCCACAAGAATTCTCAAACGATACAAACACTGAAACATCATTTTTGGACCTAAATATCAAAATTGTTAATGGAGAGATTCATGCAAGTGTGTATGACAAAAGAGATAATTTTGGATTTAACATAGAAAATTTCCTAGATTACCGTCCTATGGTATCTACATTTCACAGCTCATCCGGTATGCTATAGCATGAGCTGATTCTGCTGTGTTTTTCCCACTATACCTCCATAAAATTGTGAATCTTTAATGACAGTTTTCTTTGCCGCCGTGTCAGACCACACTCCATTGAATATTCCTTCTATTTGGCGAATGACATAACTACCGTTCATGAAGGCATCACTCACCTAGTAAGGAAAATGAGCACGTCGAGAAAGACGTGCAAAATTTGTCCGATTAGTCATTAAGAAATATGGAAGCATATATCTATTACAGATATAAAATGTAAATCCCACAAACCGTTGCACTGAGTCTGAATGAATGACAGCATAATCTGTAAACCTGTCAAATGCAAATCCCAGTACTGAAAAGTTGACGATGAGCGTCTGCCCATTGCTTGTATGCTTCGTATAAGGGCTTCAGACGTGTACCAAATAAGGACAAAAGTTCATCCACTCTTCTGGAGAGAAGGACATCGTAGTGTATGACGAGTTCCACATAAAACCGGCAAGTATTGCTGAAACTCTCGGTAGGACCATTCTCTCTCTAGGTAAGACCCTTCTTGGGTCCGCTAATAAGTAGAGTATAATGTAATTCACAGGCTCCGTTTACCGATGTTACATTAGAGCTGTTCGAATAAGCGACGTAAACCTACTAACGAACTTCGTAATACGTATTGGTACGTAAGAGAACAAAATGAGGGGTGGTCTCAAAAGTACTTTATCAAATATGCTAAAGAATATATCTTACTTTAATGCATCGATAGAGTAAATCAGGCTGTATTAATAGAGTTGTGATTAATCAAAGACGGACTAACTGACAAAAATAAACATTTCAAAATATCCTAAACCTTTGATTGCGGTGTATGATAAGTTGTAGTGCGAAATAATTTGGAGAACCATACGAAAGAAGGTAGTTCTCTGCTTCTTTACTACAAGAAAATTGAGATGTTCTTAATTATTCGACAGGTACATAGCTAGAAAGGTTTCGACGTTTTTGTGAATGGATATTTTGAAAGCAGGTGAATTCTAGGCGCTTCTGAACGCTATTTTTTAACATTATTTCTTCATAATTTATGTCACTGTGATGTTTTGGTTTTCTTTAACGGACGTGTTCATTGTGTTATTCAT
Organism: Pinctada fucata; assembly: GCA_028142955.1. Taxonomy (NCBI): domain Eukaryota; kingdom Metazoa; phylum Mollusca; class Bivalvia; order Pterioida; family Pteriidae; genus Pinctada; species Pinctada fucata. The sequence goes on from AP027108.1 coordinate 25,922,402, forward strand.
AAATCTTAAGACTAGGTACAAGACGCATAGGTGGTTTGAATTTTTTTAAAGGGGGATTGAAAACTGAAATATCTTAACATAAAATGGTTAAATGTATTGTATGCATTTTTTATTCATATTTAATCCGGCAAGCGTAGCGACCCGAAATTTTTTTAATAATTGAGAATGCATATTGTCTTAATTTAGACTGCCAAGGAGACTGAAGATGATTATAGAAATAGTGTTTTCTATATAACCATGAGCCGAGCAACCCCCCCCCCCCCCGAAGTATCATCTTTGTTAACTTTTCTATTCAATAATGTAAGAAAAAATAAGTAAGAGTTACATCGAAATGATAAACGTCGTCAAGTTCAATAACATCATTTAAGAATGAATAAATTGACAGCACGGACCAGACAAATTAACCTTAATTCTGGGATAACGATGCCTCTGTTGGCACTTTTTCTTCTCTCAAAACACTCCCTTCTATAGACAAGCCGATGAGGCTCTATTTTCTCTGTTTCTGTAGATTCTCCTTTTTTGGTCTGAGCAAAGGGGAACGGAACGCAAACTATCATGCGCATGAGACAATCTGATATTTAGTAACATATCAAGAAAGATGTCCAGGGGCCTTCTACATGTTTGCAGGCCCCATCCTTTGGGATCCAGGATTAAGGTTTCTGGGGGACGACCCTCTCTCCGAAACATAAGTTATCTTGAGATAAATGACTGTTCTGTTGGCTTCAGAAAGTACTGAAATAAAATTATAGCCTTATAAACAAATTCTTGGAATATCAGTAGGCGAGAAACTAATGTAGGAATGAAAACTGTACGTCAACTTCGCTTTTTACCCTCTTGATGAATTAAATTAAGATATTTTGTACTATTTGTTGAATATGTGTTTTTGAGACCATCCTGTTTTTAATTCCTTTACGTACCTATACGTAGTACGATGTTCTTTGGTTGGTTTACGTCGCTTATTTGAACAGCTCTTATGAGCAGGAGGGCAGATTTTCTAGGTTGATTGTTTTTTTTTTTGTATTTTCATTTTTGTATGACATCATAAATGTCGTTTATATGTTGTGTTACATTAAAATATCTAAATGTTGTCCGTTTTCATAGTTTTATTTCATGTAAGTCTGTCATATAAGGTGGAGGCTGCAATATAGGAATCCTTCGGACCTGAAGACAGGCACCCATTCCTACCGAAACCTCTTACAAAATTGGCGAGCTTGCCAAGTTTTCTTTTAATTGAAGTCATCATTCGGACAGGCTTTCATGATAGAAACTTCGATTTTTTATTTTTTTCACGCCGTTTACTTTGGACCTGCTTAGATTAGCGCACCGAAGACAGTGCTGTGTATATTTTTTATGTTTTGTTTATTTTGTATTGTCCACGCGGGTATGTTAAGGCGTCCCATGGAATATTACGTCAAAAATTTGCCGCGAAATAACGTAACTCATTTGACGTCATAGACTCCGTGTCGTCAAGTACGGTAGCAACACAGTATTTCAATTAATTTCTGTGATATTTTGTAAATTCAAAGGATGAAAGTTATCAGTTATAAAAAGTCATGTACTTTAACTTAATCGCTGACACTCCGTCTATTCAATATACCTTTGAGAAGACCCCCAATCTATTGAGTGCACTTTGTGACCCCCTTGCGTTGTTAAGGACCTCTGCGTTACTGAGAAGCTTGAGAAGCGATGGAAGGTGCGATCCGACAGTTTACAAGGCGGGTGATAAGAAAAAATGAGAAAACGGTATGTATTTGTTAAAATAACATGTAAACAGAGATGCTGCACAAAAAAAATATCCTAATATACTCAATCATATACGTAATCAAAGACAAAACTATCTAAAAATGTACGATATCATTCTTTTTATGTACCTTGTTTACAGTACTGGCGGAGTACACGTGTGTCATATGATGCATGTGTCGTAAAGGAATATTATTGCATCAATGCTGTGAAAAAAGTATGGTTGTAGCGCTATTGTTATTACTTTATTTTCCATATCATCGGTGTCTGCTACGATATATTATTTAGATACAAGCATATTCATGACGAAGGTAAACTTTACGAGGAGAAAAAATATGGGGAAGGGGTTGGAGCTTGGGTGGTTGTGGGACATGCATGTGTACTGTTTAAGTATATAACAATGAAACTACTTTGTATCATACAATTTATAACACTTACTTTTTATTCATTTGTATTTCAGACAGATGGAAATTACATATTCAATCATCTCATAAAAAAACAAAACAGAAATATTTTGGCACTGGATCAGTGTTGAATGCTGCATTAGCCCAGAATCATAATTGAAAGAACTTTTCAATGACCAGGTATATATATGATGTATAATTTTCTTAGAGACTTGAGTGTAAAAATATCTTCCCATATATATATACATAGTTGAAGTTTGATATAAATCTAGATCTATCTATGAATATTGTCAGAACAAATCTATAACTGTTAACATTATTTGTTTCATTTTCTTTTAAGTTATAATAATTAACTTGTGAAGAAGTTATATTAACAGTACACCAAAAACCCTAAAAGGTTCTGTAAGAAATTACATTTTAATACAAAAAAAACTTATTTAGTTACCTAAATTTGAATTTTCTTCTAATTTCAGAGATTTGCCTTTGGAAGAAAATACCCGAATGCCAGCAAGAAGATGTCACGTCAAGTGTCTGTCAAATGTTAAAAAATGTGTCAATAAAGATCTTTATTGTAAAGAAGTACATGTATTTGTGATATATTTAATCCTAAACTATAAAAGCCTACATTTGGAGTCTTTCTGATGTCTATAAACATATGGATATCATGGTGTTTTACTCTAGCCGCTCTATCAGTGGCGTAGCTTGGGCAAAACTAAGTGAATCCTTTCATGATACAAGGAAAATGAGTTCAGAAGCTAAGGACATTCGAATGGCAATGAAGGAGGTCGAATGCAAATAAAGATTTACCTCCAGCAGCTCACAAACAAGAGCCCCAGGGGGCACTACGCTCACCTGATACCCATGCACGCTCTAATTGACATACTGACATTGAATACTGATAGTGCCAGTACCAGGATTTTAGCCCACAACCTTTCTAAAAAGATTTTTGCCGGATGCAGAGAAGTTTTTTTTTTCAGACAACCTTTAAAAGTACAAAAAAGAAAAAATAGTCACATTTCAAAACAATTACTTTTTTACTGATTTGAAAAGACGGATAAAGTGGTCCAACGTCATATGCCCAGCTAGTATAGTTCAATTATGCAACATCAAAAATAAAATCATATTGTAACATTCCACATTAATGTGCAGCAGAAAAAGAATAAAACAATGAAATGATTTCATAAATTAAGTTTATTTAAAATTGAACACAAAACCTTTCATTATTGATAGCTAGCATGCCAGAAATTATAAAGCCTGTGTTTGTGAAACGAGAATGCCCCCAGCGGCATCTTTGTTAGTATAAACGCCATTTTCTGTCAAGTATGTGAGAGATCAGGGTCAGCGTAATATTGGTATCAATGGAAAGATCTTGTCACAAGGAATACACATGTACAATATGAAAGCCCTATCACTAACGTTTCAAAAGTTATGCCCAATGTTAAAGTTTTTGAGAAGTACGTGAAAGGTCAAGGTTATGGTCATGAGGTCAAAAATTTTGGTATCAATGGAAAGGTATTGTCACAATGAATACACATGTGAAATATGAAACCTCTATCACCAGCTTCCATTCAAAAGTTATGCCCAATGTTAAAGTTTTTCGGAAAACAGACAGACAAACAGACAGACGGACAGGCCAAAAACTATATGCTCCCGAATCTTTTATTCCAGGGGCATAAAAAACAAAGATTTTTCGGTTTTGCCTTTATTCACTGAAATCTATGAATTATGCTTTTGAATAGTATTGATTTCATCTCAAATACATGAAACGTACTGTTAAAATAATTTTGATCCAATATTTATCAATTCAAGTGAGTTGTGCAGAAATTGAGCCAGTTTGTTTTCCAAAAAAGCAGTGTATGTTGTATCAAATCTCATGACCCAGTGAAGCCACTTGAACAAATAATTTTCAGTAAAATATGCTGAAATGCGGCGCTTCTTGCCTATGCATATTTCAACAGGCGAGAAGGAGCGTTGCATTTCAGCATACGCTGTTCAACAACCCAAGTGGTTTCTCTAGGTTTCGCAGTTTGAAACAAATTAAAAGGCCCATGAAATTGTTAAGCTTGTCCAACTAGCAGACCTACGACATCGTTATTTACTGTTAACTAATTGTTTTACCTCATCATAGGTCTGTTAGCGGAGAGAGTTCATGAAATGTATCGGTTGCATCGGATTTGCCGACAAAAAAGTTATTTGGTCCGATAAAAACTCATCATGTATCAATTATTTGAACAGATAAAAATTCCCAAATGTCTTAACACAGGAACCTGTCGTTTTATGAGAGAAAATGTTTTATTATTCAAAACCTCAGGCCTCTGTGTTCCTCTTAGAAATATTATACATACAAGATGACGAACACAGTGGCTTAAGGTTGTGAATAATAATTTATTTTCTCTAATAAAATAACAGCTTTCTGTGGTCCAACATTTCATTGGAAGATTTCAGGAACTCTGAACTGAATTATTTATTTTCAAGAATTTCAGATATTAAATGTCCTATGCATTCTCAAAATCCAGAGGAAGAGATTACTCATTAGACGTTTCTTCAAGAAATCAGTCCGTAAATTACTTCATCTAAGAGAGTCTAAGACAGAGGAAATTCGAGCAAACTTTATATATGATAACAAGTACATGCAAGTGTTCCAAGTACATGAATGATAACCATTACGAAAGTGTTCCAAGTATAAAAATCTATTCCGTTTGCACTGTATCTCCTGAAATGTATCGCAGTACTAAAGGTATCACATTACTACATGGGGAATCCCCTTCGGGTACAGGATACATATATGCATATCTAGGTCATTATCTAGATCATTGTCCAGGTCATTATCTAGGTCATTGTCCTGTCAAATAGTTCCGATTATTTTCTTATTATTTTCAACAATTGGTGGAAAATACACACAATGTTTATCTTGAATTGTCTTCCCGTGATTGTTTACTAGATAGATGAAATAAAATTTTGAATATAGTTTAAAGTGTGTGAGACATCTACATGTGTGGAAGAATACGTGTGAAAATGGGTCCTCAGATCCAGATCATAAAATTCATACAATTCCGGTCCGGAACCAGGTGCATGGCTTTGAAAAAAATATTAAAAAAGTTGTGCACTTTTAATCTTTACGGCATTTTTTTCTATGTAATTCAAATAAAATTTCTAAACATTCAAAAGTAGTGTCAATGTGTTTAAGCCGGTGCGAATTGAGAATTTTTCTCTTATTTTTGGTAAGAAAGTACTTGAAAAATAACTGGGATCTGGATCCTACACGGCAAAAAAATGGCTTATGTTCCCGACTTTAAAAATAAAATTCTAAACAAGTATAAAGAATTTAAATAATTGAATCATATCACATAAAAGGTCAATCAATAAGACATTGGAGCATGTGTCACTTGTTGAATTATCAGCTGTTACTATGGATGAAAGGTCGATCTAAAAATGGAAAACATACATTATACCTATGTACAATCTTAAAAAATATTCCTTAAAAATCCAAAAGTGGATATCTTGACAAAATTCTTTCACTTGTAGGGTACCATGCATGAGTACCTCATACCTACAAATTGTCATGACAATCTGAAGAGTGGTTATAGAAAAGAAGCAGAAAATGTATGAAAATCACCCCCCCCCTCCTTTTTTACATAAGAAAAAAATTCATAAAAAATCAAAAAAATAAAATTTAAGCATAAAATACATATCAAAGCATTAAGTAAGTTAAATATGATAAATATGTAGTAAATGAGTGTGTAAAATCATACACTTATTGAGTTATTTAAAGAAATAGTGCAAAAATGTGCATTTCTGACTAAGTCCGAAAAGACGTCAAAAACGCGTCAAAAATTTGACTTCGAAGTGGAACCAAAAATAACAACACTTCTTAAGACATCTCTCTAGATCATCCTGATGCTTTCGGTTTGTCGATACATGCTTCGGTTCTGAAGAAGAAGTTTGTCAAAGGAGGGTACCCCCCGTGACCTACTTTTGGCTGTGGTGGCGCCACCTGTTGACAGATCCGGACGAAAAACAACAACACTTGTAGGGGACCATGAGTACTTCATACCTACCAAGTTTCATCAAAATCTGTTCAGCCGTTCTGGAGAAGAAGTCGAAAATGTGAAAAGTTTACGACGGACGACGCCGGACGCCGGACGGACGGACGCCGGACGGTGCGCTATGACAATAGCTCACTTGAGCTTCGCTCAGGTGAGCGAAAAAGGGGAAAAAATTTTTGTTGGGGTCCCGCCGGGGTTTGAAGCCACTCCCCATGGGTCCATTGGGCATGGAAAACATACATTATACCTATGTACAATCTTAAAAAATATTCCTTAAAAATCCAAAAGTGGATATCTTGACAAAATTCTTTCACTTGTAGGGTACCATGCATGAGTACCTCATACCTACAAATTGTCATGATAATCTGAAGAGTGGTTATAGAAAAGAAGCAGAAAATGTATGAAAATCACCCCCCCCCCCCCCTTCCTTTTTACATAAGAAAAAAATTCATAAAAAATCAAAAAAATAAAATTTAAGCATAAAATACATATCAAAGCATTAAGTAAGTTAAATATGATAAATATGTAGTAAATGAGTGTGTAAAATCATACACTTATTGAGTTATTTAAAGAAATAGTGCAAAAATGTGCATTTCTGACTAAGTCCGAAAAGACGTCAAAAACGCGTCAAAAATTTGACTTCGAAGTGGAACCAAAAATAACAACACTTCTTTTAAAGACATCTCTCTAGATCATCCTGATGCTTTCGGTTTGTCGATACATGCTTCGGTTCTGAAGAAGTTTGTCAAAGGAGGGTACCCCCCGTGACCTACTTTTGGCTGTGGTGGCGCCACCTGTTGACAGATCCGGACGAAAAACAACAACACTTGTAGGGGACCATGAGTACTTCATACCTACCAAGTTTCATCAAAATCTGTTCAGCCGTTCTGGAGAAGAAGTCGAAAATGTGAAAAGTTTACGACGGACGAAGGACGACGGACGGACGGACGCCGGACGGTGCGCTATGACAATAGCTCACTTGAGCTTCGCTCAGGTGAGCGAAAAAGGGGAAAAAATTGTTGTTGGGGTCCCGCCGGGGTTTGAAGCCACTCCCCATGGGTCCATTGGGCATGGAAAACATACATTATACCTATGTACAATCTTAAAAAATATTCCTTAAAAATCCAAAAGTGGATATCTTGACAAAATTCTTTCACTTGTAGGGTACCATGCATGAGTACCTCATACCTACAAATTGTCATGACAATCTGAAGAGTGGTTATAGAAAAGAAGCAGAAAATGTATGAAAATCACCCCCCCCCCTTCCTTTTTACATAAGAAAAAAATTCATAAAAAATCAAAAAAATAAAATTTAAGCATAAAATACATATCAAAGCATTAAGTAAGTTAAATATGATAAATATGTAGTAAATGAGTGTGTAAAATCATACACTTATTGAGTTATTTAAAGAAATAGTGCAAAAATGTGCATTTCTGACTAAGTCCGAAAAGACGTCAAAAACGCGTCAAAAATTTGACTTCGAAGTGGAACCAAAAATAACAACACTTCTTAAGACATCTCTCTAGATCATCCTGATGCTTTCGGTTTGTCGATACATGCTTCGGTTCTGAAGAAGAAGTTTGTCAAAGGAGGGTACCCCCCGTGACCTACTTTTGGCTGTGGTGGCGCCACCTGTTGACAGATCCGGACGAAAAACAACAACACTTGTAGGGGACCATGAGTACTTCATACCTACCAAGTTTCATCAAAATCTGTTCAGCCGTTCTGGAGAAGAAGTCGAAAATGTGAAAAGTTTACGACGGACGACGCCGGACGCCGGACGACGGACGGACGGACGCCGGACGGTGCGCTATGACAATAGCTCACTTGAGCTTCGCTCAGGTGAGCTAAAAAAAACCCTCCAGAGGGAGGAAAATGTTTACTGAATTGAGGAATTTTAGAGGAAAAGTGGATGCTTTAGCATACATTGTAGCTACGCCACTGTCAACTCAAAGATACTTTGTTATACAAGACTGACATGTTACTCTCACAAAGTTACAGTCCTAACGCACTATGGTTTTCACAGAGATATTCAATTCTTGTGATAAAGGATGCCATTCTAAATGTACATGTACAAAGGAGTTCACGTCTATCACCTGATAAATACAGAGATGCTGAGTTATTTATTTTGTTTATTTATTTATATTAAAATCTATTGAAATTGATCGTAGCAAATCTTCCGTCCTTTGTATCTAAATAATGTACAGATCTAAATTTAAATGATAAGGAGTTATGAAGGGGGGGGGGGTTCAAGCCTGCCCATGCAGGGTGATACAGCATATAATACTGGGTTGTTGGTCTAAATATGACCATGGATTTCATCTTAAAATGAGGAAAAACAATGACCGAATGATTTTCATACAAAGCTGTAAGATGGATACCCCCCCCCTTCCTCTCACGAATTCGAAAAATGTGGTGAGAAGATAAAGAATATTATTGGCAGACAAAGTAAAAATTTTGTCGATGATGGCGAGATACAGGTTTCAATTAAGTATACATGTAAATATAGATTTATCTCGACAGAGTGGAGGTTTCTCCTTTCGGTGCCCCTGACGTTGAACATTGTACATTTGCATAAAATTGTATTTTCCGGCTTTTTCCTGAGAGGAGAGGTAATCACAGTTTCACGTCACTTACATCCATTGTCAAGGCATGGCCGGTCATGATTATGCGAGATTGGTACATAATTATAGTATTATACTGTAGTAGTACTGATCATATCCTTTTCCTCGAATCTGGTTGCGGTTTATGTGTGTGTTTGAGGGTGCGTGTGTCACTGTGTGTGTGTGTTAATCATCCCGATAAGCATTAGATTGAAATATTTCTTCCGGAGGGAAAATTAGATAAACTTGAACTTGAAGGCTTGAACTTTAAAAACGAGCAGTATTACATACATGTATAACAGGATTCCTCACCCCGCATGGGCAGGCTTGACCCTCTCCCCCCCCCCCCCCCCCCCCCCCCCCCCCTTCCTCTCCCCGATAAGGATCCTTCCAGCCCTTGTTGTATTTCTATCGTATGTAACATGTAATTTAATGAAGGAATTACGAAATGAATATGCTTCACTTAAAGCTTGTTAAAAAAACGTATATTTGCTATCAGAACCGTCCCCGCCACCTACAAATATATAAGGCACGGTCCATTTGATATTCAGGGGGGGGCTTGGGTTTTTTGTCGGAGCAAGATTATTTTTTTAGCCCCGGACCGGGGCAAAATAATTTTTTTCTTGCAAAGTTGGAGCAAGGAATTTTTTTTTATAACAATGGATGTGAAATATATTAAGAATGCTTGTGTTTTTTCAATAGAAATTCTTTATTTTTACTTAAATTACTTTAAATATTACTTTATTGTTATGTAAAACTTGTATTCACTTCTAAACTGAGAGAGATAAGATTTTTACAATATGTGATATATAATTTTCAGTATACAAAATGTATATAACATATATAAGGTCATGTAACATGTAAGAGGGCCTGATGCAAGTTTTTACATGTAGAAATGAAAACTAGTGAACAACTTAATTAAATTCTCCTTCCAAGCTTGTATATGAATTAGACACTATGGTGATACATGTATCTATAAATAGTAATAAATTATATTGATAATGTATTTAAGCATTTTAATTGTTTCAGTCGCATGCATATACTTAATTTGATATTATCAAATATGAACTTGCCATTACAGAAGATAACAATGGCGAGCGAAGCGAGCCAAAATTTTTTTTGAAATAGTAAAAACTGCGGCGAGCGAAGCGAGCCGAAAAATTTTCAGGAATTTTAAGCGAAGTTTATGGTTAATTCAGATTACTTGTAAGAGCAAGATTATTTTTTTCTGTCACACCATAAGCAAATTTATTTTTTTCATCAAAATTCAGAGCAAAATTATTTTTTTCGAAAAAAACCCAAGCCCCCCCCCAGAATATCAAATGGACTGTGCCTAAGCTAGTAATACCCCCCCCCCCCCTCTCTCTCTCTCTCTCTCTCTCTCTCTCTCTCTCACGTGAACAATTATGGACCCGTATTATCACCAGCATAATTTTAAAGTGTAAATAAAAAAAAAATTATAAAAAGGTTTCCTGGGTGACGAAAAATAATTTCAGAAGACTCGACGCTTCATCTGACCCCTCCTCCAAGCATTCTGACTAGCAGAAAGAAAAGAAAATTGAAATGAATGGATAGTACAAATGTATCAGAAAGACATGGCTATAAAGTGATAAAAGCTATTTTAAAAGTTAGTGATAAAATAATAGAACCGTTAAAGATACAGATTCCCTGAATTTTTTTTTCTTTTTTTTTTTTTATTGAAAACGTAAAATTTATTTCGAAGGGTCTAGATTGAGGAAAAAAGAAGCCATAAAAAGTTTTATTTAGAAAATATGCAGTAACGACAATATTATTGTCGAATTTGTAAAATTAAATCTCCATATACCTCTGTTGTAAAAACGCAATATATTGTAGGTGGCGCCAGTGAAAAGAATTGGAGCTGCGCAACCAAAATGAAAAATAACGTTAACTTTTCAAACGGTTATAACTGCGAAAGTATGCGTAAGGGTCGCATGAAAATTTGAATTTATGTATACAAATGAAAATGTTACAAACTTTAATTTGAAAAGAAAGATTTTGCATAATAAAATTTTGTAAAATTAATTAATTTTCAGGGACACCGTACCTTTAATTAAAATGATGCTTAAATCAAATTATGAATTTATTTGAAAATCAATAGAAACTTGAAAACATTGTCACAGATCAATATTGCAATAAAGAAAAGCAGAGGGGCGTACAAAGGGTTCTTTAATGAAGAGTATCTAATCTACTGCATTGGATCATAACTTCCATTGGATTTGTACATTACTCTAAGTCTTTACCAACATATTATAATAAATATTGACACTCTACACTTCAAATTCTTCAAGAAAAATTAAATTCTTGCCGAATTCACTTGATCATGCCGATTTTGAGACAGAAGAATATGAATTTTCGTCGAAATGTACCTGTACTGAAACGTTTTTGAGAAATTATCTCACCCTGTCAATCGCGCATCACTTGAACGTTTGAAATGGTTCTCGGGAGGCGAACTTTTAGGGGTACTCATAGAAAATAGGTTAGCGCAAGTTGTTCCTCAAAATAAATTGAAAGAAGTTTGGTGTAAATCGAATCTTCCATGATTTATCTATATAGTTCTTGCTACGACAACTTGCTTTTTTTTCATATTAAACCTATACAGGGACGTAGTCATTGAGGGTACCTGTAAAGTGCGAAACGAAACAAAAACGAAACGAAACGAAACGAAACAAATCGAAACGAAACGAAACAAATCGAAACGAAACGAAACAAATCGAAACGAAACGAAACAGATCGAAACAAAACGAAACGAAACAGATCGAAACGAAACGAAACAGATCGAAACAAAACGAAACAAAACATAAAACTTAGAGAAAATGAGAAAAAGAGGAAAAATCACCGAATACGAATATTTCAAGACAAGATCTTATTGAAGGGTCGGGCGATCGGGAAAAAATTTAAGGTATATATAGAAGAATTTTGTGTTAATTTTTAAAATTGAGATTATGTACATGAACGCATAAGAGCAAGACTATTTATATTAAAAGTAATTTCCTTTTGGGGGGCTACTGTTACCCTCCCAATCATCTGTCCCTCCTCTCGCCCCCTTTCTCTCCCCTCCCTTTGTCCCTGTCCACCCCCTCATTATTGCCTTCAACCGTTAGTTCTTGTGGCTAGAGGGTCTTTTTAAGAATCAAAGTTGACGATTAAAACATAATATATACGTTATATGCATAATTGCATTTTAAAGGAAAGTGAATGGGATGAATAACCTCGTCATAGACGGAAAAATGTTATTTAGCAGGGAGGAGTCTAGCGCACAGGAAACGGGGGGCACATTTCGTTTGAAAAAGAATAAGATTTTTTTCCTGAAAGTGCCCCCACCCCGTTTTATGATCTCATTACGGTGTCATAGCGTGGTTTTCTATCCCCTCACTTTTCTTCCTCTTAAATACATGAATGGCATTTGACATTTACTTTTTTATTTGTCAACTTCGACTCTTTCAAGAAACCCTCTCGGCACTAGTTACAAATGTAGAACTCTTGTATTAAGGCAATATTACATGCTGATCTTGTCTTAAAATATTCGTTCTCGGCGATTTTTCCTCCTTTTCTCATTTTCTTTAAGTTTTATGTTTTGTTTCGTTTCGTTTCGATCTGTTTCGTTTCGTTTCGATCTGTTTCGTTTCGTTTTGTTTCGTTTCGTTTCGATCTGTTTCGTTTCGTTTCGATTTGTTTCGTTTCGTTTCGATTCGTTTCGTTTCGTTTCGTTTTTGTTTCGTTTCGCACTTTACAGGGACCCAGTCATTGAAGGTGTAATGCAAAAACCAGGGTGCGCCGTAGAATTCCTTAATTTAATCCATAAATATATGGAATTCACGACTTGTCGTAGCAAGATATATGAAATTTGAACATTTCTCTACACAACATAAACCAAAAGTTCACTGAGAAAATAGTGGAACAACTTGCGCTCGAAGCTTCTTTTTCGTACTGTGTATATGTGCTATAAATAGCGATCACGTGACTTTCAGCACACCTGCAGAACTCGCCAATGACCCTTGACTTTCCTTCTATAAAGTACATATTCATACTTTTGATTAAAGTATATTTTATTGAGAGAAAGAGGTGTCCATTACAAAGGTGCGATAAAGGTGATGATATTTCCATGGGACGCCTTAACATACCCGCGCAGTTTTACAACTACATTGAGGCGAAGATCTTTTGCGGTAATACCATATATTTTTGAAATGTCATATACCATGATGCTGAGATGCTGTTATCCTGAGATAATAATGTCAAAGATACCCGAAATGATGATGTCACTAAACCTAAGCTATTGATGACAGCGATGCCTGAGATGATGGTGATGATGATGTTATTGATAAAATATACAATAATCCGTGATATGACTGACGTCCACTGAGATGACGTATGATGTCTCAATATATAGTGTGATGGCAATGGGACCAATGGATGAAAGACTTTTAGGACATATAAGTACTTTTATAATTCTGCCTTGAAAATGTCAAGATCATGAATTGTAGACGTTTGTGAATTGAATCATTTTTGTAAAACATTTAGATAAGATATCTTGGTAATTTTGATAGTTTCATTTATGTACGCCTTGATCTATTTCAGAAGATTCAACCTCATGGATGCTCCACCTATTGTGTTTCAACTTCTTTTAAAGGCCTTGTTACACGACGCAACTAATCGCTTGCAATTAGTTGCAGAGATTTTACATTTCTTTCCAATAAAGGCCGTGTTACACGACGCGATTAGTTTCATGCAGCTAATTGCAGAGATTTTACGTTCCAAACGAGTTGTAGCGACTCTCACTGTTGCAAATTACAACTCATTAGGTCTTCCGACTTCCGTCGGAAGACCTATTGTTTTCGTAACCGTGGAAAATTGGATCAGCGATTTCTCAAGAACCCTGTAAGCTAGGACAATGAAAGTTCTCCAACGTTACGTTTGGAGTAAAAGCTAGATTGGTCTTTTTTATTTTTGGTCTCTGTTATTTTTTTATCATGTTTTTTAGTAGATTCAAATATTTGACGGGAGCGTCGAATTACTCAAAAGGACCGAAAATTTCATGTTTTGCTATTTGTAAGCTTAAATATCTCGTATTTTGCTATCTACAATTTCCATTCTTTTTGAAAGTCGACAGCCATGCAAGATATGAAATGCTAGATGCACACTGTAACGATTTGTTACGATGACGTCCTTCACCGTCCTTCATATTTCCAAATTCAGAAGTTCATCGGAGGAAGACACTTTTTTGCTTATAATAGTAAACAAAAATTAAGCTTATGAAGTTTCCTAAAAATTTCAATATTATTATTTTTTATCCATATATCTGTCTTATTTAGTCTTTCTGATTTTTCCTATCTCTAACTGTTGAAAAGATATGAGCATCGAAATTTTGAGTTGGGTATTTCGATACACCTTCACGCCAACAGATCGGGCGCACACTAAAATTGGTAGTCCGAGTCCGACTCGAGAAAAGCAGTGCTGAGATTTTCAAATTCCGATTTCACGGCAATGATGAATATGCATTTCATAAATACATTTCGATATACACAATTTGATTTTAAAACAGTTGATTAATTTAGAAGAGATCAGCTCTACAAACCAGAATTTACACACAAAAAGTGGTAGTTTGATTCCGATTTTTAACCTACAAACCTGTTTTTTAACTTCAATAACTATATTTTGAACATCAAGTTTAATTTCTAATTCTAGCAAACGTTCGAACATAATTTTCGGTTGTTTTATTTACAAATTGATGAACAATTTCTCCAACATTCTTCCCTCTCCTCGTTTTCGAAAACATTTCTGTTGATATTGAACGATGTCGCCATGATGGAAATTCAAAATACCTTGAAAAAAGGGAAGGGGGGGTCCAAATTTGAACCTGCACAGCGAGAACCTCATGGTATTTATATATATATATTGAACGTAACTTGTTATTACCATTTCTCTTCTCAAGAAAATTGGTTCTACAGCTACGAGCTCGCCTTTTTTATGGGGGAAGGGGGCAGGAAGAATTTGCAAAAAAAAAATATCCCGGCTCTGAAAAATGCTGAAAAAAATATTCCGGCCCAAAGGGCCGGCAATTTTTTTTTTCCTGGACCATGCAAAAGTAAGGATACATTGCATGATATGGAAATTTTTGCTGGCCCTTTGTGCCAGACAATTTAAAGTCAAAAAATTAATTAATATAAATACAAACTGTTCACATAGCTGTATCTACCAGAGACCTAATACGCATAGGCACAAAAATCTAGAAAAGGTTCTATTTAAACATCATACAATCTGTCTGAAATTCGCTAATTGCAAAGAGACATCTGAAGGAACGGTTATTAACTCATACTCTGTAACAGCGGGGAGTTTAACTTACACAGACATTCACAACATTTGACAATTTGTTTAAATCCGGCCCGAAGAACCGGCGAAAATTTTTCTCCGACTCTGGTAATGGCTGAAAAAAATGGCCTGCTCAGAAAATTGCTGAAAAAATTTTACCGGCTGGCAATAGAATTCCTAACCCCCCCCCACCCCCCAAAAAAATCAAATGGTTGCTCACCAACAATTATCGGTTTGAAAATTGACGTCCTTCATATTTCCAAACCAAAAATTGTATAGGAGGAAGACACTCTTGTTGCAACCGCAACAAGAAACCTTTCTAGTTGTATATATTTTGTGCTAAATTCATACCTTCATTCCGCCTAAAGTTTACAAATGAAATATGTTACATGTATCAACCGACGATACAGTATGTATTTACAATTTTCATTACAATTACATTCACCAAACTTCATCGAGCATGTTCTATTCCTTGCGATTAATAGCATGCAACTTTTAGCGTCAACCAATCAAAATGCCGGATATTCCTTATAATTTCAACCCTAACTAGGCGAATTTTGATTATATCAATTACAAATTATTAAATTTCCGTCACGAGTTTTAATGCTTATGTCTAACTCGGTATTAAGTGAACAAATCTATTTCTTCTTCCATGAAATGTTAAACGACCATCATTTTAGAACAGATAAATTTGCAGCATGGACCAGACATTATTGTGACGACACAATAAGATCTTCTTTTATCGTTTGGCAATATGTAGCCTTTGCGAAACTTATTCGTCTCGCATAGGCTGTCTTACAGGGTACGAGCAAAACTGGACACAAATTTGTTTCCTCCCCCTTTTTGCTCGTCACTTTTGCTGTTTGCATAATTAGGGATCATATACTTCTCTTCGTTTTGTATTTTTCGAGAGTTTGCATGTCCTTTTTGAATTCTGAATTCGGGTTTTGTGGTGGGCTCATTCACTGATTCCTCCAGTTGTTCATATACGGGTCATAGATAGATAAACACGAGTTTTTTTCTAGAGCATGATATAATTAATTATATCGACATTGATAAATTCTATTGGACAATGTTTAAGGAAGAAATTTGTTCTATCATCCTTGAAAATCCAGTATATATTTTTACAATATTTGCATTGTCATATGTTTTCGATGGTCTGAAGTATATTGCGATTTTATTTGTATGAAGTTTAATATAAACTAAAAGCGTATTACCAATGTTAATAACTGCAGATTCATAATAAGCAGAACATGCTATTTTACAACAATCAAGACAATAAAATAATCCATCAAAACATGCAATAAAAAAGGAGGTGATTTCTAATAGGACATCTCGAGCTTTCGGTTGATCATTTTTTCAACGCATTCGACAACTTCTGTTATTACAATTTCATGAAATTTGTTTAACGTGGGTCCTGTAGCATCATATGGCACTAATCCTGCTACGAGTTTCGGTGCATTTTTGGATATAATAACTTTAACACTGTTTGGTCATATTACATTGTTTAGATTGGTCGTTTGTTCATTTCTTCAAACGCATTTCAGAATTTCTGTTTACAAATTTTCTCACACATCTCTGAACCTAGGTCCTGTAGCATCATATCCCAGCCATCGTGCTACGTCTTTCGATACATTTTATGACATAATTTCACAGATTTTGGCCATATTTTATTGTTTAGATCTAAGATCACTGCTTTTAAATGATGCTAATGAATTTGAAGACGTTTAACACTACTACTGGTCTTATAAAAATGGTGATTATTTGAAATTTAATAACTGAATTACAGATTTGAATG
This sequence comes from Pinctada fucata, assembly GCA_028142955.1. NCBI lineage: Eukaryota > Metazoa > Mollusca > Bivalvia > Pterioida > Pteriidae > Pinctada > Pinctada fucata. The sequence continues at coordinate 25,939,321 of AP027108.1, forward strand.
GTATGCATTCTTTGGCGAAACATACGATATTAATGAGGCTTGTGCACTTTTTACTGAAAAATTTATTAACTTTACCAGGGAGTGAATTCCAACCTAAATAATTACAGTAAGGAAAATGAGAAGCCCTAGTTTAATTCTCAGCTACGTCACGAAATAAGATTAAGGGACCGTTTGTGGATAAAGCTAAATCTGGATCTCAGTACTTTAAAGATAAAGATAAACACCAAAGAAATAAGGTTGATAATGTGAAGAAGCGTGCTAGGGAAACTTTCTTTCTTGAAATTATTGGGGTACATGTAGTTGATCATCTTTCATAAGAAAACTCTAAATGATTCTGGAAATAGTGAAGCTACTTACGAAATTCGGGAAATTCTTTCTTTAATCCACCTCTTCTAAATAATGACACGCTAACCATTGAAAGTAATAATGTAGGATCGATCTTAAAACAAATAAAACTTTAAGTAATATTGAGTGACATTCTTAAAAATCTCAAATGAGGAAAGGCCACAGGTATCAGTGATGAAATCAGCCACCATACACTTAAATATACAACAGACAGTTTATATTATCCATTTAATGTTATCGTTGAATGTGTGTTTCCAAAAATGTGTACATGTATTTCATTTGAAAAGGGATCTAGTTGTGATTCTTAACAAAAAGGGTGAACGTCACATTCCTTCTAATTACAGGCCAATTTCTCTCCCAAGTACCCTCGGCAAACTGTCAAATACTTGCATAATTACATGATAGCAAATGTCCTCTTTTATAAACTTCAATTGGGTTTCTTGTCACATCATTCTACTGTCTATAAATTAATCGAACTTTATCATAATATGTGCATTAACATGGAGAACAACGAACATACTTGCCTTTATTGTGACATCTCCAAGGCATCGCGGTCTATGGCTAAACTGACTTCCTCCGATATACTTCTCCCATATCGGGAGTTCGCTTCTTTTCACGTGGTGGAGGTTTCTGTTTGTTTGCTTTGGTTCCTGTTTTATCCTGATTTTGTATGCCTTCAGTTTCTGATTTTCTGAATTATCGATTTTGTGCTGTATACAGGGATATGGTCATTATCCATATTTGTCATTCGTATGGATTGTGTTGACCTCTTCGGACGTTTCTTGAAAATTATATAACTAGCTGAGAACATGCCGCCTTCGTGAACAGCGCTACCTCTTTTTTCAAGTCAATTAACGCGGGTATTCCGCAAAGATCAGTCTTGGGACCCTTTCTTTCTTTAATTTTTGTAAACGATATTGCCGATAGTCTAATTCGTATAACACATGTTTTTGCAGATGACACTTCTCTTCATTCGTCGAAAAGGTTAAATGATATAGAGCGTTGTTTGTATTCCGACCTACAAAAAATACATGACTGGTCAATTAAATGGTTGGTAAGTTTTAATCCAGTAAAGACGGACGTACAATTGATTTCGAACAGACAGACGGATAATTGAGATTTAAAATTTGGTGATACGAATCTACGAACAACCGACACCCATACTCATTTAGGTGTTACTTTTAATTCTGATGGTTAATGGTCGAAACATAAAGATAACATCTGTGAATCTGCATCCACCAAATTAAACGTGTTACTTAAGTTAAAGTATGTATTAAGCCGAAGCTCCTTAAAGAAAATTTACAATACTTTCAATTGGAGTATGCATGCGAGGTGTGGGATGGTTGTAATGTTGAAGATGAAAATATGTTAGAAAAGGTACATCACTACGCAGCTCGTATTATTACAGGTCTCCCTCTTTATGCAAGCATTGAATCTCTTTACGTGATAGGCATGAGCAAAGGAAATTAAACGTATTTTATAAAATTCATAATGATATTGCCCCAGTCTATGTCCAAGATTTAACTTTGCACTAAATTAACCAGATAACCCAATATAATCTTAGTAGAAACGATGAATAAGCAATACCTATTTTATAGGCTACAAAGTCCCATTGTGTCATATTTACCATCTAACTTAAATTTATGGAATACTCTTAGTCTTGATCTAAGTAATAAACCAACTTTAAATCAGTTTAAATACGCTCTCAAAAGGCAATACAATAAGAGCCCTGTACCTCCATATTTTCTCGTTGGTGACCACAGTTCTAATATTCTATTGTCACGTCTACATAATTGCTGTAGCAGTTTTAATGCCTACCTTTACTGCGTTAATCATACAACCACATCACTGTCTTGCGGATACCACACAGAAGATTTTAACCACTATGTATTTGAATGCAAAAGATTTCAGTATTTCCGCGATCTACTTTTTCGTAATTTAACGAACTACAATTATATAAGCCATGAAGACAAAATATATGGATGTGACGCCCTTACAAATTCTCAAAATACAGAAATTCGGTTACATCTGCAAAACTTGGTTAAAGCAACCAAAAGGTTATAGAGTGTTCCAAGGTCTCTCTCTCTCTCTCTCTCTCTCTCTCTCTCTCTCTCTCTCTCTCTCTCTGGTATTTCATATATATTTCATGCTTAGATAGATTTTCATTTTAGGAAAAAATACTTTTTCATTTCAGTCACTTATGATATTTTGTATTACAACCTAATATCATATAGAGAGGGCATTAATAAAGTTGGAATGACTTACGCCCAATCCAATTTCGTTTTCTACTGGAAATAAAACATGTTTAAACTCAGAAACAAATATTGCATTGCAGCAGTACTTGTACTATGAAAGCACTCTCACTATACTACGAACTTACTGTTTCGTATACCAATACAGTATACCCATGGGATAGTAATTGTGAAAGAAAGGAGTGGATCTGCAACAACACTCGATTGCAGCAACTTCAGCAAAACCCAAAAACAACCAATGAAAAACACAGACACCCACAGAAAGAGTCGCAAAAAGGACAAGGAACACGAAACAAAGGAAGGGATCTCCAACATCACCAGGTTGCAGCACCCACAGCAATACCCCAAAACACCCAATGCAAAAACACAAAGCAGACAAGCACAGAAAGAGACGCATAAGGGACAAGGAACGTCAACGCACAACACAGAAACATCAAACACAAAGGACTACACATAAACCAACGAGATCAATGGGCAACCGATGCCGACTTAGGACGGCCATCTGCCAAGGAAATAGCAGAAAGTGTAGTTATCCTGGATTACTTGCGCATAACCCTCCCACTTTTCCGATTACCCAGACGTCTCGAAGAACGTACAATTGCAATGTAAAATAACCTCCTCATACATGAACATACAAACAGACAGCATGAAGCAGGAGCCCATGGAACACACAGCTGAATATGTAAATGGCTATAATAACTGAGGGTGTACGAAATACAGTCCGTGCTCTGCTGACTATAGCGATCTCGTGGTATTTTTTGTCTTAAATATCTGTTTATTTCCCCCCAGCAATTTCAATACAGATACCCCCTAAATGCACATGGCTCATTGTAGTTATTTGTAATTAAATAAATCACTTGACCGCAGTTGATTGACTGGAATGGTCAGTTTTCTACTATGACGAATACGAATCAGACATGTTTATATCATATTTGGCACTTTCCTCGACCTGCAAATTGAAACGTGTCAAATCCGTAAATGTCCAAATAGGTAAAAGACGGTCAATTGGAAAGGCCGTACTCAAAAATGCCCTTAATCATCCTTGACAGACAAATGTCGAAGCGTGCAATTAGTTCTTTGAAGAGGTTACAGAATTTCCTCAGTTACATCTTTAAAATATGCTTGGACTTAGTACATATTGTGTTTTCCTAAGGGACAATTAGACGTCACAAACACTAAAACAATTTACAAAAGTAGCAATTAAACATTTTTGTTATTGAAATAAATGTCCTACTGTAGTAATATTCTTATTCATGAGTTAAAGAAGATCCTGACGGTAATCTCAATATCACTTACAATATATCTAGAGCACAGAATTGAGCATCGACGGACCCCTAGCAAGCTAGAGGTGGGACCAGGTGCCCGGGAGGAGAAAGCATTCCCTGTTTGGCCAGCCGCACCCGTCGTCGATGTTCACGCATGAAAACGAAAACAATATCCAAAACACAAAAGTGACATCAAATGTTATGATGTCGGGGTATAAAATTCAGGCCTACTGCAATTATGTGAAAATAGGCTATTTAAGGAGGGTTTGAACACCAAGTTGGCGGCGGCATTATTTGTTTTCTCTCTTCCTAGGAAAAGTACAGTCTTAACTCCCTTAAAACATTTGATACTCTGATTGATATACGCATTTGTGTATCCTGATGAAGTTGGAATAATTTACGGCGTCATTTGATGAAATTATGGCGATTTTCGAAATTTAGGACTTTGGGAGTTTTATCCATGAGCAAACCACGACGTCATTTCGACGTTATCAGGAAAAATGGCGTCACAAACCTTCGCATTCAAAATGCAATTAAAACATTATTACTAAACGTATTGCATTGAAACTTTACATGTATAAAATAGAAAATTAAATCTTCATCACAGTGTATTCGTTGACAAATTAACGTCACAGGAAAGCGGATGCCACTTCATTGAAAATGGACGATTTTGGAAGAAAAAATTGGAAAATATAAAGCCTTGTAATATTTTAATCCTTAATTCAATTTTTCCCATTTAATCATGAAATCATATCTGGATATTCTTGATAATTTTGATAGTTTTTGACAAAGGTTCATCCACAGGATTCTTAATAATTAACTAGCAATTTCTGTAAATTGGATCGAAAATGCAATATTTTTTAGCGGCAGTGTCATCTTTTATTCAAGAATTCTGCCTATGTTTAAAACACAATTCATTTTATCTTTTCCATATGAAAGTGCAATATATATATGGATCTTTTGGAAGTAAAATTAAAATTAATTTCCAATAGCTTTACGAGAACTGGAATGACACTTTCAATATTATGACGTCATTAAGAAATTCACGAAAACGTCGATTAATGCATATTTCAAAGTCTCGTAGAAAATTTTCCTGTGGATAGAATCAAATGTAAGTTTGTATAGTCAAAAACAGACAAGAAATATATAATTTTGCGTCCAAGTGTTCAGTACCTCCTTAATAAGTCAGCACATAATGCAAATTGGTCTACCTTAATTTATGTATTATTATTCGTATTTTATTTACGTTATTGTGAGTTTGTTTTTTTCTTATGTCCGTTGTTTATTGCATTCATTGGGATAGTTCTGCTGTCATCCGTCAGGGTAGCCGTGCTAGAGATCTCCTTCATATTTTGTTGTATAAAGGCAACAAAATGATTGTATTTTCATACAAAGAAACATAACCAATTCATATAAATATACAGTAAATTTTCTTTTTTGCCTTTTTCTACTCAATAACACTCTTCTTTGCATTTTAGGATATATTAACCACAAGTCAGTTGTGGAGATCAAAACTGCGTGACTTGTAGTGGATATATTTTTGAAACACTTGCAAAAAAGGATTTATCTTCAAATGTAAAGTAATTTGACTTGTTTTATTTGCTCTTAGGTACATTTTACTTGAGAAACATTCTAACTATTAACAAACATGTTTTTGAAAAAAAAAAATATCCCATTCACATATCATCAAGTATTTAACAAAACAAACACCATTCTTGGACCTAATTTTCAAAATTGTAAACGGAAAAATTCAAACAAGTTTTTTTGTATAAAAAAAGAGATGAATTTGGATTGAATCTTGTAATTTTTCCCTGGCTTGAATGTGATTTTCAAAAAAAAAACACTATTGTCATACGGTATTAATAAATTTCAACTCATTCGATATGCTTGGGCATGTAGAAATTCTTTTGATTGTCACATTAGATATTTAAAAAATTAAAAACTCAAGATGGAAAATTTGAAAAAAATACTGTGGCACTTCGGTTGTTTTCAAAAATTTGACAAAGTTCTTTTAAGTTTTTCTTCACAAAATTTATTACGACAATTTAACAGTTTTCCATGCAGTTGAGAAAGTGATTCTCCTTGATCAAAAATGACAATTCGTATTTAAACTAAGGAGGGGAATTGCACATTTGATTGGCGTTTTAACATCGATTTTCAGTTATCTCCCCTGAAGATAAGTATTCCGAAAGTATCCAAAATGCATCGAACTTATAAGGGATTGTACGTAGATAAACCCAATATGATGGTATTGCACGTGTAGAAATGACAATCATTTCTCCAGTTCTTAGATAAGACCCGTTTGTAATTAAGTTTTGCATTGTCCCAGCCTGAAATAATCGATATTGGAACTTAAATTCAGAAAATAATATTCTCAAAATCTTAAAATAAGCATATTTACTTGGAATTTCTTGTACTTATATCTTATAAAGTGTTATTCTTGACTTGGTATGCACTTAAGATGAAAATCATCCCTTCTTTTCGTATGGAGAAGTTATTATACTCGAGTTTCCAGAAAAATGCATCGATTTAATTTAGAGTTATCCCTCTTTCCATACGTCTGCAATTTCCCTGTGACATGTAAAATATATACAAAAGTCAGATAGATAGTAAGATACAGTAAGAGGACAGCATACATAAAGATAATATGAATAAAATGCAAAAATCATTGTGGGGGAAAGGTGATAGGATTACAATACTCCCCCTTTTTAAGAAAATAAGCAAGATTTGTGCTATCTCAACTATTTTTACAAATCAACCTCTCAACATTTGGTTATATCGATAGCAAAATGTTTGACCAGTGTACCGCTTCTTTTTCATTTTCTCAAGACAACTCAATATAGTTAAAAGATTTGCATAGGAATGGTCTTAGCCATTCATGAAATAGACATTGATCTGTCTTGATAACTTGGTTATTTTCTAAATAAATGACCTTGACACCACAATGAAAAACATATCGATTTGAAACATCCGGGATCACCAAGTCCAGCAATAAAAAGATTAAATATATTCGCATGCAATTAAAAGTGTCTCTTTTAAGAGTTCAATCTCAAAGTTCGTAATAATTCAATGTAATTAAGTGACCCGGTGTAGATTCAGGTGTCTTCAATTCGAAAATTATATTCAATATAGCATGCATCATCAGAAATAATATTAAATAAATTAAAAGCAAATCGATTCAAAGTCATGCAAAAAGGATTATATCAATCAAAGAAGTGTATATAGATAAATATATCGATTCTTATATATATATATATTGCAATTTACATGAAATCATGCACATTTACTCTGCTTTTTTTTTCACTGAATAAACACACGGTTTTATAACACTTCGTACGAATACTCTGCTTTTTTTTCACTCTGTGTACACACGGTGATTAGCATTTTCTTCTGTCTTCATTTGGAACCATCTACGAAATCGCGTCCTTCTCCGTGATCCTGAATGAACTCGTCGGAGTAAAAACGGATGAAGAGCATCAGTAGTTCGTTCCCAATCAGATGTCGTGATTTCTTCTACATCGTTCTTCGTATCGATACTGCATAAATCAATCATCAAGTAGACTTAAGCGAAAAAGTTCATATGAGTGGCCAATCGTCTCGTCTATCTGCTGCTACAATGACCTTTTGACGCATCTTGGCATTGTTGACGTTACCAAGATCTTCCCGTAATCCGGATGACGCCATGCACCCAGAAAAGCGACGGGGTATACACTTTCTCGTTTTTAAGCGTCAAAGTCCAAGAGCTCATTAACTGCAAACTGTCTATTACATGGAAAACTGTATATATACCTCGGTATGACAGATTTCACTCTGCCATAGAAAAATGAGGTGAATTGCAAAGCGTTCGTTACTCCTTAACATTTATCTTCGGGTAATTTGTCTTGACAGTACTCTGCGGAATAACGTTTGTTTGCGGTAGTGACGGGCTGGTTTGAACATTCGGCCGCACGGCAACATCGTGCACAGGGGTCCCTGACGTCACTGGATCTGCTTTACGGGCGACTTCCTTCAGGGCATCGTTGTCGATCGGACCTTTTCCAGCATCCTTCACGCTTATTTTCGTCTGCTTCAAAGATTTATCTGCGTTAAAATGTTCTCTAGGAATCAAGCTGTAGGCGCTTCTTCCATCAGGATTATCAACAGGTGGTTTCCGGGAAAGCGAGGAAAGTTCGATCCATTGCTGATTGGTCCAAGGTGTCGAATATATCGTCTACTTGACTTCCGGGTCGTCTGCCATAAATATCTTGCATTTCTCCCGAAGGTAGTCTGCCGATAAGCGTTCATCCGGCTGGTGCCTCAGCGGTACACAGTCATTTTCTTGTCTCATGGGTACCGTGTGTTGTTCATCTGGCTGGTCAGGCCTGGTAGGTGCTGGACACTGCGGGTCTTCTACTGTTCCCCGCTTGACCGACCTCGGGCAAATTTTGAATTTTGAAAAATAATTTTGAAGCCTGCGCCGAAAGCAGAAAAAGAATACTAAAATAATTACTATTATTATCCCTCCTATCCAATAATAATGAAGTGGGATGTCTGCAGGCATTCGCTCAATATCTGATTTACTGTTTCGTAATTCAAAAATCAAATTATCAAGGGGAATTTCTTTAGCTTCTTTTAGTTTAGTTGGTATCTTTATTTGACCGAAATCAGGGAGAGAGATATCAAAAGATTTCCAGATATTTATGAGCCCGAACTTGAAATTATTCAAAAATGTTTTGAAGGGAGCCGAAAGATCGTATTTACTTTCTTTATGAAAAAATGGAAGGAGAGTCATGTGACCATTGAAAGCAGAACAAGCCAAATCAAGAAAAATGATGTCGATAGGGGGCATTGTCGTTATGACCTTGGTAGTAGATGAAGTCGAGTTACACAGCACATTGAACGAAAGTGGGACCGCCGACGTTATCACCCAATGACCATCCGTGAGGTACCTTGCCTGGGGGGTAGGGGCATTCGGGGTTACCAAAATTTTACAGAACTGTTCAATCTTCTCCATTTGACCTAAAAATATCTGAAGAATACACATTCGAGAAGACAAAATCGAATAGACAGGGTTCCTGATCGTACAATAGGGCCGCAATGCTGATGAACAACTTTCAATTTCCGCTGATGTAAGCAAAGCAAACTGAGTTCGTCTCTTATTTATCATCATTGCCTGGGATTCAAGGTCATATCGAGCCAAAATATGGCTTTGGTTTGATGAAACATTCTGAGGTAGAGGCAAATTATAAACCTTGTAGACCCAATATTATCCAAAAGGGGAATAGAAATCACAACGACCAACTGATTATTCTCAATAAGTGTCGAACACGTCAATGTTTTATAAAATGTCCAAAGGTCCTTGTCGGGATCAAATGGAAGCCTAAAATTTCTTCCAAATTGATTTCCAACCTCGAATAATAATTTCCGTAAATCTGTAGGTGAAATTACTGCGGGGGACAAATGTCCAAGCGATAACATATTAAGTTGCAATTTCAAATTCTGAGCGTGATCACGCGCCATGTCGATTAACGTCTAAATTTCCGTCAAAGCCCTGTCAAACATCGTATACAAGTCAATCTGTTTTCCAAGGCGAGCTAAATTTACCGTAATGTTCTTACTTGACCTCTCGAGCCGTTCAATGAAATCAATTATGCTATTGATAGTCCGTGTATTATTCACCGTCTGACCTTGCACTGTTTTAAGAATCGTTAAAGATGCATTAACCACATGCTGTGAGGTGACCTGATTCCGCGCTAATATCCTTACATTATTCTTAATTGCTGACAAGTCGGAATCCGAGAGCGTTCCGAAAAGAAAAGATAAAGCCTTACCAACAATAGGAGAAGTGACCTCTTTGACCTTACCTGACCTCTATGCAGAGACTGAATTCCTGAAAGTTCTTGCCAAAGAAAATCTCGAATTTTCTCTAAGTTATTCTTTTCATAGGCAATCAAATTTAAGATGTTGCCGAGTCGTCGAGGCATAGGACTGATCTTTCGATTTTGTAAATGCGATCTTGAATAATTTATTTTCAACTGTTTGAACACTTGCATTAATTCTTTCCAAAAGTGAAGAGTAAGGATCGATATCGATTACGAACGCTACTAGCCATTTTGATCGTGTAGTAGTTATTTCATTGACTTTCTCAAAAACTACATTTTCTTTTATAAGAGAAAAAGCGAGGGTTCCAGAAAGAAGAAATAAAAATACCCACGATCGAAGCATGTTGGGTCTTTCTTTATTTAACTCCTGGCTTCCAGGTCGAGTCGGCACCAGTTTATTTTTGTGGCACTTCGGTTGTTTTCAAAAATTTGACAAAGTTCTTTTAAGTTTTTCTTCACAAAATTTATTACGACAATTTAACAGTTTTCCATGCAGTTGAGAAAGTTATTCTCCTTGATCAAAAATGACAATTCGTATTTAAACTAAGGAGGGGAATTGCACAATTGATTGGTGTTTTAACATCGATTTTCAGTTATCTCCCCTGAAGATAAGTATTCCGAAAGTATCCAAAATGCATCGAAATTATAAGGGATTGTACGTAGATAAACCCAATATGATGGTATTGCACGTGTAGAAATGACAATCATTTCTCCAGTTCTTAGATAAGACCCGTTTGTAATTAAGTTTTGCATTGTCCCAGCCTGAAATAATCGATATTGGAACTTAAATTCAGAAAATAATATTCTCAAAATCTTAAGAAAGCATATTTACTTGGAATTTCTTGTACTTATATCTTATAAAGTGTTATTCTTGACTTGGTATGAACTTAAGATGAAAATCATCCCTCCTTTTCGTATGGAGAAGTTATTATACTCGAGTTTCCGGAAAAATGCATCGATTTAATTTAGAGTTATCCCTCTTTCCATACGTGTGCAATTTCCCTGTGACATGTAAAATATATACAAAAGTCAGATAGATAGTAAGATAGAGTTAGAGGACAGCATACATAAAGATAATATGAATAAAATGCAAAAATCATTGTGGGGGAAAGGTGATAGGATTACAATACTCGCTACTTCTTTCGAAATTCGGGGTTTCACTTCAACTCACAGAAATGACGCGATTCCATTACGAGCCGTGTGAAAACCTGATTAGAAAAGACAGTGCCCTAATCACCCGTCCTCTTTGAATGTTGGAAGAATTCTTCTGGTGATTGCATGTATCAGATCTCTCCAGCCGGCAGAGCATGGAGTGCTTATCGTATTCGTATGTTTTTAATATCCATTTAGATATTCATATGTTGATAACTTTGGTTCCTTTATATAATGTTCATGTCGATATCTTACAGTGAGGAGACTATACCACTTGACGATTTTGTGTTCTTGAAAAAAAGCAAGCAAGTTGGAAAGATGTACGCACAGAATCCATATAATCGAACCATTTGTTATTAACAATGTAGATGGATCGATTGCCCATCATTCTCGTTGGTCTACATTGTTTTATGTCTTTTGTTTGGTTTTTTTTTTGCTACTTTGTCCCTAAAATGTCTAATGTTTAATCTGTGTTCTCGCAATAAGGTGAGGGTGTGTTTAATTTTGAGTCTTACAACCAAGTCAAGTTGGAATTCCACTCCTTTCTTGTTTATGAATCTTTCTATGTGAACCTTTATATTCATACCTAATAAAAATCGAAAAATGAAACTGTATTGAGAGAATATTTTGTAAATATCATAACAATATGTGGTCGCATTTAAATAAAGATATGCGAACAATCTCAAGTGATCCTGAACCATTTTGAGTACATTCATATACAAAAAATGGAATATTATATAGAAAATGTATATCTATCTCTACCGCATGCAGTAATTTGCTTGAAACCGATAGTATCTTTTTTTTCGAATTTCCCATTGTACGCATAACAATACTTCTTCGTCAGGTGACTCATTGATTATTCTTAAAGATTCATTATAAAAATTAACTCCTGTAAAATTTACATGAAAATTATTGTTCAATGAAATGAAACAAAGGGCAAGGGGTGGTAAGGGCCAAAATTAGCCAAATTTCAAAACTGGGACAAAGATTAATTATTGAAAATACAGGATTTACAGAGTATAAATCAATTGAAATTGTGAGAACAGGACTTCCCTTTGCGATTCTACACTAATTTGAAGACAGGATGGCCAGCTATAATTTACACTGATTTTGACGTCATACAAAATGTATGACGTTACGATCACAATGTAATGTAACGTTGTCTGTGGGTATTTTGCTGCTATATTCTAATATTAATACTACCTATTATATTAATTGTGTAGATATAATATCAATATCACGATATAATACTTGTATATGTACATGGTAGGTTTCACTATAATGTAATTAGGGGTAATTGAGTCACCCCTTTGTTGACTTACGGAAATCTTTAGTGACATATTGATGTTATAAGGCCATTTCTTTGTAATTTTCTGTTTTGCGTCCTCGTGCTGGTAGGTTTGGTGCCCAAAGTCACAAAACAAAACAAAATTGAAATAAGAAAATCTTTCAAATTAAGTGTGTTTTCTACAAAAATCAGAGCGTATTTTTTTATTTTTTGTATATTTCATGTAAAAATGTAAAAGTACTGGAATGATTCAAGACCTTGCATTATATATCTATCATTCTTTTGCTGACTAAAATCATTAATAATCAAATAAAACAAGTTTCTGTGAGATTTCAAATAGCTACAAAATATGAAATTGCAACTTTGTTTTATATGCTGGTTTGTTTTACTCCCTGGCTGGCTGGTAGCTTTCTCAATTTCAAAAGGACGCAAAACAGAATAAAAACAAGAAATGGCCTAATGATTCTTTTCAAGGCCTTAAAAAGTATGTGTATTTCCGGTAACCCAACAGACCCTTTTTTAACCCCCCCCCCCTTTCCGGCTCAATTCTTTTCTCGTCCGATCATCACCAGAAGACCAGCCCAGATGAAGCAGAAAAACGAAGACCCCCCTCCCCCCTCTAATGCACAAAGTCATTGATTCAGAATTGTTTGGCACTATTTGATGCTTTTTACAGCTTACTTTGCATTGTGATGTCTTTGTGTTAAAATTGCGAATTGGTATGAGTGGGCTCCGATCCCCTCTTTGTGGTGGTCAACATTATCTTTTCTTATAGAAATCTTTTTTTTTCTTCTATTTTAAAAAATTCGTTGGCTAGCTACCGCTTGCCAGTTTCAAGAATTACCTCTTATGTCTCAATTTCAACACACTCAAACTTTTTTATTCACCCCTTATCAAAAAATTGAAAAATAAATAAATAGAATATTGAAATTAATAAATTGATTAATTCAAAAATGCGTCATCCAAATTTCTTCAGTTTTCGCCAAGAGCAAGCTCTTATTAATGTACAGGTCGAATCTGACTTTTAAAAATGAGTATTGTATATATGTCAATAAAAATAGCAGCGTCAGTCGAAAATGCTCTAAACAGTCTTTAATTTAAACTTGAACCTTAATTTTAAACGTATTCAAATTCAATAGCAGCATTTAAGAACAAATGCACGTTTCGGATACTTAACCCTCGTCAGTTATCCTTGATCGAAACAATGTAATATGGCCAAAGTTATTATGTCCATAATTGTACCAAAAGACGTAGCAGGATGGGTAGGATATGTTGCTACAGGACACATGTTTTAGAAATTTCAAGAACATTTGATAACAGAAAATTTCGAATGCGTTGAGGAAACGATCAACCGAAGTTGATCGAACTTGGCTACATGTGCCCTCGGGGACTCCTGGCCCACCAGAAGTGACACTCACCAAGCGGTGCAAATGTTCAACGTCTTCAAATTCAACAGTGTCATTACATGTTAAATAACGAATTTGGACAAAGAAGATTGTCATAAATAGAACGTTCGCTCGACAATCAAGATGTGAATATAAGTAAGAGTTGTGATAGAAACTTCCTTTTAAAAAAAATATAAAATCAACGAAACTATAATCTACCAAAATACCTCACGCTTAGCTGTTACGGTACTTTTGGAGTGGTCGGTACTTTACCTTTAAAATCATATTGCTTGCTAAAATTACAAACAGTATGTGTATGTTATGTTATCATGAACATCTGTTTTAATGAAAATATCCATTTTCATAAACAAAAGTATACTTTTTCAAAATCAATACTTTTGTCAATGTTTGCATTTTAGTCATCGACGAAGTTTCACAGACTGATTCAACATTTTGTGTTAATAATATAGACATGCTTGTGAAATAATTATTCATTTAACTATTTCTTTAAGAAACTTGTTTGTATGCTCAACTATAGATACTGTTTATTAAGGTACAATGTATTATCTATGAATATGGATGTTATATTGCCTTTCTATATTGGCTTGTAATGTAGGATATTCTTCTTAAAACCAAACTGTCCTTCAATCTGAAAAAATCACTTCTGAGTCTCAGTTCTATTATATGCCTTTAATTTATAAACGGTACCTTCGAGAGTGCTAAAATTATAGAAAAAAGTATACATGCGTAAAGAATCATTATTTACATCGTCAGGGTTTACCTACTTCTATGCTTTGTTGGTGAATTCATTTTCAATTCATTCTGTGGTTCAATTTAAACCAAAAAACTTAGATTGCCTTTTATCAAGCACTTTAATTTCGTCCAAATATAGATGTTTCATTAGCATCATGTTAAAGCAGATTAATTAACAGCATTATTATCCTTCATCCCCTCCCTTTTCCCCCATTTCATCTCGCTTTTCTTTCACCTTTCTAGATTCTTTTCTCCCTGCACCTCAAAAATTGTTTGAAATATTGTAATTGTTATTATATCTGTTCATGCCACTTGTGACATTTTGTTGTGTTTATTGTATTGTATTTGGAGAGGGCTGTTCTAATATTGTAAAACTTGTTGCTCGATCCATTCCAATGTTAACATTGTATAAACTATGCTTAAAGCAACAGCATGGACCATCCAGACATGCACGTTTTGGGTACTTAACACTCGTCAGTGATCCTCAATCCAAACTATGAAATATGGCCAAAATGTGTAATGCTACATTTCATTTTAAATCAACACAATCGATGGATGAGTCTTTGTAGAAGGCTATAAATTTCACTGAAGACGTTTTACAACTGTTTGATTTATGGACTTATGAATCTAGATCTATAACTTCAACATGGAATTGGTACATGTAGATTTATCTCTAAAACATATATCACAGAAATATAAAACATTCTGTTTTGAATTCATCAGTGAAAAAAACCTCAAAAGCCAAAATCATTTTTCAAATATCGCAATCAAAAGACTCACCAATTTGAGAAAATGTTCAAAACAGAATTATCTCACGTGAAAAGAAAATATGAGAAACAGACGGAGAGAATAAGACAAGCTCCACAGAAACACGAAGGACAAATGAGTTAAAGTAGATCCTGACGATAATCTCAACAGCGCTTACAAAAGAGTACAACATTGAGCATCGATGGACCCTTAGCAAGCTCGAGGTGGGACCAGGTGCCCGGGAGGAGTACGCATCCCCTGTTGGGTAGCCGCACCCGCCGTCGATATTCATGCACGAAAATGAGAACAATTATATCAATGCACTGTCTGATGTTATGTCTATATAGAAAGTGCTATGGCCACCATGCCAGGGAAAATATTCAAAACACTTACTGTCAACGTACATGTATCTACTGAACGATCTTCAGTGCAAGTGCGGAAGTCAGTGTAATAGTATATAGATATCTTCTTCTTTCTCATCCGAGGCGTACACTTGTTGTATAAACACACGTCATTTTATTGGATTGTGACATTTCAAAACAAGAGGTCTAAGGGGCCACATCGCTCACCTGAGTTTCAAACAAAAGAATAGCAGTAGACAATCCGTTGGAGGCCCATGAGTACTTGCTTCCTTAAAGGTTTCGTGCAATTATGAGCATCGTTTTTGGAGATGTCAAAAGTCAGCTAATCAGGCATCATATTTGTTGACCGATTGGCATGAAAAAAAACTCAAAATTTTTAGGCTTTTATTATCATTTAAAAAAAAAAAACACCACAGACACGTAAACAATACATTAACAAGGACATTTTTGTATATTAACACAAAATATTGAAGAGTCAGCCAACCTATGGACCTAGAAAGGATCGAACCAGAAATTATAAGATTACTAGCCAGATGCCCTATCCGCTAGACTAAAGCGACAACAAAACACAAATTTGGTACAGGACCTTCAGTACATGCTTCCAGTAAGATTTTGTGAAATGCTGTGCCACTTGCAAAGGTAAAGTAAAAAAGGAGTCAGCAAATCGGAACCCTCGGCAGCGATATTTGTTGACTACTCGGCATGAAAAACATAAAATTGGAAGAGAACCTTTAGATCTTACTTCCTGTAAGGGTTTTTGAAATTCTGAACAGCGGTTGCAGAGGAGAAGTCGAAAATACATCAGCGAATCAGAGCCATCGGCGGCCATATTTGTTGAACGAATGTCACGAAAATCACAAACTTTGTAGATGAACTTTAGTACTTGCTTCCTGTAAGGTTTCGTGAAATTCTAAGCAGCGGTTACAGAGAAGTCAAATATGTGTCAGCTAATCAGAGCCCTCGGCAGCCATATTTGTCGACGGATCAGCACGAAAAACACAAACTTGGTTAAAGACCTTGTGTACTTACTTTCTGTTAGGTTTTGCGAAATTCTGTGCAGCAGTTGCAGAGGAGAAGTCGAAAATGGTTTAGCCAATGAGAACCCTCGGCGGTCATATTTGTTGATGGATCGATCGGTACAAAAAACACAAACTTTGCAGAAGACCTTAATTACATGCTTCCTGTAAGGTTTCGTGAAATTCTGTGCAGCGGTTGCAGAGAAGAGGTCGAAAATGAGTCTGCCAATCAGAGCCCTCAGAGCCATATTTGTTGACCGATCAGAACGAAAAGCACAAACTTGGCAGAGAACCTTAATTACATGCTTCCTGTAAGGTTTCGTGAAATTCTGTGCAGCTATTGCAGAGGAGAAGTCGAAAATGCGTCAGCCAATCAGAGCCTTCGGCAGCCATATTTGTCGACGGATCTACGCAAAAAACACAAACTTTGTAGAGGACCTTGATTATTTGCTTCCTGTAAGGTTTCGTAAAATTATGTGCAGCGGTTACAGAGGTGAAGTCGAAAATCCGTCAGCCAATCAGAGCCCTCGGCAGCAATATCTGTTGACCGATCTGCACGAAAAATCCTAACTTGGTTTCGTGAAACTATGTGCAGCTGTTGCAGAGGAGACAGGTTTTTGGGGGGGAAGGTGTCTGTTCTGTTTGCGACATTTTGCTAAAATTGGGAAATTTTGGAACAAATTCTCACCAAAGTATAACCCTTAAGGGTCATTTATTAACACTGATGATCTATTGATTTGCTTGAACTGAAAAAGAGATGAATAAAAAACTTTTAAAAATGCACTTCGAAATAGGACATTTTGTGCTGACTTCCAGGTTTTGAGTCTTATTTTTCTCAGGTGATTTTTTCATAATTCCTCTTATGAACTTCAGGGTGATTTTTTCGGAAAAATAGAGGAAATTGGACATTGGGAAGGGGCCGAAATTCGGCCCCAAAACAAGGGAAAAACCCCTGGGAGATGTCGAAAATGTTAAATGTTTACGCCGGACGACAGACGAAGACGACGGACGGACGACGGAAGAACGACGGACTGCACGCTATGACAATAGCTCACTTCAGCTTCGCTCAGGTGAGCTGAAAAAAAAACCCCCAAAATCCTTGGTAACCCCAAGTTACAAAAAAGCTGTAGGTATATCAAATTCAGTTGTTACTCTCTGAATGGTATGGGCTTATGATCAATCATCCGGAATATATGACCATTCTTCAGATTTGGACAGATCAATTTATTGTGTAATTTTCTTAAAGTTGTTAGCTCTGCAGTGCGTAACAAGAATCCTAATAAAATGGTTATTTAGAGTAATTTTCTTCTCTTGCGCAGTCGAGTGATATTCTGTAAAATGACTATCCCATATACTAGACAGACGGAGGAGTTGTTATTTCCAATTTTTCAATATTTTGATCAATCTCCTCATTTGAACTATTCATTTGGTTGTGTCTTGGTGTCACCTTCTATAAAACAATATTCAGTCAGCTCTTACAATGTAGGCATTGGTTTCAATCCATGCTGCCCTTCATGTTTCAATGGTATTTTTCATATTTTATTTTGTTTTTTTATTATGCCCCCGGAATCACAGATTCGGGGGTATATAGTTTTTGGCCTGTCATTCTGTTTGTCTGTCTGTCTGTTTGTCTGTTTGTCCGAACTAAAAACTTTAACACTGGGCATATCTTTTGAATAGTAAGTGATAGGCCTTTCATATTTCACATGTGTATTCCTTGTAACAAGACCTAGCTTTCCATTGATACCAATTTTTTTGACCTTGTGACCCAGACCTTGACCTTTGACCTACTTTTCAAAAACTTTAACATCGGGCATAACTTTTAATGGTAAGTGAAATGGTTTTCATATTTCTCTTATGTATTTCCATTGATACCAAAAGTTTTGACCTCGTGACCTTGACCTTGATCTTTGACCTTATTTTCAAAAACTTAAACATTGGGCTTAACTTTTGAATGGTAAGTGATCGGGTTTTCATATTACACATGTCTTGTGTATTTCTTGTGACAAGAGCTTTCCATTGATACCAAACGTTTTGACCTTGTGAAGTTGACCTTGTGACCTTGACCTTGACCTTTGACCTACTTTTCAAAAAAATTAACATCGGGCATAACTTTTAAATGGTAAGTGAAAGGGTTTTCATATTTCGCATGTATATTCCTTATGACAAGTCCTTTGCATGGATACCAAAAGTTCTGTCCTATTGACCTTGACCTTTAATCTACTTTTCAAAAACTTTAACATTGGGCATAACTTTTGAATAGTAAGTGATAGGGCTTTCATATTTCACATGTGTATTCCTTGTGAGAAGAACACTTCATTGATAGCAAAACTTTTGACTTCGTCACCTTGACTTTGACCTTTCACGTACTCAACAGAAAATGGTGTTTATACTCACAAAGATGCCACCGGGGGCATTCGTGTTTCACAAACACAGGCTATATTTTTAATGAGATTTTCCTCTGTATGCTTTTGTGTGTTGATGTGGTGTTTTTGGTTGTTGTTTTTTTACCTTTATTTCTCGTCCCAGTCATGTTTGTTTCAATGTAATCACTGTAACACCTCATTTTTCTTATCTTTTTTTATATCAATAGTTTATACCGACAAAATAGAGGGATAATAATTTTTAATGAATGTAAAGAAAAGGGAAATATCTCCAGCATGACCACCCTGCACTCACCCAGCGAAAAAAAAAACCACACAAGAAAGTGATACATAAATGACATCAGGCAAAACTACAAATTGATAAAACTCTCTACAGTATGCACTAGAACAACATACAAAACAATCGAAACAGACGTACAGAAACATCAAACATTAAAGACAACACATAAAAAGAAGGAGACCGGCACCGACTTAGGATGGTCATCTGCTATCAGCAAATGGTGTGGTTACTTTTATCTAGAATTTACCGATTAAAATCAACTGTGAACACCAGATTCGTGTCTGTATTTAAAAACCCTGATGTTATCAAAGAGCTTACCTAACTCCAAGAACATTATGTCATCACACCAGCGGACAAAGCCTCAAATAATTACACATTTACTTGCAAAAAGTACTATTTCGACAGTCTAGTTAAAGAGTTGGGCTTAAAGTCGACACCTGGAAATCCCACTTACACCCCAACAAACCTTTCTGTCTCTGAAATAATAGATAACCACAAATCAGCTCTTGCTTCCTTTGGCTTCGACACTACCAATTTAGATTTAGATTTACCATACTTATACTGCATACCTAAAATGCATAAGAATCCGTACAAACAACGTTTCATCGCTGGTTCCTCAAAATGTTCTACCAAATCTGTATCGATCTTACTCACCAAAGTTTTATCTGAAATCAAATCTGGGCTTCAAAAATATTGTTCGACAGTATATTCTCGCAGTGGCATCAACCAGATGTGGATTTTAAAGAATTCGAAGGAACTTTTAGAACATCTGAAATCCACTCATTTTAGTAGAGTCCATTCGATCAAAGCCTTTGATTTTTCGACACTTTACACTACAATTCCACATTCTAAATTGAAAGAAAGCCTCGCAAAAATTATAAGGAATGCGTTTACAAGTAAGAACGGTAATCGCAAATACAAATTTATTGTTGTAAACTATGACAAAACCTACTTTGTAAAAGAAAAGTCCGATTCTGAAAATAAGTACACTGAAACAGACATTATTGAGATGTTAAACTTTCTGATCGACAACATTTTTGTGGTGTTTGGAGGAAAGGTCTTCCAGCAAATTGTCGGAATTCCAATGGGGACCAATTGTGCCCCACTCCTTGCCGACATTTTCCTTTACTCGTACGAAGCTGAATTCATTCAATCTTTGGTCTCTGAAGGGAAAGATACTTAGCTTCTGACTTCAACTTCACTTACAGATACATAGACGATGTGTTGTCCATCAATAATCCAAAATTCGCGGATTACCTGAGCAGTATCTATCCTTCGGAGCTTGAAGTCAAAGAAACTACAGAGACAAATAATTCAGCATCCTATTTGGACATAATGTTGTCCTACGACACTGATGGTCTTATGAACACCTCACTCTATGACAAACGTGACGACTTCAATTTCAGCATCACAAACTTTCCTTTTCTGAGTAGCAACATCCCTTCATTGCCTGCTTATGGTGTATTCATATCTCAGTTGATACGCTATGCCAGAGCAAGTACCAAATATACGGATTTTGTTCTGAGAGCTAGGAGTCTTTCAGATAAGCTTCTCAGTCAGGGATATGTTTGTGACCGACTAACATCGTCACTGAGGAAGTTCTACGGTCGATATGGGGAACTCGTCATACACTATGTCCTACTTTCCAGAATGGTGGATGATATTCTGTCATAGACCATTTGAACCATCCAACCAAAGATTGTACTCTATATCTTCCAAAATGGAAGTAACCGGATGTGACAGTTCTACCGAATTGAAACGACGGGTGTTGCATGCAAACAGGAGATGCTTACTCTTCCTGGGCACCTGGTCTCACTCTCATATCGGGAGCTCGCTTCTTTTCATATGGTGGAGGTTTTTGTTTGTTTGCTTTGGTTCCTGTTTTATCCTGATTTTGTATGCCTTCGGTTTCTGATTTTCTGGATTATCGATTTTGTGCTGTAAACAGGGATATGGTCATTTTCCATATTTGTCATTCCCATTTATCCGGATACACAGAGGTCTCCATAGACGCACAATTGTTGTATAAACATAAAACTTCTTACTGTAAGGCGACATCACAAACGAAATAGTTAATCACAGCGGCCTCTTGTAACACAAATTATATGTAAATCGATTTATGCTTATAATAGTCTGTGCTTTGTTGGCTTAAGCGAGCTTAAAATCAATCACCCGAGAAGTCTGTCCAACTTTGAGATAGGGCAGAGAATCATGACCCAGTCAACGTTGGGAAAGACACTGGTACCAGACTGTACATTGTTCCAGTCAAGTGGGGATTTTTTTGTGAATTTAGGATCATATCTTCGCAAAACAGGCGACCGACTATTTTCTTACACTTGTAGTTTACGATTGATCAACCTTTGATCCTTCTGATTTTGTTTATAAGGTCACCGTAAAAGTAAGGTATTGAGATTACCAATGATACATACTCTGATGCTGGTGTTGTTCCAAATTTGAAAGAAGTTCAAAAAAATAATTGTAAAATTTCCAAAAAACATTTTACAAGCTAATCATAACTTAATACTTGACTTATATTCTTTTTTGTAATTCGTTTATTTTTATCATGGAAGTCCGAAACATGCGAGCAAGCTCTAGCTCCCATGTAATGTAAGTATCTCTTGAATATTGATTTGGTACATGTGTATTTATCTTCATTTTTTCATTTAAAAAATCGATTCATATTTATAAATAAACGAAAGGTATGGTTTTTATTACAGTTTGACATTAAGGAAGGGATATTGCTTAAGTTTATACATAGCCAACACTACGACAGACACTTAAAGCAATTCATCCATAAGACTAAAACTCTTTCATTCTCTGTCTTTGGCGAAAACTGCATATTCACAAAAAAATAAGAATAAGATAAGTTTTTATGAATTTTCATATTTAATGTCAAGGTGTTTTCTCACAAATAAATGGAAGTTTCGTCGTGCAAACGCAATCATTCCATCTGTATTGATTTTGGTAATTCACATTCATGAAGATAGTTCCACAGTTTTCAATGTTTCTTCCGTTTGGTTCATTTCTGCCCCAGTCCGTATATCTAACAGGCAACATTGAGGGATACTCAACCCACGCTCCTTCTACCACTAGATCGGATGCTCCAAACCATACAATTGTACCTAAAATGTGTACAACAAAATTATACAAAATCGACCTTCAAGGTTTCGCGCCATGGTAGCTCAGCCGGTATGAGCATCTGTCAAGATAGCAGAATGGATCGGGTTGATTCCCGTACCGGTAACACATACATATGATAAAAGTATAGAAAGAGAAATAATAGTTTCTTAATACATAAGGATAACCACACCACTCGTTTCTATATAAATTGAATTACATTTGAAGTTCGGCACCGGATAAGCAGTGATATTATTCAATTTATGTATTGTCCTTCGTGTTTCATTTTTGCTGCGTCTGATACAAATGTTGTACAATTCCGTGTGTTTTGGATAAGTCTTGTTTTTTTTTTTTTTTTTTTTTTTTTTTTTTTTTTTTTTTTTCGCTGTTGTTGTTGAAGTTGCATGAATCATGCAGGTGTGTTTCGCTGTTGAAAGTGCAGGTTGGCTATCTTGAAATTAAGATCTCCGCATTTTTAATGCATTTATCTCGTTTTTCATAAAACATTTTCTATGCACATCTAAGAAAGGGAGAGGAGATCATTTAGTCAATTTATGATATCATTTTTCTAAATAAGAAATAACAATTAGTTACCTATGGTTAATCGTCCAGTTGTTCCAAAGGTCGCGTGAACCAATCGAATTATGATATACAAACAATACAATAGTTTAACTCACAGGAGACAATATTCACCGAGCCCGAAAAGTCAAGGTGAATATTGTGATCGAGGAGAGCTTAACCGTTGCATTTACCGAGGTAAAAATAGAATAGTTATTTTACTACATGAAGTTCAAAATCTTCTGATACAACTTATTCATATATTATTTTCATACTATAGAATACGTTCATACTCTTTGATCTATTTCTGCAAATGAAGAGCTGTTAGAATCTTATATCTTTCTTGGATGACGTCATGTGGAACAACAACGTTCACCGTTCTAATCTTAGCACATCATCCTAGGTAGTCATAACGTTTAAGCGTTTACCGAGCGGCTATTGTAGCCAATCAGAAAACGCCCATTCATCTTATATCAAATTCTATGTTCGTAAAATAAAAATAGGGAGCGTAATAAATAAGAAATCATTTAATTATCGTTGTTATTATTAAGAAACGACGATTCTGATTGGCCGATAATTTTCATCAACACAAACCGGAAGTACGCTCTTAGCAACGTCATACGCAACGTCGTCAGCAACACTTTTTCAAAGCTGCAAATAAACGTTGAAAATCTACGAAATGAACTGATAAGTAATCAATGTTATATTTTTTGGTTAATCGAGGTATCAACGCCAAAAATTGGGGAAAAACTTATGTATCTTCCGCTACGCACGATAAAGTTTTCCCTCAATTTTTTGTGTTGATATCTAGATCAACCAAAAAATATATTACATTGATTTCTTAAATCTTCCGAAATGTTTCAAACATGAATTAAATATCTGATAAGATAATAAAGATACACAGTGGACTTCAGAAATAGTAGATTAAGTTTACCATGTTTACATTATGTACACTCACGACAAGTTAAAAATTTTTACTTTTTTGTATTGTATGTGAACCTTTATGCTCTAGGCAGACATGCGTCGCCTATGGCAAGTAACTTGGAAGAGGTTTGGCTTGACCATAACAAGTAAGCACACCTGAAGTTTATAATACAGAAATATAGATATAAAAAATGAAATGAAAAGGATTATATCAATGACCTAATTGAAATACCCCTCTTATAAAAGCATTCTATCATATCTTTTGACATTACGAGGGTTGTCCGAAAAGTTCGTGGACTTTCTCAATAAAAGCTTTAAATGCAAGATTCATATCAATAATTTACCAAATTTCATCAAAAACAAGGTACTAATTGTTATAATTCTATTCAATATAAAAAAGGACACTTCATAATGATGTCGATGGGTTTCAACTTAAAATCATAATACCCGGAGCACTAGCATGAGAATCCTTGGCATTATACGCTATTTCTACTCTCCTCGCTAAATAAAATGTAATACAATTTTCGGAACCCATTCAGCAACGACAGGATTCGTGGCAGGATCATAGGATATGATCTTGTGAAGGATTTCTTTTTTTAATTTCATAGTTGCCTCGCTGATCACTGTGAATCACGTCATGTTCTTCATTTAAGGATGGCGACTCATATAATAAGGAGTATTAAACTTTTTATAAAAATGGGCTACATATGAATAACAATTCTCATACTTTAATTCTACATATCGAAATACCAAAGTCGGTGTTGAAAATTTCGAGATATAGCTAAAAATAGATTAAGGGAATTTCTGTTGCTATTTTTAGACAAAAATCACCCATTTCCAGAAAAGCACTAGTAATTGAGGAAAGAATGTTATTATGTGATTTTTGAAATTTTTAATGAAAAGAAGACACTTTCCTTCAATAAAAAACATATATATGAAATAAAATAACTTTATTTTAGGAAAGTAGTGTCCTTATCAATTTAATGTAAAAAAATGTTAAAATTCGTAAAATTATCAAATTTTGCCAAAAAAATTCACTTCAAAGGAGTATTAAACTTTTTTTCTAGTTATGACAGAATGAATATATAAATCTTGATCTTTCTATTGATATATAGAAATACATAGGTCGGTGTTAATATAAGAGCAAGATAAAGCGTTGAAAGAAGCTTTCATGTCCATGATGACGTCATACCTAGATTTTATATATACAAATCATAGCGTCGAAACATTTCAATAAATGACATTTATATCATAGAATCTTATTCATTTTTATTCAAACAAATATGTATTCCTGTAGTAAAGTCTCATTAAAAATGGACTCAACACGAAAGTTCTCGAATACTCGAAGAATGGGCAATATCATATCAGTCAGTGGCCATTGTGTAAATTGGTAGGAAATAAAGCAATACGTCGCATTATTCGCTAAAACCTACCTATTTTACTGACTTGTTTCCAATCGAAATGTTAGAGAGACGATGTTTTATTTCCCTTATATATGTAGAATACAAACTTCGATCTAGATTTTCGCAAGCTTTATAAAAACTAAGTATTTTCGCTTATCGTTCAACGAAGACGTCGTATTCTGTGAAAGACTAATTATATAACAATGGCGAAGCTCTGCCTGAAAAAGTGGGGGGGGGGAGCACAACATCCCAAAATTTCTAACAAGCAAAAAAAAATTGGGGGAATTAAAAATAAATATGGGGGTTTCATGTTCTGCATGCACAAATTTTAACATTTCTGGTGCAATTCTAGATTTTTAAGTACATGGATAAAGGTCTGGCGAGCGGTAGCGAGCCAGGAAATTTTGTTAGCAACATATCGACCTATCAGAAAATACTTTCTATACCCTCTATCATTAACAAGTACATGTAATAATATTCTATATAGTTTGAGTTAAATGTCTTCATATACATTGATAAAGTAATATGTATATAGGATAGATCAGAATAGCAAAACTATTCAGAAAGTCTATAAAGAAATGGCGAGCGGTAGCGAGCCATAGGAAAATTTTGAAAATTGACCGAAAAATTGTAGATTTTATGGTAAAGAATGTTGCTATTCTAAACAATGTTAATGCATCATAAAATTTTGTGATTGAAAAGTGGTGGCACAAACATGGTTGGCTCCCCCCCCCACACCTTTCAAAGTGTGGGGGGGGGGGGTTATGTGCCCCCGCTGCCCCCCCCCCCCTCCCTTTTTCCTACGCCTTTGTATAAGACTTTCACTCAGCAACTTAAAATTATAAGATTTAACCTGTCTAAATATCAAGAAATGAATTTCAGTGGTGGGTTTAGATTTGAAAAAAAGAAAAACGGGAGGGGGTTCACAGTGCAGCTTTAAAGGATACTGCTCATAGAAAATCTAACAAACAAAGAAAGAAAAAGAATGTGCTGGGCATGAGCCTTTCCTCCTGCAAGTAACGTAAAACGGCGTAGATGTTTACTCTTTGGTTTCAAACACTAACCGGCGTCGGAAAGTAGAAATCCAGAAAATATGAAGAAATGAAGTATTTATTCTGTTTAAATTAAGTCATTATAAACAAAAGGGAAATCAAAACTTCAATATTCAATATATCGATCGGTGAACGAAACTTGATGGTTACATTTTGACTACATTTCTGGCCTAGAGGAATATTTTTAAACAAGATTTCAAGAAAAATATTGAAAAAATCTTCTTTTCTTTCCACACCACATTCGTCATATACAACTCATAGGTGCTCGTGGACGTGGAGAATCAGTGCACTAAGTATCCCGAGATGGTCCCCGGTTATCTATATAAATCAAAATACAAGGCAAAAAACTCAATTATAATTCTTCTTCCGCCTCAAATTTTCCCTGCCCAGCAAATTTCTGTAAAGCGATTATCTTAGTATTGAAAAAATCTTAAATATTCAAAATGGTACATGTTGCAGACGTTCTTAAATATGATCCCCCCCCTCCCCACACACACACATAGGACTATCAACTGTTGATAAGATCACAATTGATGTATTTATGTCATTCCCACGCATTAATTTTACATTGCTAGCTAGTATTATATCTTGAAATTTGTATTTTTCTCTATGTCATCGTAATAAGTGAGCATGGGGAAAGGGAAGGGGGGGGGGTTACAGGATGACTTCTGCAAGCCGTTTTTTTTTTCAGCAATTGTAAGAGCCGGATTTTTTTTTTTTTTTTTTTTTTTTTTTGTCGGCCCTTCGGATCGGTTTGTTTTTATATTTTTTTAATTTTCCAAATGTTGAAAATTACTCTTTTAAAAGTTTATATCATTCAGCGCAATATTTCGGCTTTATATTTTGAACCGTGTATCCAATCACTAATTCAGTTTTTTGTTGCTTATGATCCATACAATGTTAAACGTCTTCAAATTCAATAGCATCATTTAAAAGCAGATAAGTTTGCAGCATGGACCAGACATGCATGTTTCGGGTACTTAACCCTCGTCAGTAAGTGTAGGTTTCAGATCACCTATATCCAAGGTCATGTGACCAAAGTCAATTTCTTTAAATATGCTTATAATGAAATTGTATATGCCAATCATGTTTGGGCTTTACCTCAAACAATGTAATGAATCACTTTCATGAATTAGTATGATGTTGCCCATGACTCAAAGGTTTCACATCATTTTGCATTTTGGCCTAAGGTCAAAGTAACTTAGAGGGAGGGGGGAGACCTCTGTTTTTTATGAAAAACATTTTGTTTAATTTTATCATGTTTTTCTGACTTTTTAAGGAATCTATGGATAACTGTCGGTGTTTTCCGGAAGTCTACGCACAATGTTATCCCAGCCCTCTGCTCCGCCTTTTGGGAAAACGTTATACTTTTCGAACAATGACGATCAAGGCTTATTATTTTCAGATCCGGGTTTTCTCAGTCATCTTGAACGCTCAAATTTTGCATGTGTGGTGTCATTACGATTGTAAACATCACAATGTTAGAATTATTATTTTAT
The DNA here is from genome assembly GCA_028142955.1 of Pinctada fucata. Lineage (NCBI taxonomy): Eukaryota > Metazoa > Mollusca > Bivalvia > Pterioida > Pteriidae > Pinctada > Pinctada fucata. Next base: position 25,966,964 of record AP027108.1, read on the forward strand.
CTGTGGGATTTTACAAAATGCAAGTGAAATTAACAAGATGATAAACAGCATATTTCGGTTAAATTCACCGGGCTCCGGGTCACCATCCTATGTCTTATTACGAAGTCAAAGTTGTAATAATGAAATCCTGATATATGATAATTGTTTACTTTTTTGTGATTTGCAAATAGTATATAAGAAAAATAGATATACTAAAAAAATCTTTGACGCTAATTTTCCTTAATTAAAGACTTGTCCTCGAACTTTACGGACAGCCCTTCTGTTGTATACAGTCAAAGTTCGACAACTCTTGTTTTTAAACTTTATTTATTTTACAACGTTTAACAAACAAGTTACACAACTTATATTAATGTCTCACGTTGGCTCAGATGTTGGCGTGAGGGGGTCCAAGGAGCAGGAGGAAACCGGAGTACCCGGAGAAAAAACCCCTGCGCATTAATACATTGATTCCTGAATAAAGTAGTTCCGTAAATCGCACATGGCGTGTCAGTTGTTCTTCTTCTTCTTCTTCCCGGTATGGAGTGGACTCAAACATTGAGTGTTATATACTCCAGCGTGACGTTGCAAACAGCTAAAATCTCTATTTACAGTTAAAAACAGGCTAAAAAGGATGGTGACGTCTAATGCTGGAGGTATTCCGACACACTGATGGAACTTAGTGCGTGTCGGAAGCTGTCCACTGTTGGTGTATTCCTTATTGCTGGAGGTATGTTATTCCAGGCCACGATGGTAGATGGTATGAAGGAATACTTGTAGGTATCTACTCGGGTGCTGATCTGGCGGATGTTATTCGCTGTTGAGGCCCGAGTGCCCTCTCTGGTGTTATGGAAGAGATGATGGACTGGGACCTCTACAATATGGTGGTATATCTTATAGAACATGATGACTTTGTTCCGTGCCCGTCGATGTTGTAATGGCTCCCACCCTAGATGGTCTATCATGGCTGTAACACAACCTGGATCTCGTGATCTGTAATTCCCAGTGGCAAATCTCGCTGCATGTCGTTGGACACTCTCCAATTGCTGGACAAGGTGTTGTTGGTAAGGATCCCACACAACGGAGGCATACTCGATTACCGGCCTTACTAACACTGTATATGCCTGGCTCCTGACTGGTGTTGGGCTGTTGCTCAGGTTGCGCCGGAGGAATCCAACTGACCTTGTGGCTTTGGCTGTGGTAGTGTTAATGTTATCATGCCACGAGAGGTCTTCACTGATGGAGATGCCGAGGTATTTACCACTGGGAACTGCTAGTCCACACAAAATCAACCTGCCAACGCAACATGGTGTCAGAGTAGACGACCCATCCCATGAATTCTAAAGAAGGCCACGTAAGTCTGAAAACTCACCCAAAGACCTAAAATAATGGAGCTTTGTGGAGTAACCCCTCCGAAAATGGACTGGGAAAGTACGAATCTGCCAGAAGCGTTCAAAAAATTTGAACAACACATAAAGCTTGTGTTCTCTGGGCCTCTTAAAGAGGAGGAGGAACAGGTTGCGTACGTCTTGCTTTGGATCGGGGAAAGAGGCAGGGACATTTACAATACGTTTACTCCGCCTGCTGGCGACGAAGCAAAGAAAATTCAGCCGTACTTGGACCTATTCCGTAAGTACGTACAGCCTAAGTCCAACCCTATATTCGGACGTTATAAATTCAACAATGAAATTCAAGACACGAAAACCTTCGACCAATTCGTAACACAATTGAAACTCCTGGCAAGAGACTGCAACTTTACGGAAGGCCAGAAGGACGAGATGATTCGTGATCGTATAGTCTTTGGCGTCACATCCGAGAAAGTTCGGGAGAAGCTAATAAATGTAGGTGAAGCACTTACGTTAGACAAAGCTGTCGAAATCGCTCAATCGTATGAATACTCGCAACAGCAACTGAAGCAGATGATGGTAGACGCACACAAAAACGTACAAGCCGTTTCCAAATGGAAAGGAAAACCTCCAGGTAGCAGTCACCCTACCGCATCCAGTAAACCGTTATATCAACGTACACAGAATACAGGTGCGCGTCCGAAAGAGTACCAAAATGCTAAACGTTCCAGATTCCGTCAAAATGGTGGAAACAAGGCCAAAGAAAAAGAAAAGAAAACCTGCGAAAGATGTGGCCGCAACCACAAACCAACCGACAAGTGTCCAGCGATGGGTGAAATTTGTGTAAAGTGCAATAAGCCAAATCATTTCGCTGTAATGTGCAAAAGCAAAAATGTTCATGATGTAGAATTAGATATGTCACATGTATATTTACCTGTAGATGATGATTCAGATTATGATGTCTTTATTGATTCTGTTGAGTCAAAGTCATGTCACAAATTAGTTAATGATCAAGCCTTTGTACATGTTAAACTAGGAAATGCAAATGATTTCAAGTTTAAAGTAGACACAGGTTCACAAGTCAATATTTTACCTGAGAATCAATATGAGAAATATTTTGGTCAACATTATGCATTGAAGGAATCTGACCTTAATCTATATGCATACAATGGTCATTCATTATCACCATCTGGTTGTGTCACTATTCCATGTACACATAGCAACGTTACGACTATGCTTGAATTTCAGGTTATTGACACTAAGTCTTACCCCATCTTAGGACTCAGAGCTTGTTTAGATTTGAACTTAGTTAAGTTAACTTACAATGTCGAAGTGACAAATCGGACAGAGCCTCTTACAAAGGAGAAGGTTCGTAGGAATCACTAGTCTGTCTTCACAGGTATAGGCTTACTGTCAGGTGAATGCGATATAAAACTGACCCAAATGTTCCCCCTGTGGTACATCCTCCACGCAAGGTCCCCATAGCAATAAAGGGCAAACTTGAGCAAGAGTTGCTCAATATGGAAAACCAAGGTATCATTTGCAAGGTATCTGAACCTACGAAATCGGTCAACTCCCTTGCAGTTGTTGAAAAACCACACTCTGGTAAGCTCAGAATATGCTTAGACCCTCGTGACCTTAACAAGGCTATAATCAGACCTCACTACCCAGGCAAAACACTAGATGAAGTGTTGCCTCAGCTTTCCGAAGCTCAATATTTCACCAAACTTGATGCTAGGTCAGGCTACTGGACCATTAAGCTATCAGAAGCCTCATCTTATCTCACTACGTTCAATACCCCTTTTGGACGTTATCGCTTTTTAAGGCTCCCTTTCGGACTCTAGTCTTTACAAGACGAGTTTCAGAGGAAAATGGATGAAGTGTTTGAAGGTCTACCCGGTGTCATAACTCTGGTTGATGACATTCTAGTATTTGGTCACACTCGTGAGGAACACGACCAAAACCTCACAGTAGCACTCAAACATGCACTAGAAAAAGGTCTAAAGTTGAATAAAGACAAACTTGAAATAGGTGTCAGCAAGGTCAAATATTTTGGGCACGTGCTAACAGACAAAGGTTTAGAGCCCGACCCTGACAAGGTCAAGGCTGTAATCAAAATGGAGGCACCCCAGAACAAATCTGAACTCGAGACAATACTCGGTATGATTACATACTTGTCCCGATTTGCACCAAACTTGGCAGAATTGACCTCTCCCATGCGAAGCCTATTACAGAAGAATTCTCAATTCATATGGGACTCGGCTCAGCAATCAGCTTTTGACAAGGTCAAAGAAGTTGTCACAACTTCCCCAGTACTTGCATACTTTAATCATAATAAGCCCACGACACTACAAGTGGATGCTTCACAGAAAGGTCTTGCCGCCACTCTCATGCAAGAGGGCAGGCCAGTTGCATTTGCATCTAAATCTCTAACCACTAGTGAACAGAATTACGCTCAAATCGAGAAAGAAATGTATGGAATACTGTTCGGATGCAAACATTTTCACCAATACCTCTATGGTAGGGAAGTCAAGGTAGAAACTGACCACAAACCCCTTATTCCGATCATGAAGAAACCCCTTCATTCAGCCCCACCCAGGCTTCAGCGTATGCTAATGTATTTACAAAGGTACCATCTTGATGTGCACTTTGTCTCTGGTAAACAAATACCAGTAGCAGATACTCTGTCAAGGAAGTCACTTCCTGACACTTACCCAGAACTTTCCAAAAATATGGAAGCCCAAGTGCACAGTGTAATTGAGCAACATGGCATAAGTGACCAGCGCTTAGAGGACATAAGGTCGTCCACAGCCCTAAATGAGCAACTTCAAAGTCTAAAAAAGGTCATATTACAAGGATGGCCCCATGAGAGAAGGATGTGCTCCCCTGAAACCCTTGAGTATTGGAACCATAGAGATGAACTCACATATGCAGAAGGTCTCATCCTGAAGGGTCAGAAGATTGTAGTACCTCATGACCAAAGGTCAGAAATTCTAAGGTCAATACATACAGGTCACCTCGGTATAGACAAATGCCTAAAGAGAGCTCGTTCATATCTATTTTGGCCCGGTATGAATTCAGAGATAACCAAACTAGTCTCATCTTGCTCTGTATGTCAAGAACATAGAAACGCAAACCCCAAGGAACCTTCAAAAATATTGTTCGACAGTGTATTCTCGCAGTGGTATCAACCAGATGTGGATTTTAAAGAATTCGAAGGAACTTTTAGAACATCTGAAATCCACTCATTTTAGTAGAGTCCATTCGATCAAAGCCTTTGATTTTTCGACACTTTACACTACAATTCCACATTCTAAATTGAAAGAAAGACTCGCAAAAATTATAAGCAATGCGTTTACAAGTAAGAACGGTAATCGCAAATACAAATTTATTGTTGTTAACTATGACAAAACCTACTTTGTAAAAGAAAAGTCCGATTCTGAAAATAAGTACACTGAAACAGACATTATTCAGATGTTAAACTTTCTGATCGACAACATTTTTGTGGTGTTTGGAGGAAAGGTCTTCCAGCAAATTGTCGGAATTCCAATGGGGACCAATTGTGCCCCACTCCTTGCCGACATTTTCCTTTACTCGTACGAAGCTGAATTCATTCAATCTTTGGTCTCTGAAGGGAAAAGATACTTAGCTTCTGACTTTAACTTCACTTACAGATACATAGACGATGTGTTGTCCATCAATAATCCAAAATTCGCGGATTACCTGAGCAGTATCTATCCTTCGGAGCTTGAAGTCAAAGAAACCACAGAGACAAATAATTCAGCATCCTATTTGGACATAATGTTGTCCTACGACACTGATGGTCACATGAACACCTCACTCTATGACAAACGTGACGACTTCAATTTCAGCATTACAAACTTTCCTTTTCTGAGTAGCAACATCCCTTCATCGCCTGCTTATGGCGTGTTCATATCTCAGTTGATACGCTATGCCAGAGCAAGTACCAAATATACGGATTTTGTTCTGAGAGCTAGGCGTCTTTCAGATAAGCTTCTCAGTCAGGGATATGTTTGTGACCGACTAACATCGTCACTGAGGAAGTTCTACGGTCGATATGGGGAACTCGTCATACACTATGATGTTCCACTCTCAAGAATGATGGATGATATTCTGTCATAGACCATTTGAACCATCCAACCAAAGATTGTACTCTATATCTTCCAAAATGGAAGTAACCGGATGTGACAGTTCTACCGAATTGAAGCGACGGGTGTTGCATGCAAGCAGGAGATGCTTACTCTTCCTGGGCACCTGGTCTCACTCCCATATCGGGAGTTCGCTTCTTTTCATATGGTGGAGGTTTTTGTTTGTTTGCTTTGTTTCCTGTTTTGTCCTGATTTTGTATGCCTTCGGTTTCTGATTTTTGAATTGTCGATTTTGTGCTGTGTGCGGGGATATGGTCATTATCCATATTTTCATCCTAGTTTCACCCCAGACTACCCTTGGCAAATAGTTGCCACAGATCTATTCACATTAGACTGCAAAGAACACATCATAGTTGTAGACTATTACAGTCGATACTTTGAAGTCATTGAACTGACGAGCACCCAAAGCAAGGTCATCATTCAGAAACTTAAATGTGTGTTTGCTCGTTTTGGCATACCTGAGAAACTTGTATCAGACAATGGACCACAGCATTCCTCAGCTGGATTTGCCAAATTTGCAAAGGATTACAACTTTCAGCACACTACTTCGAGCCCCCACTATGCTCAGTCAAATGGACTAGCAGAAAGATGTGTTCAAACTGCCAAAAGAATACTCAAAAAGGCAAAGATTGACCACCAGGACCCCTATCTAGCCTTGCTAGCCTATCGCACAACTCCTTTAGAGAATGGCTACTCACCAGCTGAACTATTACAAGGTCGCATTATTCGCACTACAGTACCAATCTTGCCTAGTCAATTGTTACCAAGGAAAATTAACATTAATAAGGTCAAGGCCAAACACTATGAAGGTCGTAAGCTTGACAAATCTTACTATGACAAAGGTGCTCATTCCCTTGGATCACTTGAAGAAGGAGAATATGTTAGATTCCAACTTCCAGACAAAACCTGGAAACTTGCCACAGTAGTTGGAAAGGCAGACGACATGTCAAGGTCATACTTCATTAAGTCAAATCAAGGTGTCATTTATCGTAGAAATCGCCGTTCTATCAACAAAACACATGAACTGAAGATGCCTGAGCCAGATTTCGCACTAAACTGGACCCCTACAATCCCCCCAACGTCCATACCTCATGCCCCAATACTAGAAACCAATTCTCCAAGGTCAAACAAAATTGTAGACCTACCAAATAAGGTCACTGTACCCAATTCAACCCCAAGGTTAATTGCCCCAACAGGCAATCAAGGTCAACCCTACATCACCCGCTCTGGGAGAACCATGAAACCGAAGGTCATAACCTCTTACTGATGTGTCAACTTTCATTATACATGTTTATTAGTTGTCAGTTACTTTTAGGTAAAAGTAGAAGTTCTAGTCATTTTGCTCAATACTCATATTATTAATGAATAGACTATTTCATTTTATTCATTGATTTAATTAATACATAGAATTGAAAATATGAACATTCATGATATCATGCAGTTAATCAAAGACAATCAATCATAGACAATACTTAGCCTCGACTATGCACATCAAATTCTCATTCCCAATGTGTACCACAAATTCAAATATTGTATCTGTTCATAATTCCTCAGATTATATTAATTTACATGGAACTGTTAATCAAATATAAACACTTGTGAAATTTTTCAATTATTGAAAGAAAGGAGATGTTGTATACAGTCAAAGTTCGACAACTCTTGTTTGTAATATATGCGCATTAATACATTGATTCCTGAATAAAGTAGTTCCGTAAATCGCACATGGCGTGTCAGTTGTTCTTGGGCGATAGTCCACACAAAATCAACCTGCCAACGCAACACCTCCTAGGTACTACTGACGAGGATTTCATATCCGAAAGACGTGTCTAGTATAATAGAATTGGTACTATAGAACATATAATTCATTCTAATATGACTTGATTCTTTTTCCCTATTTTAAAAGACAACAGACGCGAGCCGGGCTCTATACTCCAATATAGGCCCTATAGCGATAAGCCACGCCTACCCATTTTCTGAAAGCAAATAAACCGGCAGGAACTGGTTTTTACCAAGAATCTATGGTCATCATTTTAATAGAAATATAAAATGACAAGCCGGGCTCTATTGTCTCATAATGCCCTCGCGTCCTCAGCCAGTCACATTTATCGTCTCGCCGCTGACGCGGCTCGGTAATAAATGTGATTGGCTGAGGACGCTCGCGCATTATGAGACAATAGAGCCCGGCTTGTCATTTTTTATTTCTTACATATTGACAATTTGAAACAGGAGACCTTGCAATATACATTATGAACCTACAAGACGATTTCTCACAATATTCATAGTACATTGGGAGGTAATCTGTAATGCATGCGCACAACCATTCATTTTATCTTTCATGATTGTATGAATAAAAATGCTTCTCTCTCTGTCTGTTTATACAACTCATACATGTAAGAAAATAAAACAACTGGAAAAGGAAAGACATTCCACTATTCTTTGATCATATGAAAAAACAAATTCAGAATCTATCCATCGTGTCCAAATGGGGTTTTATTAATGAATTATCACATTAATGAATCATGAGTGCTTAAGATGCAAAGAGTGCATAGTCATTGATTAGTGAACACATTAACACACATTATCATATTCTCTATTTTACGTTACCGTGTATAAGCTTTCCCATTGGCCAAAACGCGGTCACGTGTAATGTGATTAATCGTCGTATTGATCCGATCATATTGACGCGTTTCCGGTTTTGTGTAGAGAGAAATGGTAGTCGGCAGCTAACTCAGCGTGTTTCCGAATGACTTAGTATGCTATTTGGCAGCATTTTTAATGAAAACATAATAATAAACGATGAAGTGTAAAACATTTTACTAGAATACAAAATTTTTATCTGAAAGGAACAATGTGAAAACGAGCAGTACTAATTAAGGAGCAAATAAGTTACCCTTAATTTCTTTTCAAGTTTTCATATATATGATAAAAAGAAGGGAGGAGATCTTCAACAAGACCCCGCTGCAGCATCAACAGCAAAACACCAAAACACCCGATGCAAAAACACAAAAGACGAGCACAACAGGAGACGGAAAAGAGACACACGACATGTAAACATCAAACACAAAAGACTACACATAAACCGACGAGACCAATGGATAACCGGTGCCGACTTTGGACGGCCATCTGTCACGCAAGTAGATCCTGGATTACGTGCGCACAACCCTCTCACTTCTCCAATTACCCAGAGGTCTCGAAGAACGTACAATTGTGGTGTAAAACAACCTCCTCACTGTAAGATGACATCACACAAACAAGACCGCGAAACGCAGAGGCCCCATAGACACAGAGGAATATGTAAATGGATATAAAAAGAGGGCATGCGTAATACAGTCCGTGCTCTGCCGGCTGTAGCGAGCTCATGTATGTAATCACCCGAGGAGTCCGACTGACATTCAGAGAGGACAGGTGGTCGGGGCCCTGTCTTCTCTAAAGTGGTTTGGACAGGGCCCGTCATTGAGTCCCGTCGTCACAGTCAGTCAGAGTGCAAGTCTCAAGGATGCGCTTGTACAAGACTGTAGATTGGTCAAGTACCAAGCCTAGTGTCCGTCTGGTGACATTAGGATCATACCCACGGTATAAAAGGCGTTTGATGATTCTGACGCATTTTCGATGGTTATGCTGCCTACCTTTGATCCTTTTTATTTTGTTTATCATATCACCATAAAAGACAGGTTGTGTTATACCCATAGTAATGTACTCTGTTGCATGTATAGATCCGAATTTTAAAAGAAGTTGACTGTAATTTTTGTAAAATTTCCAGAAAGTCTTAACTAGTTTATGAAAGCGGAAACCTTGACCTAAAAGTTTTGGTAATTTATAAATTTCTACTGTGAAAATCCAAAATATCAGTACATGCTCTAGCGTACCGGATGAGCTGTGATATGTAAATGCCGTATGACGGTAATCTTGGAACATCACCGTCAAGCCAAGGGAAATTTACAATGTTGAATCCAAAATCATCCCTTTTGTCATATACACTTGTATGAATCTTTCCGTTTACAATTTTGATATTTAGGTCCAAAAAGGGTGTTTCTGTATTTGAAAGGTTTGCCTTGTTAAGGGTTATTTCTTGTGGATGAATTTCATTCTTATATAATTCAAAAGCAGGATTGTCAAAGGTTAGAATATCATCCAGATACCTAGAAGTATTATTGAAACATTTCAGCTCATCAAATTTTCTTTGCTTTTGAAGATTTTGGATAAATTCTTTTTCATAAATGTATAAAAATTTATCTGCAACAAGAGGCGCACAGTTAGTACCCATAGGAATTCCTACAACCTGCTTGTATAGATCCTCACCAAATCTAACATAAATATTGTCCAAGAGAAAGGACAAGGCATTACACAGGTCACTACATGTCCATGATTTGTATGATTTGTAGTCTGTCGTGGAAAAGAAACCCTTCGATTCAGATGTACAAATGTACGTTTTTCGCTCTCGATCAAAACACAATTTAATGAGATTAGATAATCGATCATTAATTTTGTCATGAGGAAGTGTGGTGTACATATAAGAGAAGTCGTATGAAGAAATCGTATTGGCTTGGAAATTTCCAGATTTCATTTTTTCAATCACATCCCCTGAATTCTTAATAGACCAAAATAAATTTACATCGTTCCTGTTTAGAACCGTTTCACAATATCTAGTTATGTGTTCTTTAATAGCAGTAAGTGCTGACGTCAGATTTCTAGACAAAATTGTAGTGGAGCAGTTACTAGAATTAGCAATAAATCGAAATTGGTAAGGAGACTTGTGCAGTTTCGGTATGCAATATAGTGTTGGGAGATCCAATTTAGAAATAGAGATATTGAATGAAGACAGTTCACTGTTATGCTTGCCTAAAATGTTAGATGCACTTTCATTGCTTTTGATATATGTATTTGTAGACGAAAGTTCCGAAATCAAAGTTGATATGTAGTAACGTTTTCAAATGATAATGGTGTTGTTGGCTGCTTTATCAGCTGGTGCAAAGACATATTTTCCATGTAATTTACTTAGTTTGGATTTGAAATATCTCTCTGATTTGGAACGTGGATTTTGAAAAAGATGAGGGTTTTTATGGAAGTTATCTATTCGAATATCCGTTATAGCTAAAATGAGGTTTTTCCAGTCATTCAGAGCATGCGGTTCGACTCCTTCTGATTTACACCATCTTTTCGTATAATTATCTAAGGCTTCTGTAAGCACTTCACGGCATTTGACAAAATCTATCTTGGATGGGATTCTATACTTAGGTCCTTTTTTAAGAAGACCACGGAGCTGTCTGTCTTGGATAATTGAAAAGTCACCTGTAACAACATGGCCAGCTGGTTTGTAGAGATATTTAGAAGTTGCACATTCTCAAGAAGCAGGACACGATTCAAGTATGTCAGGATCCGTAGTAACTTCATTATAGTTAAAAACAAAGTTTCGAATAGGTTTCTTGTACTTATAACAAATAAGAGGTGGCTCTAAATTTTCAAAATATTGAGGAATGGTACTTTGTACGCGATGATCCCGAAAAATATTAGAGATGTTTAGAAGATCAAATCCTTTGTTAATAAACGGGATTTTTATGAATCGTCTTTTCGGTGAGGTGTTTTTCACAATAGGATAAAGTTTATACTGTGCGAATGAGACAATGATATTAAGTCTGAATCAGTCCGTGTTTCTTAAGAATGCAACCTCTGCTTCATCCAAGATAGATTTCAAGTGTATAACTGGTATTAACGACAGAGCATGTAACAGCTCATGTCTTCCGCCATTGCGTGCTATAGTAAGTAAATCGTTGAGAGAGCGGTATATTCTGGATCGTTTTCTTTTTTGTCTGTTTCGTCTTTTCCCGTGTGACCTGTATTTCCTTTTAGTGTTTGGGCGAATTGAAAAGATGTTGATATTGGTAGAAGCTGAGGAAATGTTTCCTTGTCCATAAATTTGATCGTTTAAACCAAGAGGGTACGCAGTCTGAAGTTTGGTGATCCAGGCAAGTTCAGCTTGTAGTCGGCGTTTTTTAATTTCGGTCTTACTTTCATTTTTACGTTTTGGAAAAGTCTGAACTGGGGTAATGGTGATATCCGAAATAGAATGATTATATTTAACAAAGTGATTATAAAGAAAGTTTCTTTGTTTTTGTTGACGTGAGGTTCTGATCTTACAAGAATGGTTCCTAAAACGAGATTTTAAAGGTTGGCCTGTCTCACCTACATATTGTGCGCCACATCCCCTGGCATTTCAAGTCATTACGTAAATAAGATCTTGAGACGATCAATCGATGTCTTGGTCTACCTCGATTTTGAATTTCTGCCCATTTACACTAGATGTTATTATGGAGTCGCACTTGATGAGGTTACACAACGAGCATCTTTTACTTTTGCACTTAGAAATAACTGAGAACCCTCTGTGTCTGTTGTTGAATGTAGAGCCTGCAGATGGAGTAGTGCGTAAAATACGACTGTGGGGTCTAAATTTGAGAGGTGATAAGAGTACTCTTGGTGAGGAAAAAAGTTTTTTACTGTTGAATGTCGATGATGGTAAAGTGACTGTAGTGACAGAGGGTAATGTCAAGGGGGTTAGTTTGATACGAGGCGACCTTAAAAATGCCATAATGCGATAATGGAAGAAAAGTGAATTAGAGTCTTACGTAGAAGACACTACAACAAAGCCAAGTTAGAGAACACAATGAAATTAAAACACTTCAAACATCAGGTCGCGGGGAATTGCTTTACCAACTCCACACTGCAACACGAAATAAGTGTAGATATAAAAAGAAGGGAGGAGATCTCCAACAAGACCCCGCTGCAGCATCAACAGCAAAACACCAAAACACCCGATGCAAAAACACAAAAGACGAGCACAGCATGAGACGGAAAAGAGACACACGACATGTAAACATCAAACACAAAAGACTACACATAAACCGACGAGACCAATGGATAACCGGTGCCGACTTTGGACGGCCATCTGTCACGCAAGTAGCAAATGGTGTGGTTATCCTGGATTACGTGCGCACAACCCTCTCACTTCTCCAATTACCCAGAGGTCTCGAAGAACGTACAATTGTGGTGTAAAACAACCTCCTCACTGTAAGATGACATCACACAAACAAGACCGCGAAACGCAGAGGCCCCATAGACACAGAGGAATATGTAAATGGATATAAAAAGAGGGCATGCGTAATACAGTCCGTGCTCTGCCGGCTATAGCGAGCTCATGTATGTAATCACCCGAGGAGTCCGACTGACATTCAGAGAGGACAGGTGGTTGGGGCCCTGTCTTCTCTAAAGTGGTTTGGACAGGGCCCGTCATTGAGTCCCGTCGTCACAGTCAGTCAGAGTGCAAGTCTCAAGGATGCGCTTGTACAAGACTGTAGATTGGTCAAGTACCAAGCCTAGTGTCCGTCTGGTGACATTAGGATCATACCCACGGTATAAAAGGCGTTTGATGATTCTGACGCATTTTCGATGGTTATGCTGCCTACCTTTGATCCTTTTTATTTTGTTTATCATATCACCATAAAAGACAGGTTGTGTTATACCCATAGTAATGTACTCTGTTGCATGTATAGATCCGAATTTTAAAAGAAGTTGACTGTAATTTTTGTAAAATTTCCAGAAAGTCTTAACTAGTTTATGAAAGCGGAAACCTTGACCTAAAAGTTTTGGTAATTTATAAATTTCTACTGTGAAAATCCAAAATATCAGTACATGCTCTAGCGTACCGGATGAGCTGTGATATGTAAATGCCGTATGACGGTAATCTTGGAACATCACCGTCAAGCCAAGGGAAATTTACAATGTTGAATCCAAAATCATCCCTTTTGTCATATACACTTGTATGAATCTTTCCGTTTACAATTTTGATATTTAGGTCCAAAAAGGGTGTTTCTGTATTTGAAAGGTTTGCCTTGTTAAGGGTTAATTCTTGTGGATAAATTTCATTCTTATATAATTCAAAAGCAGGATTGTCAAAGGTTAGAATATCATCCAGATACCTAGAAGTATTATTGAAACATTTCAGCTCATCAAATTTTCTTTGCTTTTGAAGATTTTGGATAAATTCTTTTTCATAAGTGTATAAAACTTTATCTGCAACAAGAGGCGCACAGTTAGTACCCATAGGAATTCCTACAACCTGCTTGTATAGATCCTCACCAAATCTAACATAAATATTGTCCAAGAGAAAGGACAAGGCATTACACAGGTCACTACATGTCCATGATTTGTATGATTTGTAGTCTGTCGTGGAAAAGAAACCCTTCGATTCAGATGTACAAATGTACGTTTTTCGCTCTCGATCAAAACACAATTTAATGAGATTAGATAATCGATCATTAATTTTGTCATGAGGAAGTGTGGTGTACATATAAGAGAAGTCGTATGAAGAAATCGTATTGGCTTGGAAATTTCCAGATTTCATTTTTTCAATCACATCCCCTGAACTCTTAATAGACCAAAATAAATTTACATCGTTCCTGTTTAGAACCGTTTCACAATATCTAGTTATGTGTTCTTTAATAGCAGTAAGTGCTGACGTCAGATTTCTAGACAAAATTGTAGTGGAGCAGTTACTAGAATTAGCAATAAATCGAAATTGGTAAGGAGACTTGTGCAGTTTCGGTATGCAATATAGTGTTGGGAGATCCAATTTAGAAATAGAGATATTGAATGAAGACAGTTCACTGTTATGCTTGCCTAAAATGTTAGATGCACTTTCATTGCTTTTGATATATGTATTTGTAGACGAAAGTTCCGAAATCAAAGTTGATATGTAGTAACGTTTTCAAATGATAATGGTGTTGTTGGCTGCTTTATCAGCTGGTGCAAAGACATATTTTCCATGTAATTTACTTAGTTTGGATTTGAAATATCTCTCTGATTTGGAACGTGGATTTTGAAAAAGATGAGGGTTTTTATGGAAGTTATCTATTCGAATATCCGTTATAGCTAAAATGAGGTTTTTCCAGTCATTCAGAGCATGCGGTTCGACTCCTTCTGATTTACACCATCTTTTCGTATAATTATCTAAGGCTTCTGTAAGCACTTCACGGCATTTGACAAAATCTATCTTGGATGGGATTCTATACTTAGGTCCTTTTTTTAGGAAGACCACGGAGCTGTCTGTCTTGGATAATTGAAAAGTCACCTGTAACAACATGGCCAGCTGGTTTGTAGAGATATTTAGAAGTTGCACATTCTCAAGAAGCAGGACACGATTCAAGTATGTCAGGATCCGTAGTAACTTCATTATAGTTAAAAACAAAGTTTCGAATAGGTTTCTTGTACTTATAACAAATAAGAGGTGGCTCTAAATTTTCAAAATATTGAGGAATGGTACTTTGTACGCGATGATCCCGAAAAATATTAGAGATGTTTAGAAGATCAAATCCTTTGTTAATAAACGGGATTTTTATGAATCGTCTTTTCGGTGAGGTGTTTTTCACAATAGGATAAAGTTTATACTGTGCGAATGAGACAATGATATTAAGTCTGAATCAGTCCGTGTTTCTTAAGAATGCAACCTCTGCTTCATCCAAGATAGATTTCAAGTGTATAACTGGTATTAACGACAGAGCATGTAACAGCTCATGTCTTCCGCCATTGCGTGCTATAGTAAGTAAATCGTTGAGAGAGCGGTATATTCTGGATCGTTTTCTTTTTTGTCTGTTTCGTCTTTTCCCGTGTGACCTGTATTTCCTTTTAGTGTTTGGGCGAATTGAAAAGATGTTGATATTGGTAGAAGCTGAGGAAATGTTTCCTTGTCCATAAATTTGATCGTTTAAACCAAGAGGGTACGCAGTCTGAAGTTTGGTGATCCAGGCAAGTTCAGCTTGTAGTCGGCGTTTTTTAATTTCGGTCTTACTTTCATTTTTACGTTTTGGAAAAGTCTGAACTGGGGTAATGGTGATATCCGAAATAGAATGATTATATTTAACAAAGTGATTATAAAGAAAGTTTCTTTGTTTTTGTTGACGTGAGGTTCTGATCTTACAAGAATGGTTCCTAAAACGAGATTTTAAAGGTTGGCCTGTCTCACCTACATATTGTGCGCCACATCCCCTGGCATTTCAAGTCATTACGTAAATAAGATCTTGAGACGATCAATCGATGTCTTGGTCTACCTCGATTTTGAATTTCTGCCCATTTACACTAGATGTTATTATGGAGTCGCACTTGATGAGGTGACACAACGAGCATCTTTTACTTTTGCACTTAGAAATAACTGAGAACCCTCTGTGTCTGTTGTTGAATGTAGAGCCTGCAGATGGAGTAGTGCGTAAAATACGACTGTGGGGTCTAAATTTGAGAGGTGATAAGAGTACTCTTGGTGAGGAAAAAAAGTTTTTTACTGTTGAATGTCGATGATGGTAAAGTGACTGTAGTGACAGAGGGTAATCTCAAGGGGGTTAGTTTGATACGAGGCGACCTTAAAAATGCCATAATGCGATAATGGAAGAAAAGTGAATTAGAGTCTTACGTAGAAGACACTACAACAAAGCCAAGTTAGAGAACACAATGAAATTAAAACACTTCAAACATCGGGTCGCGGGGAATTGCTTTACCAACTCCACACTGCAAAACGAAATAAGTGTAGATATAAAAAGAAGGGAGGAGATCTCCAACAAGACCCCGCTGCAGCATCAACAGCAAAACACCAAAACACCCGATGCAAAAACACAAAAGACGAGCACAGCATGAGACGGAAAAGAGACACACGACATGTAAACATCAAACACAAAAGACTACACATAAACCGACGAGACCAATGGATAACCGGTGCCGACTTTGGACGGCCATCTGTCACGCAAGTAGCAAATGGTGTGGTTATCCTGGATTACCTGCGCACAACCCTCTCACTTCTCCAATTACCCAGAGGCCTCGAAGAACGTACAATTGTGGTGTAAAACAACCTCCTCACTGTAAGATGACATCACACAAACAAGACCGGGAAACGCAGAGGCCCCATAGACACAGAGAAATATGTAAATGGATAAAACAGCTATAGCACAGATGATTCGGTCGATATGAGGATTTATGGAGTGATAAAACCAATATCAACCTCGGCCGTCGGCCTCAGTCGATATTGGTTTTATCACTCCATAAATCACCATATCGACTTCTTCACTTCAATGGTTGTATATGATTAAATCATGGGCTAATTGATAAATGATCGTGTCTTCATGAACATGAATCTCGTGAGAAAATGAATGTTTAGACAAAGCTTATCTAGAAGGAAACATACCCAAATGACTGGCCATCTTTTTTAATAGGTAGCTTTCTCTCGGATTTCTCGGGACAGCCAATTTTGCATCAAGGGAGTGACAAAATTGCTATCATTTGAAAGAGATAAAATAATTATGAATATTCAGGCGTTTGTCCTGAAATTAATGTGGTATTAATAAAAGAAACCGTAGAATTAGAAAATAAAGGTAAGCTCGAAAAGACTACAATTACCTTTTAACATAGATATATCTTATTCATTAATTTGATTTTTTTTAATTGTTTCCAGTCCTTTTCTTTGTTGATTCAGCAAGACGTGCTGAAAGAAACTAACTCAATCTACAGCTGCATTGCTGTTACATGTAACAATTTGATATTGTGTTTAATCATTCCATTTCTTGATGTTCAATGAAATTGTGAAAGAATGTCAGTCAGTCAGTCAGTCGGTCAGCCGGTCGAACGATCGGTCAATCAGTCAGTCAGGCAGGCAGTCGATCGAGCGGTCGGTCAGAATGATAATGAAGATTGTAAGTGAGCATTGATAAGTTAATACCCATACTCTGTAACCATTTAAACAATTTCAGCATGCATGGTCTCCGATTTTCATGGGACCAATGAAAAACAGAAAAAATTGACACAAAAAATGTTTAGGTCATTTTGGTTACCATGGCAATGGACTATAAAGTTGAATAATTGGCCAAATTGGCATAATTTGGTCTATTTATGACATAAATGGAAGATTTGTTATGCATCCTAAAACGTAGGGCCTAAAATTTTAAATCAGCTCATTGATAGTGTATATTGTCAAAAAAGCTGGTTACCATGACTGCATTAGCTAATTTTAATATATTGATTTCAAAATGCTGTTTGCTTTTTCCCTTTTTGTTCTCTCTTGATTGGTGTTATAAGAAAATGAGCAGATTCAAGATCAACCCACTTGTTGCTATATACATCAGTTACCTTGGCAACGGTAACTATGATCATTACTGATTTTGCAACTTCAGAGTTATTTTTAATTTTTTTGTATCATGATAAGCAGATAATAATTGTTGGAATATATCGAACAAAAGGAGCGCTCTCAAAAGCCATGAAAAAGTTATTGAGAACATATGTTACCTTGGCAACCATATTTTTTTTTCTTTTAAACAATTGACTTAAATCCCAGGAAGTTCAATTCAATATTAAAGAAGCTCAAGTAAGCCTTTATCAAAATACCAGTAAATACTTTCAAATCTATAATGGTTGATATAGATATTTAAAGCAAATAAAAATATCATACTTACGAAAGCGTCGAACCAGTTAAGCACAATTCGTTTACTTGAGAAGAAGCATTTCTTTCCGAACCGTTGCCAGCCTGCTCCGCAGCCTGTAAGAATAAGGCCACATCTAATCAATTAAATATTCTTTGGATTTTCTTGTGAAAAAAAATGCAAGCGAGCGGAAATATAATTATTTGATCTCTTTTTTAAGTATTGCAGTTTTTTAAGGTGAGACCGAGTGATATAGTTTTATTTTTGATACAGGCTACCCCTGTAACACATTTCTTATGTTTTCCGTATTCTAAAAGGAATCCTAATAGGAATCTGGTGACTAGGAAGCCTGGCACATAGCAGTAATGAAAATATTTTCCAACATCCCCCCTCCATGACTTTCAGTGGCATGTATATGGAACGACAAATTTGCTCACAACAAAATTTTTCAAACACAAGAAGTATCATTTTCTTCGAAATTTCCACACTCTCAGACTTCTAGAAGCTTAAAAATGTGCAGAAATCAAAACCGAACCTAAAAAAAAATCTTGATCTAGAAATAGAAAAAAAAATCTTGATCCAGAAATAAAGAAATAAGAGCATTTTATTTTTATAATATTTTTTTTTGAAATTTGAAAAAAAATTGCGGGAAAACCAAAGAACCTTTAATTAATTTGGTATGGCCTTAATTCAAAGGGTTATTCCCTTGAGCAATTTTTGTTGCATGTATACAGAAGACGCTCGCTCTCCCAGTACACTCGGTTTCACTTCGAAATATGAAGCGGAAACTCTAGTCATTATGCCTTAACTCCTCGACTTTGAGACTGCGTAACAGATAAGTACGTCTTCGATGTTAATATTAATTGAAGTTTTGCTCGATAAAGTACACCAATAAGCTTTGTGGAAATGTTTGAATAATGTCAGAAAGAAATTTACAAATTGACCAAAACTTATTTCGTGATAAAAAATAAGAAATTGAACCAATTGTATAATGGTCTAATCGATATACATATAGTAATATGTGACATATTTCAAAAGAATAAGAATAAATTTACAACGACATTAATTAACCAAGAAATGTCGGATCAGTCCAAGGGCCTATACATACATCACAAAAAAAACGAATATAGAAAAGCACAAAAATGGTACAAGTGACCATGACACTAAGAGATTTATCCTCTTGTAATATACTGCGCCAAAAAGTTAAGGATATTAATTAAGAGTTTGCATTGAATTACCATTGTGACAAATATGGATAATGACCATATCCTTATCTACAGCACAAAATCGATAATTCAGAAAATCAGACAGCGAAGGCATACAAAATCTGGATGAAACAGGAACCAAAGCAAACAAACAAAAATCTCCACCATATGAAAAGAAGCGAACTCCCGATATGAGACCAGGTGCCCATGAAGAGTAAGCATCTCCTTCTTGCATGCAACACCCGCCGCTTCAATTCGGTAGACTAGGGACTAGTGATAGGGACTGTGTTATATTTGCATAGTTCTATTGCCATAATTGAGATAAACATCAATTGTTAAGTAAGTCGTCAGAATTTGTACAACTCTAGGCGACATTAATAGTCAACGGAGCCAAATTTCTATCTCCTACCAATTTCTGTTTAAAAATGCGAATATCAGAAAACTAGAAATTTGACCCAAAATCTACAAGGAATGAATTATTTAACGATTAACTTGGGATATAATATGGTTTGCGGATTATAAAGTGTGCACCGCCTCAAACCATATTAATCTCAATAAATTGCATATTGTTCAAGATAATCCTTATGATTTCATCAAATACTAGAAAAACTTCAATTAACTTCTGTTCAATCCTTGATACGAGTAAAATTAAATTATTAATGATTAATAAATCAGTAGAAATTGTATGTCTGATCCAAAGAACACAATGATATTGTATAAAAAATTTCGTGTTCAAACTGAGCTAATCGCTTTAAACAAAAATCTGACATAACCGTTGCAAATTTTGAAAACGTAAGAAAAAGAGTGAGAAATATTTCACATTGAAATGAGGGGTTCTAAACTGAACGGTTTCTTTTTGAAATATTGTCCCTAGTTTGATGAAAATTATTTAACACTATTTTGAACGAGAATGATCCCAAACTTTTTTGTCCAGTATATATTGAAATAATGATTATATTGTTTCCAATGTAAAATATTTTTCGGCCATGCTAGTTAATTGATAATGGGAAAAATTCAGTACATGTAAGAATATCTAATAGGAATCCACTACAAAGAATATTTATACATGTACCTTCTGCTGTTGAGAAAAGGACTGCAAGAAGTAGAGCCTGGATAAATATACCTGTCATTGTATGTAAATTCCTCCAATGTTCCAGTATCGAATGGTAAGATATACGCTTTAATAGTTGCACATAGAGAACACGTGGCATGTAATAAAGTTGCATACATTACTTTTACAGGCCTAACCGATAGAGACCTTGAACTCACACAGTCAATGCTTCCTGAAATTACGTTATTTGATTGTTTGCATTTTGACGTCACAAATAAGACCCATTGCTAGATTTCAGAATCTATGTAAGAATTGATGTAAATTGTTGGGATCTATGACGATGAAGCTTTTCGATTTGAATGAGTACATATTGTATGAATTTATAGCTTTAAAAATATTTTGATAGCTGGTCATCCAAGGAGCAATAAAACAAGAAAACGTCTTATAGCCACTAAAATTCAATTAAAAATTGCTTTAAAAGACGTATAAGTAGATTGTGGATGAAATAATAAGAAAAGATACACACGTTATGTATGCAATATATAGGCAACAGTTCATGATATAAATGTCACAAATAACGCAATCTTGACAGGACGCAGTTGACCCTTCCGAACGCGGGAAAAATTTGAGAAATTCCATGACGTCACAATGCAATTTCGATGTTTGACCGAGGTTCGAAGCTTGTTTGTCCGAGGTAAACACATGGTAAAAGCATTGTGACGTCACGCAATTTTGCATTTTTTTCCCGCAATCGGAAGGGTCAATTAGACTAGCCCATCTATCGAATATGATAGGTGCCAAATGTAAATAAACTTGCAAACGTAAGAAAAAAGGACTACAGTAAACTTCACCTATAACAAACAGGTTTATAGCGAAATTCTGCATGTAGCGAAGTAAAAAGAAATTTCCTACAAATGTACTATTACCCTCCATTGATTTTTTTACGCTTGTAACGATTTTTTATATAACAAATTATCGGCTTTTACGAAACCATATCTTGGTCCCGTGGTCATAGTTTAATTCTTCACTTTTTTCGCCTGGTGTAACGGAATGCCCTCTAGGTATTCCCAATTAACACACATGGCGGGCAGATGATTAATAATAATCAAATGAGTCTTCTCTCCGTCTGTTGTACCCGCTCAAATTACTTATTAGCAGACGTGTTGTATACAAATTAGGAAATGATTGCCAATCATTTTAAATACTCTGTCGGCATGTCAATTATAAAGAATGCTTACTTAATAAATCACACCATAGCTATTTAATACTGGTCTTAACTTTTCATTCTCACAGAACGGTCACACCAAAGAAACATATTTTGCATCAAAATGAATGTAACGAAATATTGCTATAACGGATTTGGACCAATGGTCCCCACGGCTTCGTTAAAGAAGAAGTTTACTGTATAGAAACCATACCCCAACCACCAAAAGTAAAGATACTTCCAAAAACCTTAAGATAGTCAAGGACGTCTGTAAATCACTTGACAAAAATGTTACAAAGCCATTCTAAAAACATTATTGTATGATTAGTCGGTACTGTACAAAAATTTAATGATTAGTTATAAAATTTATCTATGAAATAGATAAACATTTCTCCTGTTTACACACGTACTTCATCTGTACCATCAACATCATATGGTCCTGCTATAAAATGAAATTGCGAAAATCGATTTTCATAATGGGTACTCAAACTGTATGATCATTGTTTGAATTTTGCAATTTGTAACATATTTGAAAACTGCTTTATTAGGTTGTGACCAAAAATATTCAGTCAATTTCTAAGAAAGGAAGTTATCAAAAACAATTTATACTACTAGATCAAGACAGAAAGTAAAATGAAATTTTCCAACAAGAATGAGTTAAAGAAGATCCTGACGATAACCTCAACAGCACTCACAATAGAGCACCACATTGAGCATGGATGAACCCCTTACAAGCTAGAGGTGACACCAGGTGCCGAGGAGGAGTAAGCATCCCCAGTTGGCTAGCCGCACCGGTCGTAGATGTTCAGGCACAATAATGAAAACAATAAAATATAAAATACATGCACTGTCTGAAGTTAAGTCGATGTAGGCATCTTAGCAGAACACACAACCATTACACAAAGAGAGAAGGAGCACTTAATGTCATCAAAATATCTATATTGGTAATTGCGGCTTTAATATATCATTATATATAAATAAGACAAAAAAGAGGAAGCAAACACACTAAAACACAACGACAACAGATCTACAAATTCCACCTTGTACGTTGCGCTGACGAGATGGCTAATTAGTTTTATCGTACAAAAGATTTTTGTTGCGTCAATAATTTCAAAGAATTTACGCTAAACATTGACTTTAATTGTTTTAAATAATGCGGAAGGATTCCAACTCTATACCTTCTTAAAGAAAATTTCAAACCAATTCATTATGCACCAGACACGTGTATGTACTGTAAAATTATATTATGATAGATAAATAAATGATTTAGAGTTTGAATTTGATCTGGTCATTCTCTTTTTCTCTCGAGTCTCAACATTGTAGAAAGATCAGTTCTATATTTTTTTTCATGAATTTGTCTGCATTTGCGACTTTTGGATTCTGAATATGGATATTGTGCAAAATTAAGCTTGATGCATGACAATTCACTATAAATGAGTTAAAGAAGATCCTGACGATAATTTCAACAGCACTCATAATAGAGCACCAAATTGAGCATGGACGGACAGCTAGCAAGCTAGAGGTGGGACCAGGTGCCCGGGAGGAGTAAGCATCCCCGGTTGGCTAGCCGCACCGGCCGTCGATTTCCATGCTCGAAAATGAAATAATATATAAAATACATATACACTGTCTAAGGTTATGTCTATATAGAAAGTGCTATGGCGACCATGTCAGGGAAACATATTTTTTAAAAAAAAGTTTATATTGCACTGATTACAAAAGCATAAGACACGGACCAACGTGACTAAAAATGTCGAACAATATCCAAATCTCATCAGACGAATATAGACCCTTGCACCTTTTGTATCTGAAATTTGGTCGGGATTCTGTGATAATAAGTGACCTACCGGTAAAGCCGAAGGGGACTCTTAGGTTCCTCTCGGTCTGTTCATCAGTCAGTCTGTCCGTCCGTCCGTCAGTCACAGTTAGTTTTCCATACTTTTTTGCAATGGGTAGAGATACTGAAGTGAAATTTTGAGCACCACTTCTTCTTGAAATGTTACAGATCAAATTCAAGTTCGGTCGTCGTCGCCTTTTTTTGAATGAGTTATGACCCTTATGACTTTTTAAATTCATTTTTCGGACTTTTTTCTTCAATCGGTAAAGATATAGAGATGAAAGTTGGAACACAAGATGATTTTGAATACTTACAGCACAAGTTTTGAGTTTGGTCGTGGTTGACCTATTTTTATTCCCCTCGTGTACTTACGAAATTCAGTTTTCTGAAGTTACAGTATATCTGCAACGGATATAGATATCGAGATGAAATTGGGCATACATCTTGGTATGAAATAGTTACAGAGCTCGTTTGAGTTTTTTTTTTTTTTTTTTTTTTTTTTTTTTTTTTTTTTTTACCTATTTTTGAAGGAGTTATTTCCCTTGATTACTTACGAAATTCAGTTTTCCGGACTTTTTTCTGCATCGAGTAGAGATTTTTAGATGGAATTGGGTACACAGCTTGAACAATAATAGTCATAGAGAATAGCTATAGCGCGGAGAAGTTAAACTCGTTCCCCATGTTGTTAGTGTATTAACTACTTCTTTCCAGTTCTTTCGTCTGAATGAAGCTTTGTTTTTACCATTCATCAATTTGACATCATAATATTGTCTTGCTATTTCGGCAACCCAAATAAGATCATCGAAATTTAAGGAGGTTAACATATTAGCACCTTTCCTCCAACTAATTTGAACATATATTTTATTTGGATATATTGAATCAACCCTACAGGAAATTTAGAGCCGCTCACTCTTAGTAAAATGAAGGAGGGGATATCCCACAACACTAGGTTGCAGCAGCAACAGCTAAACCCCAAAACACCCAATGTAAAAATCACAGAACGGACGCCCACAGAAAGAGACACAAAAGGGACAAGGAACACCAACTCACACCATAGAAACATTAAACATAAGAGACCAAACATAAACCAACGAGTTGATTCACAAATTTAAATTGAAAAAAAAAATGGCGAGTTAGAGATTTGTCATTGTTGACCTAATTTGGAAGGAGTTTTTCCCATGAATACGTACGAAATTCAGTTTAAACACTTTTTTCTACAACAGGAATACTGCTTGATCGTGTATAGTTACAGAGCATGTTCGAGTTTTTTCTTTGTTTACCTATTTTTGAAGGAGTTATGCCCCTTGAAGTATTACCAAATTTAGTTTTCCGGACTTTTTGCTGCAACGGATGGAGATATTTAGATGAAATTTGGTACACAGAATTCAAATTCAATTGCATTATTTAAGAACAGATTAATTTGCAGCATGGACCAGTCATGCACGTTTCGGTTACTTAATCCTCGTCAGTGATCCTCTATCTAAATAATGTAATATGGCCAAAAAGTGTGAAAGTTATTATGTCCAAAACGTACGGGTACCACGCAGAAGATTTATACCACTTTGTATTTGAATGCAAAAGATTTCAGTATTTAATATTATGGATGTGATGCCCTTACAAAGTCTCTAAATATATAAATTCCGTTACATCTGCAAAACTTTACTAAAGCAACCAAAAAGTTTTAGATTATTTCAAGGTCTCTCTCTCTCTCTCTCTCTCTCTCTCTCTCTCTCTCTCTCTCTCTCTCTCTCTCTCTCTCTCTGGTATTTCATATATATTTCTCGCTTAGATGGATTCTCACTTTAAGAAAAAAAACATTGTCATTTCAGTCACTTATGATATTTTGTATTACAACCTAATATTGTATGGAGAGGGCATTAATAATGTTGGAATAACTTACGTACAATCCAATTTAGTTTTCTATTGGAAATAAAATATGTTTTAACACAGAAAATATTTCATTGCAGCAGGAGCTATACTATGAAAGCACTCTCACTATACTATGAACTTACCAATACAGAATCACTGACGAGGGTAAAGTACCCGAAACGTGCATGTCTTGTCCATGCTGCATATTTGACAGTTCTTAAATGATGCTATTGAATTTGAAGATGTTTAACATTTGTACCTTTTGATGAGTGTCACTGCTGGTGGACCAGGTGTCCCCGATGGTACATGTAGACAAGTTCGATCAACTTTGGTTGATCGTTTCTTCAACGCATTCGACAATTTCTGTTATCAAAACTTGTTGAAATTTCTAAAACGTTGGTCCTGAAGCATCATATACCACCTATCTTGCTACGTCTTTCGGTACATTTTAAACATAATAACTTTCACACTTTTGGCCATATTACATTGTTTACACTGAGGATCACTGACCAGGGTTAAGTTCCCGAAACCTGCATGTCTGGTCCATGCTGGAAATTTATCATTTTTTAAATGATGCTATTGAATTTGAATACGTTTAACAATACAGCCATGGTATAGCTATTGTGAAAGAAAGGAGGGGATCACCAACAACACCCGATTGCAGCACCTACAGCAAAAACCAACTTAACCAATGAAAAATACAGAACAGACACCCACAAAAAGAGACGCTAAAGGAACAATGAACGCCAACTCACACCATAGAAACATGATACACAAAAGACCACACATAAACCAACGAGACCAATGGGTAATCGGTGCCGACTTAGCACGGCCATCTGCCACGCGACCTGCAAACGACAGTGTAGTTATCCTGGATTACGTGCACACAACCCTCCCACTTTACCGATAACCCAGAGGTTTCGAAGAACGTACAATTGTGGTGTAAAATAACCTCTTCAGCAGCATGAAGCAGGGGCCGAAGAAACACACAGATGAATATGTAAATGGATATAAAAACAGAATGCGTAAGAAATACAGTCCGTGCTGCCGACTGTAGCGTTCTCATGCATTTGATCACCCGAGGAGTCCGAATGAGATTCGTAGAGGACAGGTGGTCAGGGCCCTGCCTTTTCTAGAGAGGTTTGGACAGGGTCCGTTATGGATTCCTGTCTTCACAGTAATAGTGCAGTTCTTAAGAATCAGCTAGTACAAGGCTGTAAATTGGTCCATACCCGAAACGTGCATGGCTGGTCCATGCTGTAAATTTATCTGCTTTTAAATGATGTCAATGAATTTGAAGACGTTTATCATTTGTACCACTCGGTGAGTGTCGCTGCCGGTGGACCAGGAGTCCCCGAGGACACATGTAGCCAAATTCGATCGCGAATCAATTTCTGTTGGTCGTTTCTTCAAAAGCATTCGAAGTTTTCTGTTAACAAAATTTTCTTGAATTACTTAAACCTGGTCCTGTAGCATCATAATTCAGCCATGGTTTCTAGTATGTCTTTCCACGCTGAAAATTTGTCTGTTTTTAAATGATGCTATTGAATTTGAAGACGTTTAACATTTCAGAATATTTCAAAATAATTTTCACAAATTTTGGCCGTATTTCATTGTTTAGATTGAGGATCACTGACGAGGGTAAAATACTCATGGTTCATGCTGTAAATTTATCTGCGATAAAATGATGCTAATGAATTTGAAGACGTTTAACACCAGTAACAAGCCAAGTGTCCGTCTGCTGACAGAAGGATTTCCATGGTATAAAAGGCATTTGATGATTCTAACACAATTTCGATGGTAATTCTTGCGAGGGGCTTGACAGTCAGTGTTTTGAATATATTTCCCTGACATTGTCGCCATAGCACTTTCTACATAGACATAACGTCAGAGAGTGCATGAATTTTAGAACTCATTTGTGTCACACTTATGCCCTTTGCCGTGTGTAGCTCGTACAAAAGTTCCGCGCGAGAGGTTTGACAGTAAGTGTTTTGAATATATTTCCCTGACATTGTCGCTATAGCACTTTCTATCTAGACATAACGTCAGAGAGTGCATGAATTTTAGATATTGTTTTCATTTCCGTGCTTAAACATCGACGGCGGGTGCGGCTAGCCAACAGGGGATGCTTACTCCTCCCGGTCCCACCTCTAGCTTGGTAGGGGTCCGTCGATGCTTAATTTTGTGCTCTATTGTGAGTGCTGTTGAGATTATCGTCAAGATCTTCTTTAACTCATTTCTGTCTACCTTTGATCCTCATTATTTTGTTGATTAGGTCAGCATAAAATTCAGGTTGTGAAATACCCAAAGTAATATACCCTGTTGCTTGAATGGATCCGAATTTCAAAAGAAGTGGATTTTGAAAAGTCATAACTCGTTTGTGAAAGTGAAAACGTTACTTTGTTATCTGTTTCTACTATGAAAATCCAAAACATCAGCACATGCTCAAGCATACCGGAGTAGTTGTGAAATATAGATATTGTATTGGAAATTGCATTGTATTGAATTGGAAATCTCGCAACGTAGAACAATTTGTGTTTTTATACCGTATAACCAGAATTTTTCGCGAGTATCAAATTTCGCGATTTTATGGTAAAAAGGGGTGTCTTTATTTTTGCGAGTACAATTTTTCGCGATTCATTATTTACAAAGAATAAGTACATATGATGTTTCCGTTTTGTACTTTTCATAATGGAAGTTTTACTTAATTCTATCATAAGGACACGTTCATTTTTTTTCTCTTTTCGTCTTATCAGGAAAAATGACAATGACATATGTACATCAAGAATAAATGTAACAGATATACCAATTTATGACAAACCGAATCAAAAGCAATTTTTCGCGAGATTAATTTTTTACGATTCCAAATCACTCGCGAATATAGCGAAAATGAGTATCTCGCGAAAATTTCTGGTTATACGGTATTTTTGTGCAATATAGATAATTCATAACAAAAATGGGAATGTGATGCAGTGTAGGAATGTCTTAGCTATGATTTGTATCCAAAATAAGGTGAATATTAGCTTTTAATAATGCATTAAAGCGATTGGCTTTCTACTTTCATTTTCATCTACACGGATCACGCCGATCTTTTTTTTTTTCAGCTCTATAAAAAGATATTATTCTCTTATTTTGGATAAAACTCATATGGCATCCTTACACTGCATCACATTCCTCTTTTTGCTATAATTTTTAATCAATATATGTGTTAAAAAGAAGGGAGGAGATCTCCAACAAGACCCCTTTGCAGCATCAACAGTAAAACACCAAAACACCCGATGCAAAAACACAAAAGACGAGTACAGTCGTCCCTAACAAGCTAGAGGTGGGACCAGGTGCCCGGGAGGAGTACGCTTCTCCTGTTGGTTAGCCGCACCCGCCGTCGATGTTCATGCACAGAAATGAAAACAATATATAAAGAATACATGCACTGTCTGTGGTTTTTTCTATAAAGACAGTGCTATCACACAAAATTATAGAAAAACCAATTGTTCTGCGTTGCGAGATTACCCATCGTGAATCTAGGAACAGCAGTCAAGCCATGGATCGTTTACTACTAGTATGTAGAATCCAGAATTATTTGTTTACTCAAACACACTTGTAATGATATTTTGTTATCTACTATTTTATACTTTTCAAAGAACATGATTGACGATATGAATGATATGCAGCTCCAGTTATCGTCCATTAAGGACACCGATGATATAGCAATGACTCCCAGATCTTAAAAACTAATTTTGTAGTATATCCATTGCATAGCAGTACACCCTGACATTTTCTTAATGTCATTTCACGATACATGTATAATAGCAACGAAACTACAATAATAATATACTTTGATAGAGTTTAGATATGATTTCTGAAACGAAAAGGTTAATATGTAACTTTTTTTATTCGATAATTTTCCTTGCATAATTGTGTACACGTCAATTATCTCATTGTACAATTAATAGTTCAAGATAAATACTGGAACATCTACATCAATTAACTAAAAAGAATAGGCATAAGTATGGAGACTGATAAATCAACAAAATTTTTGTGGTGTTTGTAGGAAAGGTCTTCAAGCAAATTGTCGGAATTCCAATGGGGACCAATTGTGCCCCACTCCTTGCCGACATTTACCTTTACTCGTACGAAGCTGAATTCATGCAATCTTTGGTCTCTGACGGGAAAAGATCCTTAGCTTCTGACTTTAACTTCACTTACAGATATATGGACGATGTTTTGTCCATCAATAATCCAAAATTTGCGGATTACCTCAGCAGTATCTATCCTTCGGAGTTTGAGTTCAAAGAAACTACAGAGACAAATAATTCAGCATCCTATTTGGACATAATTTTGTCCTACGACACTGATGGTCGCATGAACACCTCATTCTATGACAAACGTGACGACTTCAATTTCAGCATTACAAACTGTCCTTTTCTGAGTAGCAACATCCCTTCATCGCCTGCTTATGGCGTGTTCATATCTCAGTTGATAAGCTATGCCGGTGCAAGAACCAAATATACGGATTTGTTTTGAGAGCTAGGCGTTTTTAGGATAAGCTTTTCAGTCAGGGATGTGTATGTGACCGACTAACATCGTCACTGAGGAAGTTCTACGGTCGATATTGGGAACTCATTATACACTATGATGTCCAACTCTCCAGAATAGTGAATGATATTCTGTCATAGACCATTTGAACCATCCAACCAAAGATTGTACTCTATGTCTTCCGAAATGGAAGTAACCGGATGTAACAGTTTTACCGAATTGTAGCGGCGGGTGTTGCATGCAAGCAGGAGATGCTTACTTTTCCTGGGCACCTGGTCTCATTCCCATATCAGAAGTTCGCTTCTCTTCGTATGGTGGAGTTTTTTTTTGTTGTTTCTTTGCTTTGTTTCCTGTTTTATTCTGATTTTGTATGCCTGGTTTCTGATTTTCTGAATTATTTATTTTGTTCTGTAAACAGGGATATGGTCATTATCCATATTTGTCACATAACGTAATTGGCAAATGTCAATTCTAAGTCGCCACCTACAACTCATTGTTTTCGTTTTCTGTACTGTTTTATGTTTCAGATGTTGATATCATCTTTGATGTTTTGTTTTCCTCGTCCTATTGGTGTCTATTGCTGTGCTTGTCCATATTTTCGTATTTTGGTTTATTTGCGTGGGTCGACATCTGTTTGAGATCCTCCCTTTCTATTATCAATGATACCCTATACTACTTTTCGATTTCGCTAAGTATGCTTTCATCGAACAACGTTATTTTGTGAGAATGGAAGCCATGTCAGTTGCGAAATTCTAGGTCTACAACATTAACTTTCAGATGTCGCATATTTCAAAGAAAGGAGAAGATCTCCAACAACACCTAGTTGCAGCACCAACAGCAACCTCCCAAAACACCCACTGTAAAACACAAAAAAAGACACGCACAGAAAGAGACGCAGTATTGCAAGGAACGTCAAATCACAGAAAAGCATAAAACACAAATGACTACACATAAACCAACGAGACCAATGGGTAAACGGTGCCGACTTAGGACGGCCATCTGCCACGTCAGTAGCAAACGGTGTGGTTATCCTGGATTACGTGCGCACAACCCTCCCACTAATCCGATTACCCAGAGATATCGAAGAACGTACAATTGTGGTGTAAAACAATCTCCTCACTGTCAGATGATCACACACAAACAAGACTGCAAAACGCAAGGGCCCATGCAACACAGATGAATATGTAAATGGATATAAAAAGAGGGCATGCGTAATACAACCTGTGTTCTGCCGGCTGTAGCGAGCTAATGTATGTTATCACCCAAGGAGTCCGAATGACATTCAGAGAGGACAGGTGGTCGGGGCCCTGTCTTCTATAAAGAGGTTTGGACAGGGCCCGTCATGGAGTCCCGTCGTCACAGTCAGTCAGCGTGCAAGTATTAAGGATGCGCTTGTACAAGACTATAGATTGGTCAAGTACCAAGCCCAGTGTCCGTTTGGTGACATTAGGATCATATCCACGGTATAAGAGGCGTTTGATGATTCTGACGCATTTTCGATGGTAACTCTGTCTACCTTTGATCCTTCTAATTTTGTTGATCATGTCACCATATAATGCAGGTTGAGAAATACCCAAAGTAATATACTCTGTTGCTTTTCTACATAGAAATGGCCTCAGACAGTGCAGTCCATGTTTTTTATATGTTTTCATTTTCCTGCATGATCATCGACGGCGGGTGCGGCTAGCCAACAGGGGATGCTAACTACTCCCGGGCACCTGGTCCCACCTCTAGCTTGCTAGGGGTCCGTCGATGCTCAATTTGGTACTCTATTGTGAGTGATGTTGAGATTATCGTCAGGATCTTCTTTAACTCATTTGTATGGGTCCGAATTTCAAAAGTAGTTGACAATATTTTTTATAAAATTTGCAGAATGACTTTACAAGTTTGTGAAAGCGAAAACCTTGACCTAAAAGTTTCTTGGTTATTTGTAAATTCCTATCATGAAAATCCAAAACATCAGTACATGCTCTAGCATACCGGATGAGCTGCGAAATGTAGATACCATAAGACGGTAATCTAGGAACATCACCGTCAAGCCCGGGAAAATTTACTATGTTGAATCAAAAGTCATCTCTTTTGTCATACACACTTGTATGAATTTCTCCATTAACAATTTTGAAATTCAGGTCCAAAAATGGTGTTTCTGTTTTTGTATCGTTCGCCTTGTTTAGAGTCAGTTCCTGTGGATAAATAAGGCCATATAAAAAAAAAATCCTGGTTCTCAGACACCGCCGCGCGCTCAAAATTCCTCCCGACGAGACGTTTTTATCGTAGGAAGGGAAAAAAATAGCCGCCGCCCGCCAGATTTCTCATGCTGATAAATATTATTTTCTATTAATTTTCTGAACAGATAATTCGTCAATAGATCAATTTTGTAAGTATATTTGACTTTAATTCACGCTACCAGTCCGTGCGTAAGTAAACAATCGCGTTACAATAACATTTGTCCAAGTATTTACGGTACCTGGTCATCTAAGGTCAGATCGTACAAGCGCATGTACGTTAAATACCTGTATATGTGTAAACACCTGTCTACCCCGAGGGGTGTTGAACGGAGACAAATAGCCTTCACCGGTAGCGTTGCGGTCAAACATGAAATTGATCTGTCACTTTTGACAGGTGAAGGGGGAAGTAAAATCTTCTCGAATAGGTTTATTCTAACGGTAAATTTCAATGGTCAGTTCAGTTAATTGATACATAATACGGCTGTCAATCCTAAATCTTTCAATCGTACTATGGATTATTTTGTAATCGGTATCTAATTCAAGTCATTACAATAATAATTACCGAGCGGGCCGTTTCTTTGATATTTTTAATTTGGGAGAAAACATCGGCGAAATTTCGATTTTTTTAATGCGTATTATTTACTAGATTAGAATTTTTTTCCACGATTTTCAGCGCAATTTTTTGCCTGCGTGATATCTACTCTTGCGGACTTTTTTTCGGACGATTACGGTACTGTACTTTGTTATTGTACACAAGATGCAAAATGGCGACCGGGGGGGGGGGGGGGGAGGAACGAGTGATTGTCAGCTTGAAGGTGAATTTTAAAATTGCAGACTGGGCTGAAGCATTCTTGGCACTGTAAAAATGAGAAGAGTTGAGTATGGTGAACATTTACAACAAATATAGTCACTATAGATCACAGTCTCTATAATATCTGAATAAAAAATTGTGCTTAAGTAGTTTTCGGAAAATAAAAACAAAAAATAAAAACCCTACCTACCTACCCATATTTTTTAGATCAATTATCTGAGAACCAGAAAATTTTTTTTGCATGGCCTAACATTTTTATACTTTTCAAAAACAGGATTGTCGATAGTAAGAATATCATCCAGGTACCTAGAAGTACCATTGAAACATTTCACAACATCATGTTTTCTTTGTTTTTGAAGATTTTGGATAAATTCTTTTTCATACGTGTATAAAAATAAATCTGCAACAAGAGGTGCACAATTAGTACCCATAGGGATCCCTACAACCTGCTTGTAGAGATTCTCACTAAATCTTACATAAATGTTGCTCAAAAGAAAGGACAGACAATACAAAGGTCACAACATGTCCATGATTTATATGATTTGTATTCTGTATTGGAAAAGAAGCCCTTTGATTCAAATATAAGTTTCCCCTCTTAGAAAAACCCATCATAACAGTTATTGCGAAGCAGAACCAATTCTGCCATGGTTAAACAACGCTATCTCATTTACAATTTTTACGTATTTTGTTCTGAAATGTGGATCAGAGAAAGATACCGTGGTATTTCTGTTTGCGCGCTTCTTTAATTCATTTATATATTGTTTACAGAAAGAACCTCCCTGAGGGCATAGCTCTATCTTTTGTTGGTCTTTTGTATACATTTAAGTCATCTTTAGAGTTTTGCTCTTAATTCTGATTATTTTGGCGATGTGCAGTACTGATGAGAAATTGTTTGTTGAAATGCACATATAGCAATCTACAGGTAACTACTGGACATTTTTCAAGTTAACGTACTTCGGACTTCGCACTCCGGACGTACTTTAGGGGTCATATAAAAGAAATCATGCGCGATAAAAAACGTTAAATCAGAACAGAAATGGACGAAATGACAATGGACAACTTTCAATATGCATTTATACGAATGAAAACAAATAAATTCTTCACGCAGAGTACTCTAAATTCTATATTTTGCGTTTGTGACAAAGTCCCTTCGAAATGCGATATTCGAAGTCCGAAGTCCGCGAGCATGAAAAATGTCAACTGAAAGAACATTTTTTTTTAAATTTTGATAATAATATAATCTATTTGTTGTATAATTAGTTTTATTCTGCTTTGATATATGTGAATACAATAACACACTCTATCCATTGGAACATATGAATTTATTCTATTTTGCTTTCTCACAAATGAAATATAGGACAGCATCACAGGGTGCATCATTCCATCTGTAGTCATATCCTCTCACCATATCAACACAGTTTTCCCGGGTCCCTCCGTTTGGTTCCCTGTAAAACCAGTTTACGTACTTTGTATGCCTCATAGCAGGAAAGGTTAGCCATTTTCCTTCTGCTATAAAGTCTGCAACGCCAATCCATATGTATCTTTTTCCTGCATAGCAAAAAAAATAAAATCAAAAATAAGTTGTACATGTCGAAATAATATCACTCTGATGATGAATCATGTACTTTTTGTCTAAAGTAACGAATGCTGCTGATTTAACTAATAGAGAAGAGAAACGAAACTACCAGAGAGCAACCTTCTTGTGTTGCACCATTCATGCATAACAGATATGAGCGGATCTCCAACAAGGCCCGTTAGCAGAAATAAACAGCAAAACATCAAAACACCGAAAGTAAATAATGAAAGAAAGGAGGGGACCTCCAACAACACTCGGTTAAAGCACCCACAGCTAAACACTCCATCCAAAAATACAGAGCAGGCATGCATAACAAGAATAGCATAAGGGGCAAGCTTAAGGAACACCGAATACAACATAGAAACATACAAGAAATAAAAAAAAACACATAAACCAACGAGGCCAATGGGCAGTCCGTGCCAACTTAGGACGGGCATCTGTCACTCGAGTAACAAATTGTTTGGTTATCCGGTTTACGTGCGTACAACCCTCCCATTTTCCTGTCACAAAAAGTTATCGAATAACGCACAATTGTAATTAAAATAAAGGCTGCGCTAGCGCAGCATCCCTTCGCAAATGCATCTTCTATTTAATCAGTAATATGATTTTAAAATCAAGTCCATAGTGATCTTGATCTTTGACATTTACCTTGAAAATCAATAGGGTTCATCCTCTCATCATGAGGAACATTGTGGAAGGAACTGGTGACTCCTACGATCATTGCTTTTTTCTATGCATGCTTTTCACAAGGATATTAAGCTTGAGTTCAAAATGTCCTTGACCTTGAAACTGAATAAGGTTCATCTTTGTCCCATTGGAAACATTTGTGGAAGGTTTGATGTTTTTATGATGATCGCTTTGTCTTCTATGCTTTTCACATGGATCTTAAACCTTTATCAACAGTGACGATGACCTTTGGCCCTCGATATTGAAACTCAATAGGGTTCATCCTATCCCAATGGGAATTATTTGTAGAAGTGTTGATGTCTCTATGCTGATTGCTTTGTCTTCTATGCTGTTAACAAGAATAGCGGGCTGGAAGATTGTTGAAAATTTTATACCAGGCGAGTTAT
The DNA here is from genome assembly GCA_028142955.1 of Pinctada fucata. Lineage (NCBI taxonomy): Eukaryota > Metazoa > Mollusca > Bivalvia > Pterioida > Pteriidae > Pinctada > Pinctada fucata. The sequence continues at coordinate 26,002,291 of AP027108.1, forward strand.
TTAGTGACGGAGAATTGGTTGGGATTAGCGAACTGGAAGTTTGTTGGCGAGATTTTATACCAGGCGAGTTCTTTAGTACAGCGTATAGGAAGAACTCTCAAGTAATATTAGAAAAAGAATATTGAATTTATTATATCTCGTCGGCGCCGTGGTAGAGGTTTTTGTTTGTTTGCTTTGGTTCCTGTTTTATCCTGATTTTGTATGCCTTCAGTTTCTGATTTTCTGAATTATCGATTTTGTGCTGTATACAGGGATATGGTCATTATCCATATTTGTCATTTCTTGTGCTATGTCTGTGTGTTCCGCTGTGCTCACTGCAACTTTATTCATTATTAACTGTATTCCTTAATGGTTACACAGATGATGAACACAAAGCACTTTGATTATACATAAAGAATGAGCTCAGATCGAGATGAGAAGACATGACAACAGTTATGTTTAGAATAACTTCTTCCTAATCTTCTATGCATACAGAATATCTCATGAAAATGCAGTTTTTTCTGTGTTTTCAGAGAAAAAATCGAAATATTTCTAAGAAGGATGATTTCTGAAGTAATTAAAAGCCTATAATTTCATCCATTTAGATCTTCAGACAGATTATGTTCAATCGATACCACTATGTCTGGCCATCCTTCTCAAAAATTGGTGTTCTCCTGCATTCTTGGGTACGGCCAATCCTCCTCCTACGGATCGGCAAAAATCCTGCAAAAATAGTATATTCATTTGCTAATCCTCTATTACTTCATGTCGATCCCTACACCCTCCGTTATTCTAATACATTTTTTAAAGTTTTGGAGTTATTTCCTATGTCACAACATAATTGGAAATATCTATCTATAATGGAGATAATAAACTTTTGCGACAAGCAGTGTTTGATAAATTTGATTTTTTTTTCATTATTTGATAATTTTTATAAAACATTGATTAAAAAAACAAATTACCGGATGCGATCATTGACAAGGAAATCCAACCCGAGTGTCTAAGATTTGCTCGACAAAAAGCACATCCCGAACACGAGGGTTGGATTTCCTTGAAAATTATCACACCTTATTTTATATATATTTTTAAATTTTTCCCCTCTCCCTACGTCTGAAAAACGTCGAAAATAATAATAATCATGCACGCTCGCACGTGTAGCCAACCCCTGTGCATGGATGATCGATGTGTCATTTTGCACATATTATGAGGACTACTCTGTGAATATGGGAGAAAAACTTTTTTTGAAAATTGTGGGCATTTGTGCCGATTGTTCTTTTCAGATGTGTCTTTGACATGAATTTTAGGTCATGATTGGAATTTTCCTCTTCACACATTTACCCTTTTGATTTCCACGGTTTCGACATAGAACATCACTGACGTGACATTGTTTGTTGATACATATGTAAGCCCTAGCTAAAACATATACTTCATTGATGAAAGCTTCAGTTATCAAAATTTTATTGATGTATGTAGGCTTCAGATTAAACTGTAAAATTGAATGCAAAATTAAAGACAGAAAAAAAAACAGTGATAATATTATCATACTGACCAAAGCATTAAACCATTTGAACGCAAGATGGTGAATTAACAAGTAACATTTATTTCGGTTTCGTCGCCATCCTATTCCACAGCCTAAGAATGAAAACAAAGAATTCCGTTAAACAGTATTTTAAAATCAGTTTATTGAGCGATTATAAGCGATTATAATCGGAAAAAATACATGAGAGTTTTCATATGCTTTTTAAATATTGTTTTTTACTCTAGAGGATATATTTCAATATTGAAAATGTCTTAAAATTGTTACTTTAATTGTAAATTGTATAAGTGTACAACGAAACTGTTTTTGAAGTTTAAATGTCCCTAATGACAACAAAATATGTTCTTTCAGGATAAGTACAAGCACGACTGAATAAACATCAAAGAAGTACCTAACCGTTATTCAGTCTCAAAGTCGAGAAGGCAAAGCAAAATCGTGAGAATTCCCATAGAAACGATTGCGAACCCCGGAATGAACAACATTCCGAAGTGAGACCAGGTGCCCGGGGAGAGTCAGCGTCTCTTGATTGCATGCAACACCCGTCACAACAGCTTCATGGAAACCTGTCAAATTCGGTGAGTGTCTTGATGTACATTTTGATGATGATACAGATCAGGTACATGTAAGTATGTCTTGTTTGGTGATGACGACAACCATTCAATCACAATGTAGAATGTCACTGATCATTCTGGAAATTGGGATCTGATATGCTTTTATAGTATCCCCGTAGTGACCGAAGAAATTCTGCAATGTTGATTTCAGCCGCAGTGTGATAAAACCCTGAACAAGTAGCTTACTTACAAGCAGTCTGGCTCTAATGATGAAATCTTCATATTTGGAACATGCTAAGAAATTATATGGTCACTACAAAGAACTTATTGCACATTTCGATAATTCTTTATCAACTTCAAGGATGATTAAGGGCATTCTTGAGCACAAACTCTCGAATCAACCGTCGTTTACCTATTTGGACATTGCCGGATTTGGCACGTTTCTATATGGCATTCGCAGCGGGTGTTGCATGCATTCAGAGGATGCTTACTCCTCCTGGGCACCAGGTTCTATTATGGAGGGGTAGCATTTGCCTTCTGAATGAAGACTTACATGTACATCGTTATGTCATGTTTACCTGGGTCTTTGACTCCTGAACTACGATTAACACTTCTTCTCTGGTGAACTCATACACAGTTATGAGGGACACTCTACATGGCTTTTGAGTGACACTGCTGGTGGACCAGGAGCCCCCAAGGGCACCGGTAGCCAAGTTCGATCAATTGCGGTTTCTTGAAATTTCTAAAAGTGGGTCATTTAGCATAATTTCCCATCCATCCTGCTACGTCTTTTGGTACATTTTTAGACATAATAATTCACTTTCTTCGGTCATATTACATTGTTTAGATTGAGGAACACTGACGAGGGCTAAGTATCCGAAACGTGCATGGTTGGTCCACGCTGCAAAGTTCTTAAATCATGCTATTGCATTTGAAGACGTTTAACATTTGTACCACTTGGTAAGTGTCACTGCTGGTGGACCAGGAGTCCCCGAGGGCACACGTGGCCAAGTTCGACCAAACTCGGTTGATCGTCTCTTCAACGCATTCATTCGCAATTTTCTGTTATCAAAATTTCTTGAAAATTTTAAAACGTAGGTCCTATAGCATCATATCCCACTAAGTCTGATACGTCTGTTTGGTACATTTTTAGACATACTAATTTTCACCCTCTTTGGCCATATTACATTGCTAAGATTGGGGATCTCTGACGATGGTTAAATATCCGAAGCTTGCATGTCTGGTCCACTGATCTGGATATAATATGTAATTAGTCTTTTGCGTTAAGTGTTCTGGTGACATTTATGGTGTTTTGCCTTCAGCGTGCCTTTTATGTCATTAATTGTGCTTGCTCGACGACTCCCTCTGGAGATCACAATCTCTTTTACAATAGCGATAAGAAAAACAAAAGTTTTAGCGACGATATCTAAAATCCTGTCACACTAGTTAGGTTGGGTTCCTTCAGCATTATTGTGGCTTTCTGGAAAATTAAAAACGCTGCCTGAGCGCAGTGGAATAGCAATATCTGTTTGAGACTACATTGCGAGTCTGCCATGTACGCATTCACTGCGACCCGACGGCGTTTTGAAATTGCGCTGCAGCCTTTCCTTGCGATCACGGCGACTTGTCCACGCTTCTATCGCGTCATTTTTAATTTGCAATTAAAGTTAAGAGTGCGGACATTTTGTTGCAGTGAAGACGCAGATTTTATTTAATTCCAAAATGCTCTGGAACTTATACAATGTTGTGCAAAGACGTTGATTACGGTGGCATGCTATGACTATAAACCAGCATGTAAATTTTCATTCTGAGAAAAATACGGAAGTGTTCCAACTCTATACATTCATGAAGAAAATTTCAAACCATTTTTCTTTTTGGCACCAATTCTCATCAGTGATGCTTACAGCGGCGCCAAAAAAATTCATTTCAGTAGCGCCCTCTTCTTTTATTTTTAGAATTTAAATGTCTATATTTACTTTACAGAGAGTGCGCGGCTCCGAATTTCCTGTGTGTCGAATCAATAGCATATCCAAATAAAATCTATGTTCAAAATAGCATTGGAGATGTGGTGCTAAGATGTTAACCTCCTTTAATTTCGATGATATTTTTGAGTGGAATGACAAGTTTTCGAAATAGCAAAATAATGTATATGATGTCGAATCGATAAAAGGCCAAAACGAAGCTTCTTATACGCGACAGAGCTGGAAAGAAGTCATCAATACACTTCTAAACATCAAGTCACGGGCAACGATTTTAACTGCTCCATACTGCAACAAGAAATAAGTGTTTATAATAATAATACGGAAGTCACTGAGGTCACAAAATTACAATGATATTTATGTCTACTTCCTTTGTCCCAAACGAGCTAATATCATCATTGAAAAATCGAATATATGCTTTTTAAGGAGGAATTGAACACCAAGATGGTGGCAGCAGCGTTTGTTTTCTCTCTTCGTCGGATGATACACTGATTACTTTATTAGATGGACTCCCCTGATGGAGTTTGAAAAAGTTTTGACGTATTTAGAAATTATGCCAGTCCATATGGGAGTCCATATCTACCCCCAATGAGAGCTCTTTAAATTCCTCCTGACAGTGTGGGAGTCCGATAAACGCTCAAATCTAGGAAACTTAAGACAATTAAAACCCATTGGTAATTTCTGTAAGTAAATTTAATACTTTTATGCCAAAACAAAGATTCTCTGGGTATGGGTAATAAATAACTTCTGTTGGAGCCTCTCCCCCTCCAGTTTATGGAATGTGACGTTTGTAAAATAAAGAAATACTACCACACCCCTCAAAGGAGCTGTTTTAAGACCTAAAAGCTGCCCTAAAAAGTGGAATTATTTGGGTCAAAACTTTTTTTTTCCTATAGAAATCTATAGAAAACGGAAACGTTTTATGTAGCATTGTTCCCCCCGGATATACAGAATGCCACTTTTGCTGGAGGTGTATATCTATATTACAAATTTTCTGGAAAAGTGGGTTTCTGTATCCTTTGGGGGAACACTACCGCAGAGACGAAAAAACCAAAAAAGGAAGGGAGTGCATTTTTTTTAAGATCGATCTTAAAGACCATAAAATGTGACAAATTTTACTATTTTTCCTCTTTAATCCAGCCAAAAATGTATTCTAAATATGATCGAAATGAATTATACAAGAATTGGGATCGAATTAAGAAATTGCGATGTATATTTCTTCGCCAGTTTGTATTTTGCGCAAAAATGCTTACATTGTAGTCATTGAATACAAAATAACACCGTATTTTCCGGATTCTTTGTTTGCCATTACGCAAGATCGCAAATACAGCGCGTGCAGCGTGTCCGTTCTGATTTTTCATTTAGTAACCTACCTAAACCATTGTTCAAAACTTGGGCAACTTTTCTGCCCAAGTAAATTGATGACGTCATAACAATGGAGAATAATCGAAGAGTGCGCGAGAAGATTCGTATAGTCTTGGTCAGGAGTATTTGCGATCTACCGTATTAAAGAAGATACAAGTATTTAGCTTTTAAAAAAGCTTGCTGTCAGTTAGTTAACTGTAAATGTTGTAAAATTATAGTTAGAAAAAAATCGGAAGAAAATGCATTCACCAATTGCACATTTTCGGGCTTTCCCGCGGTTTTTTTTTCTGATTCAAGTGACGGAAATTTCCGAAAATCTGCGATTGTTATAGGACGTATCGGTACAAAGACTTTTCGATGCATATTTCGGAAGAAAATACACTGATGCGATGTAACCTTCAATTCTCAGGTCATCTAGACTCTTAAGCCGACCTGATGAGAGAATCTTATTCACAGATTTTGAATAACCTAGACGAATATTTGCATTTTATGCAATTGTCAACCAATCATATTGCCAAGAGGTATTCTATCCATGCAAGTAGGTTACGAATGATTACAGTATACCGTCAGTCATGATTGACGGTAATAAAATTCGAAATTTATTTCTGATATAAAATGTAGACATATTTGATGCCTTTTAGTAAATATTTATCCCTTTTAGGTAAAATATTCTTAAATTTATGCGGTTTTTTTTATCTTGTCAGTTTTCCTATCCGAGTACCCTTGTTTCTTTCGATCTTAATTTTAGAATTTTAAGAGTAATTCATTAAAATCTAAAACGTATACAAAGTCTTCAAATACATTATATTTCCATTATGATTAATTTTTTTCTACATGTGAATCGTCATGCGGAAGAAATTTATACGGTACGAGATTCAGGGCTTAATACGGCCCTTATCTTAACAGCTCCTTCTAAAAATCATACATATACTTATTACAGAAATAATAATATTGCTTATCATGCAAGTAAATTTACTTTGATGGAAAACTTCTTTGGTTATTTGATTACAAGCACTGAAGCCCGCACAGTTACCTCGCTCCCTCGTCCGAGGTTACGACGAACAATACATATTTTAACATTGAGTGGCCTTAAAAGTTAACCCATTCCAGCCGCTTGTCTAAATATATCTTTATAAAGAAAATATCCTCAATCGGCTTGCAACATATCAATGTTTACATCCGACTTATCTATATCAACATGCAATATAATTATCTTTACATGACCTCAATGATTTAGTAAGTTTACATGAAATTAATGAAATCAGAAGTGTACAAATACTATCGCATGTTGATATATCTTTAAATTTCTAAAAAGAGGATCCTGTAGCATCATATCCCACCCATCCTGCTACGTCTTTCGGTACATTTTTGGACATAATAGCTTTTACTCCTTGGCAAACTACATTGTTTAGATTGAGAATCACCGACGAGGGTTGAGTACCCGAAATGTGCATGTCTGGTCCATGCTGCAAATTTATCTGTTCTTAGATGAAGCCATTAAATTTGAAGACGTTTAACATTTGTATGAATAAACAAAAGTCAGACATAAAACGCAAAATCTGAATTTAAAAAAAACAATCCAAAGGCTTACTAGTTCTTGAAAACATAAAGCATAACAAGAAGAAGGAGGCGATCCTCAACAGTATATGTAAAATCAGCGGAACGCACTCTCACGAGACTAGAAAGGAAAACCATCGACAGACGGAGACAACAATACGCCATAGAAACAAAAAGGATATTACTTTCTCCCATTTGCCCCCATGTGGGATAGAGTTTGCCCATAGCGACGCGTCATGTAGGGTCACTGTATCCCACGTGTACCTCGCGTGTCTTTTGACGTCGTCCGTATAGGTCGTATTCATTTTGTGACGTCGTTGTTATCCATTGTGACGTCATGATTTTTGCACCTAAAGCGGCGACCTCTCAACAAAAAACGTCGTTTTAAAACACATTATTTTTTTACATTCTAATTCTTATTACACCGATTAAGGCTAAGGACTACGGTTTATTCTTTTATTCTTTTAGAATAAACAATTTTTTAGGGCGCTGAAAACGAATATTCCTTTATTTTTCGAATTTGATACAGTTGACGATTTCATGATTTCATGGAATTTTAAGAAAGGCCCCTAGAAATGGGAGAAAAACGATCAACCATATGCTTGTCATGTGGGATGAGAAAAGTCCACCCGAGGGGTCTGGTTTCTGGTCAGGGAACTCGGCAAGCCTCGTTCCCTGACCAGAAACCAGACCCCTCGGTGTGACTCGGCAAGCCTCGTTCCCTGACCAGAAACCAGACCCCTCGGGTGGGCTTTTCTCATCCCACATGACAAGCATATGGTTGATAATTATATTCTTGCACATGCGATAGACTGATCCAAGTTGCAATAGTAGGATCTAACACCACATTTCGGGAGAGACAGAGAAATCTTAATCCGAGTGCCCATGCCGATTGATATTCATGACGAGGCTTGAGATTTCTTTGTCTCTCCCGGAATGTGGTGTTAGATCCTTTTTCTCGCCTTTATTGTCGTTTTTTTTATTTTTTACTTTTATATGTCAATGGTAGTTTAAAAATTGACATTAAACAGAACCGAAAGTTTGCACTTAGCAACGTCAACAGCAACATCGTTAGCAACGTCAAATCCAAAGCTTCAAATTGACATTAAAAAGCGCAGAAATGAAGGTACATGTACCTGAAATGATTTTACAGTTTTTCATCTATCTTTGGTACTTATACCCCTATGAGGCGTCGGTTGGGACTTGATCAATCCCACCCTCGACTGATATTTTTCTATCCGGAATTCAAAGTGGTGCTAGATTCTCTTAATCCGGCACTGTTGATTGTTGCTTTATGACGTCACAGCCAAGACGATGTACGTTATTTCACGTGCACATAAATTTAGCCTGACGATCAGTCATTTTGATGCGTAAACAAGGGAAATTTGAATGTTTTGCGGCTAACGCCTCAGTTTGGACTTGTTGATCCATCTCTTCCTCGACTGATATTTTTCCGGAACTCGACGTGGTGATAGATTCAATTAATTTTATTCCAGTGTAAAAATGAAATTCGTCGAAGCTGGCAACACTCAATTTAATGCTGTATTACGTATTGATATCAAAGTAGTTAAAAGATTGCTTAAATTATAAGAAATATTCTAATTAAAAGCGTGGACTATTGCGACATGATTCTCTTGCATATTGATATAATTTGTATAGAAAAAAAGGATAATAAGCGAAGGCATACAATTATCAGATTATCATATTAACGATCAAATATTCTTCACTTTACCTTCTGAGCAATCTATCACGGACAAAACAAGAACTGCCAATACCACTTTGGTCAAGGGCGAATTCATGTTGTACTAGATTTATAGGCTTCGTAGAATAACGAGTGGAATGGTAATTGCGTTTTGTTTATATACATTTGGAAGGTAACACATGCTGCATGATCATAAAAGACTCTTACTGATGCTATCAAATACAATGATTTTTATTTTTTTTATTTTAATGATAATGATAAAATCTGTCCTTAGAAAATTTCCCTGAGATTTTTAATTTTATAGATTTGAAAAGAAATGCACCTCAGTGGAACATACATATATAAGAAACGGGGAACAAACAGATGGACGAGTAGAAAATAAACGCACAAAGACCCCAAATTGTCTCGGCCAGCTACATAGAACAAATTTTGAACCACCGGCATGCTTGACCCGAAACCGTTATTGTCTCCGTCTGTTTGTCTTATTTTCTATTTCTCTTCTGTTTTGTATTTTTGTTAAGAAATTGTAAGATTTTTTATTGTAATTTTTGGAATCTTACATGAATTAAATCGTAGATTTTATGTTAAAGGGGATGGTTATAAAGTTACCCCTTAAATAGATTAATAAATGTTTCAAAAGTTTATAGCAAGGCTTTTGTTCAAAATATTCCTTCATATTTTTCATTTTCGATCCCATGACACATAGAAGCAATATTTGCATAAATAGAATAGCTTATTGACAAAGATAAATTCTATTGGACAAATTTTAAGGGAGATATTTGTTCTAGCATCATTCCTGATAAAAAATATCATAACCCCGAATATTGTCGTGTAATATTTACGTTGCTCCGACATATGGTCTTAATTACCTCATGTATATTGCTATACTAAATATAAACTGAAAGCATATTGTCAATGTAAATATCTGCAGATTTATTATCAACATGACACGCAATTTTTACTACGATGAAGACAATAAAATAATCAATCAAAATACAATGAAAAAGTAGGAAGTGATTTCTTTCAATGCATCCTTGCAATGCCAAAAGCAAACGAGAAAGTTCCTGCTCCAAACAAGCAGGGCAGTTTCCCTTTACCTTCCCATTTAACGTTGTAATGACAAATATGAATAATGACCATATACCTGTATACAGTTTTTTTTCTGGGAAGTGTGAGATCAAAACACACATAGGAATGGGTAATATAAAAATATTGTTAACTCTGCATACATATCTTTAAGGATTGTTGTACTCTTATTTCATGAATGATACATTATTTTAAAACATGTTTAAGCTTGAATGAAATTTTGATCCCAGTTAACACAAGCATGTTTTAAAAACATGTCAAAAATATTTCAGTAAATGTTTTAGAAACATAATCTTGTATGGTCCTAGAAATATCAATAAAACATTTTTGGAAACATTTCATTTTCGTCAGCGCTCTTTAATGTCGTTAAAACGTTTTAAAAACAATATATACAAATGTACAGTGGTTTAAAAATGTTCTTGGAACGTTTTGTCAAAAATGTTTCATCAGAACCAGTTTGAAACCATACAAAAATATTTCAAAAATGTTTTGTGTTACCTGGGATCTTTAATCAAAGAGTTTAATTAGAACATTGTTTATCAGAGATTAGTTTCATCACTTTCAAATCATTTGAAACTTGAACATTGAATTGCCTAAAGTGACATTTGTATCAACATTGAACTCTAAGTTATGATGATTCTATCAGTTAAACATTGCTGGGATCATGGCAATGAACATTTTCCTTGAATATGGTCAAAAGCCGTACATAGGCGATCATTTTCATGCTATCATTTGATGTTTACCACATGTATTTTCACCATCCCTTCAATGCCCTTTTGGTCATAGGTTTTATTTAACTTTGTTACCTAATAATACGGAAGTGTTCCGAATTGGCTGATCGTTTCTTCAACGCATTAAAACAAATTCTGTCATCAAAATTTATTGAAATTTCTAAAACTTGGGTCCTGTAGCATCATTTCCCACCCATCCAGCTACGTCTTTCGGTACATGTTTGGATATAATAACTTTCACACTCTTTGGTCATACGTATAAGTATTGGATATATGCCGAAAACTATTTATTCTTAAAGATATCGATATTTCCGAGGCCCGCAGGCCCGATGCCAGTCCGATATTTCCGCGGCCCGCAGGTCCGAGGACAGTCCGATATTTTTATATAAGAACAAATTGTTTTCGGCATATATCATTCTTAAAACATTGACCAATTGTAGTCCAATCAAAGAGGTGATAGAACATGTCTATTTAATCTGCGTCTCAAATTCTTTCACTTTCTTAAATTCTTCAGTTTGATTTAGATTCCGGAGTGAACGGTCGTGTACTTGAAATTTTACTAGTACATGTATTTACTTTTGGGATATTGATGTGATGAAAATACAGTATGATTTTGTTTCTTATTATAAGGACGGTTTCTGAAAATCTTAGTCATCAGGATCTAATAATATGTAAAATTGTGTCCAACTGGAACTTTTTACCTTAATTGCACGTTTCTGTATCTATTTACATGTTAATCTTATTTCTTTCTTTATTTGATCATTAATCAATTAATCTATGTATTTATCTTTTCATTCATTCTTGAATTTATTTATTCATTCTTGAATTTATTTATTCATTCTTGAATTTATTTATTCATTCTTGAATTTATCTTTTTTTTTTTCTTGAATGCATTTATTCATTTATTATGTTTTTAATTAGATTAATTTATATGACCGAGTCAAGAATGGAAGTGTTATTCATAAAAAATAGTAAAAGGACTATTTCAAATAAAACCGTAAAAACGAAACCGTACTAATAAAGCGATTATCATATTTTTTGTAAGGCATTTCTAAGTGGTTTTGGAAGAACTCGATCTTTTTCTTTAGTTCTAACAGTTTGTAAAGTTTTGCTTTGTTGTGTATACTATGTATACTTGTAACTTAAATTGTAAATTGATAGTCACGTGACTGTCCAAATTTTCAACATATCAGACGGCTACAGGTAAATATCGGACAGGTAGCATTAATATCGGACTTGATCTGGTAACTTTTGAATTGCAAGAACAATTAATAGCCTAAAAGGACAATTTTACATCAAAATTTTAACATTGGCTAGATTGAGGATCACTGACGAGTGTTAAGTACCCGAAACATGCATGCCTGATATATGCTGCAAATTTATCTGTTCTTAAGGTAACGCTAAAGTCAAAATGGTCGCCTGGCAGCTCAAGTAATAAAATTGTGTATATCTTTTTTCTCTCTGTTCCTATTACTTTCAAACTTTGCATGTAACTACATATAAGTACACACTATACATTTACAGTAATGGCCTCTCTGTGACCAGCCCATGTTTTAACCAATACTCCATATAATTTATGAAAATTATTGTTTTCCTACCCAATTTTTCAAACAGTTCAGCTGTTATATACTTGAAAAATAAAAATTGAAACTTTGGCAACAGAAAAATATGTTTTGATACTAGTGCATGCGGGATTTGAAATTGCGCGCCACTTTTGTACAGTTCTGAATGGAGGCCGTTTGTATGTCAATTTGTCGAGATGGAGGTCGCCATATTTGATTTGGTGAGTAGCCAATTTCATCTCAATTTAATGCATGATCTAATGGGTGACAGCCCATATTTCTGAAAGTATTCAAGTAAGATACCCATATATTTTTTAAAACACGTGGTACCTGTTTATTTCTAGCCATATTAATGTACTATTTCAACTGTATAATTTCGGTCTTCCCTCTTCGATCAAAATGAAAGTACGTCAAATTCCTGCGCGAATTTTTACGTTTGAGAAACTTATATGAATGTTGATAAAACAGTCTCTTACTTTCATAGACATAATATAAATTACTATATCTATTCTACAAAAGCACACAGGAGAGATTATATATAAAGGTTTGTCATCATTATATCGAACTACTTTTCGTTGGAAGTATTTCCCCTCTTTGCGTTCGAAGGTCTGCAGTTGGCACGAAAGAGAAAATAAACAATCGAGAGAAAATCTGCTTTGTTCAGACGTAAGACAGGTACTGTAAACAATAATTGGTGGCTATAAGAATTTATTGACGCACGTCTGAAAGAGATCGGACAAGATTTTGCCCTTCTAAAACTTAAATTCAGTCGATCAATTTAGCCTAAAAGTTATGACGTCACATGGTGAAAACATCGACAGAAATTTCTTTTTTTTTTAAATATTAATACAAAAATATACCGAAATATATCCAATATTTGCAAATGACATAAGATGCAACAACAATTATTTTGAAATAATTGACATTTCTGTCAAGTTTTTGTCAAAGTGTTGTATGGAAGCCAAAAATGGTCATTCACGCATTTGTATGGTATTTTAGATGTAAATAGTGTTTACTACAACATTGATACCTCATACTCAGATATTTTGTACCTGAACAGTACTCACATTTGCTCTTGGATCTTTGGTATACTCTTTCACATAGAAAACAATTGTTTTCTGCTTAATAATTGTATAACTGTTAAAAGACAGCAAGTGTGAACAGCAGTATGTCAATTCGTACCATTACCTTCTTTTCCTGCAATTCCCTATTCTGAGTAGCAACATCCCTTCATCGCCTGCTTATGGCGTGTTCATATCTCAGTTGATACGCTATGCCAGAGCAAGTACGAAATATACGGATTTTGTTCTGAGAGCTAGGCGTCTTTCAGATAAGCTTCTCAGTCAGGGATATGTTTGTGACCGACTAACATCGTCACTGAGGAAGTTCTACGGTCGATATGGGGAACTCGTCATACACTATGATGTCCCACTTTCCAGAATGGTGGGTGATATTCTGTCATAGACCATTTGAACCATCCAACCCAAGATTGTACTCTATGTCTTCCGAAATGGAAGTTACCGGATGTGACAGTTCTACCGAATTGAAGCGGCGGGTGTTGCATGCAAGCAGGAGATGCTTACTCTTCCTGGGCACCTGATCTCACTCCCATATCGGGAGTTCGCTTCTTTTCATGTGGTGGAGGTTTTTGTTTGTTTGCTTTGGTTCCTGTTTTGTCCTGATTTTGTATGCCTTCGGTTTCTGATTTTCTGAATTATCGATTTTGTGCTGTATACAGGGATATGGTCATTATCCATATTTGTCATTGAAGCTATATTAAGGCGAGACCTGTTTTCCTTTGCATTTTTGGTGTAGTTTTCAGAGATGTTGAAAACTTTTAAGGCATGCCAGTCATTTTGAAAATTATGCCAGTCCGAACAAAGTACATGTGTATTGTGTAGCAAAACTTTAAACTTTTTGCCAGTCTGAATGTAATTTTGCCGGTGAAATCCTTCAGACTGGTACTTTTCAGCATCACTGAATTATTTTGCAATTTACGTAAAATTACATTCTACTCTTTTGCTGCTAAATTTTATGTCTTAAATGAATTATCATGCGAAATGACTTTTTGCAAATTTGTCAGCAAGCGAATAGACATGTGAATGTTAATTCTTTGTCATTTCAGTGTTTGAATGAATCTATTCTATACCAATGACATAGGCAAGCATGTGATTTATAAAGATTTGCTACGTGTTGAAGCAGGGAAAATCTATATTTCTTCATACGTTCAGCATAACAAAGTCTATGTATTACTCAAAATTACAAAGATTACTCCTCATGAGGTAACCCATTTTAGGAATGCAAATTCATATAAATGCTTAAGTTTGTATCTAATTTTGCTTGACATCATTTTGATTTTGATGTCTTTGCTCTTTTCCTCAACAAAAGTTTCATTTATATGTATCATGAATTTAGCATTAGTTCTTTGATTTCACTATCATTGGTTTCTTGTCAGCCAGACGATGTTTGAATATCCCTTCAAATTTCTTGTATGATTATTTTATTATCGTAGCAAAGTGACCCGACCAGGTGGAGTTTATTTTCACCTGGTTATCAACATGATGAAAAGATTTTAAAAATAAGCCGTTCAAAATTACAGATATTAAGTATTAACTTAATTACTATAATAGATCTACCCTAATATAGGGCTGTCACAATTCACTGCAGTTCTTGATTCACCGCGGTTCTTGATTCATCGCGGTTCTCGATTCACCGCCCGGTTCTCGATTCACCGCTGTTCTTGATGACGGTTCGATACACAATACAAGAAGAGGCTGTATCGTTGACTTGCGGTTCGTTTTCGGCATTTAGTTTTATCTTTAAAAATTCAACATGGCAATGCTGAACGCCGAGTCGTCAAAGATAACTTCTGAGTTTTGTACTTTGTTTCTAGTCAATACAATATATTCTCAAATCATTCAAGTTATGAATGATCTTAATTTGTTGTTTTAATAAAATATGTGACGAATTACAGAAATGCCTCCATATCTACATTAAAAATGTTGTATCGTGATATGAATCGTATCGTGAGTAAATATCGTGATACATATCATATCGTGAACTTAGCGTATCGTGACAGCCCTACCCTAAAATTTTTGTCGACCTGTCTCAGTCGCTTGATTCAAGAAGTTCCATCCGGTCATGCCACAAAATGCATGATTTCTGAAGATGACTAGATTAAATTGTTTAGTTAAATTTGTTTCATATAATTAATGGTCATAGCAATTAATGAATTAGCCGCTTGTCTGTCTACAAAGTCATTGAAAATGCGTTTTGAGTCATGAAAAAGTTAATGGAAATTTGGTATAGAATTTCCGTATGAACCTTGGAATCGAGCAAAATTATCAAACAGTATGGAATCTTTGAGGAATTGTTACACCTCTATACAGTATACCTTATGGATTCAACTACCAGAAACAATTCATCAAATACTTCTGTTCACACTTGCTGCCTTTTTACAGTAAAGTACAAAAAAAAGACTTAAATTGTGCATAAAATTTTGACACACCATATATTTCATTGACTCCAATATATTACTTTTTATACCACTAGCCTAAAGACAGATATTTGCGTTGCTAAATTTTCAGTAGCTCCGGGCATTTGGCTACACCAGATTTTTTTTAATTATATGATGTAACTGGGTATGATAGCCATCAAATTCATTGAATATGACATCACTTCATAGTTTGTATATTTTTTTGCATACATCATATCTATGCCGAAAATATGAAAATGTCTCAAAATTTTTATGATGAAAACCAAATTGAATAAATCTGTTTGAAGAAATATTTTGAATTGCATTTTGAATACAATTTTGCTTTCTCTTTTTTAGGAATTCAATATGTTCTACGTGGAGTGGAAAGAATCGTGAACCAAAAAGGCCTTTCAATATATTTGGTATCGAAAGGAAATATTCAAATTTACTACTGCTACATACAGTCTAAGATTGACATGGATACCTTTATGTGGTTCAAGGAGATGTGGTGTGTATCTTACAGTATTAAGACTTTCAACAACTTTTTGATACATTTGGAACAATTTTTAAAATTCAATTAACAAATGTGAAAGTTAGAATGTTAGAAAAAAATCCTTACAACAGCATTTTACAGACAATTTATTGATTAATACATGATATGCAGTATTAGAAAGTTCTTAATACGACTTCAGACTGGTAATATGGTCTTACAATATATACATTGTTTTGATTTTGGTTTCAATTCCTGTCTGGAGCCAATAAATATTATATATTCTAAAATATGCTGTCATTTAAAGCAGAATTGCCTTGCCCTTATTATTAATTATTAAAACTTCAAAATGATTTATAAGTTTTGTGTAATCTTGCAATAAGGGCAATCATACATGAAGATAAAAATATTCATACATTCAATATAAAGCGGTCAATACCCATTGATGAATTGATGATGAATTTATAACAATTCGACAGTGGGCTTACATATCCTCATATTTATATATAAATGCATAAATATGGTTAATACTTTTGTTATTAGGGACTTATGATATTTTTTCCCTTTGCAGTTGATTCCTGCACAGAATTCCTGTGTATTTCTGAGGATGAATGAACAGCTATGGTTGTAGAATGGACTTCTCTCGAATACCTAACACATTAAGTATGTGATTTATTCACATAAATTACATTATAAGTGATAAGAAGTTTAAAACTTCAAAAATTTTCCCCTTATATTTCAGAAAGAAGTGGTGCTATAGAAATAAAATTCTAACATGACTTGAGATTTTCTCCCTTTATGTACCATAGAACTCGCCTGATGTAAAATCTCCAACAAAATTCCAGTTCGCTAAGCTCCACCCATGCACGTGTGCATGCTATAGAGCCTGTGCAGAACAATATAAGAATAGAAATAACAACTAAATAGCTGTGATTTGTTGTCCAGTAATTCCCTAAGTCACATGAACCAGTCAAATTATCACATCGCTGCGAGGTGATAATTTGATTGGTTCATGCAACGAGGGGAATTACTGGACAACAGACCACAGCTAGCTAGTTGTTATTTCTTAAATATTATACACAAACATCTTTCAGCAACCTAGCATTTTAGTGAAAATATTGTTTGTACATGTTGTATGTAGTTTAGATGGAAATAGATTCAGACTCATGCATTTTACTAGGTAAATAGGTAAATGTTGATAAAGTCTACTGTGAAATAATTTCAATAATTGTTACATGTATATATCTAAAATGAAGGAGATTAATTTGTATATAATATAGCTTAAAATAAAATGTCACAAAAAGATAAGAGAAATGTAAACTTTTCTTAGAATTTGACATTTGCTTACAAATTTCATCAATGTTTCAGTTATTTTCCTGAGTGACGAAGAATGGTTGCACATTCAGCTTTACTACAGATATTTCCAGATGAAAAATAGAATATGAGTAAGTATGAAGCAAAGTAATCAACAGCTTGTGTCTAAATTGTGATTTGTTTTTTTGTTTTTTGTTTTTTTATTTGGGGGGGGGGGGGGGGTTGATCATGAGTATATATATACGTACAGTGTGGTTGCATTTTAATGAAAAAATGGAATGTGATAGATAAAAAAAAGCTCATCTTTTTTTTTATTGTTTTTTTTTGTACAATGAATGTTTCCTGAAAACAGTAGTAGAAAATTCACATTGTCACCATATATTACATTTTATATTTGCTTGGAAAAAAATTAAATGTTAAATAAAGTGAGTTTCCTTGAAATAGTACCTTCTATACAGTACATAATAAAACATATGTTGGGATTAGTGATTCATTTCAACTTGGTGATTTTTTTTATTAAGGACCCCCCCCCCCCCCCCCCTTTCATCTTCTCTTTTATTTGAATATCATTATTATTCATTTCAGTATATACATGTGTACTTTTATGCTAGTCTTGTTATCAATATACATGTACAATGTCAGGTAACTGCGATTTAACTGTTGGATCATAAATTCAAATAAATTGTTGGCACTGCAAGGACACCATACTTTTTACAACATGAAAGTAGTCCCCAATATGGCCGACATTTTAAGATTTTTATATCAATAATTTCAGGCCAGATTATAACAATTTGTTTGAATATATGAAAAACTCACATCTAGCTTGCACTAGACCTAACTTTAACCATCAATAATTCTGTATTGTTTAGGTGAAAGCTGTTATCTTAACCTTGCTGAACTGTGTGAAATGGAAGGAGTGAAAAAAATGACATTTCTCCAAGCCAAGACTCTGTGGAAAGAAGTTGATACCATGATTGTATGCAGCTTTTCATGACAATCAATTTGATGTATAACATTGTATATGTACCTTGAAAATAAGAGAAAAAATCTGATTAAATCTGGAAGTCCAAATTTGTGTTTAGCGTTACCTTAAATGATGCTATTGAATTTGAAGGCGTTTAACATCTATACATGTACTTCCTATTTTGTTTATCTTATATCTTATTTTGTTCTGAGAGCTATGTTTCTTTCAGATAAGCTTCTCAGTCAGGGATACATTTATGATCGAATAACATCTATCGATTTTGCACTGTGTATTTGTCATCATCTCTGAGGAAGTACTAAGGTCGATAGGAGAACTCTGGTGTTGTTGGAGATCCCCTCCTTTGTTCGTCATACACTATGATTTTCCATTGTCCAGAATGGTGAATAATATTCTCTCTTAGACCATTTGAACCATCCAACCACAGACTATATTTGTATCTTCGAAATACCGGATGTAATATTTCTGCCGAATTGAAGCGACGGGTGTTGCATGCAAGCAGGAGATGCTGACACTCTTCCTGTGCACATGGTCTCACTCCTACTTTGGAGTTCGCTTCTTTTCATGTGGTGGAGGATTTTGTTTGTTTGCTTCAGTTCCTGTTTTATCATGATTTCGTGCGCCATCGGCTTGTGATTTCCTAAATTATCGATTTTGTACTGTGTATTGGGATATGGTCATTGTCCATATTTGTCATTGTATCCATCAGAAGTCCTCGATATTGATGTATTACATCATACATTTCTGTATGATTTGAAAAGCAAACCAATCTCTGTGCTAGCGAAATATGTAACTGGATCAATACATTAACAGAATTTATGTTCTTCTATTTCAATCGACGTCATGCATGGTTAATGCACCCATGGCTTAAAAAAAACCCAAAGCACTCAAATGCGAGAAGACAAGCAGAACAATAGACGCCAAAGGGACAAGGAAGACAAGACAACAAAAACAGTATCAAAACATTAAACACTAACAACTAAACAAAACCCGACGACACCAATGGGTAACTGGTGCTGAGTTAGTAGCAGATGAAATTGCGTAGTTTTCAGGATAACGGGTGCATAACAGCAGTGTAAAAAATGCACAATTGTTGTGTAAAATATTCTTATCGTATTACGGCGGTACAAAACAAGAACGCAGGGGCTGAAGTAGCAAAATGATAAATTCACTTTCGATTGTGATATTTTGGAATCCGACTTTGGCTTAAGTGTTTGACCTTCATTCAATGATTTGAAAATTGATATCAAAATCATAGCGGCGTTCGGAAAATAGACCTTGCTCTGTGAGCTTGACCAAGCTGATGTATGCCATCAGATGAGGAGTCGACCAACTTTAAGAGGCCTTTGTCTCTCTAAAAGACAGAAGGATGCAGCTAAAAATCCCATTCAATTCAGACAAACTCTAACGTGTTCTCAATCAATATTTCACACTCTGAGGATTTCTTACTGTGTTGGTCTAAATTTGGCTTTGTTTTTTTACTTCATCTTACTCACACATACTGAAGTATTTCAAGCGTTTGAGAATAAACATATTTATTCAATTTCATTTCATTTTGATTTCTCACAAATAAATTGTGTAACTCGTAGACAGTTTTCATCATTCCAAGAGTATGACTTAAGGCTCAACAAATCTCCGCAGTTTTCTCTATTCCCTCCGTTGGGTTCACCTTTACCCCAGTTTGTGTACCTAGTGTACTGCATTACTGGATATGACAACCATTTTCCCTCTGTCACTATATTTGACACTCCGATCCACACGAAAACTTTTCCTACAACGCACAATTAGAAAAAGAGACATATTATAGATATTTCATTTAAAAAGCATGTAAAATGAATTTATTATAACAATCTTACCTTTATGTTGAAAAACGGGACATAAATAATGATGCTTTAAAAAATATCTACTTTTCACGCATTTTTTCTTTTCGTTATTTACCTGAGAGCCCACAAACATGTTCATCTGTACACAAATTCTGCTTTTCTTTTACTTATTGAAGCCTTTAGTTTGTATGATAACGAGCTAATCTGTCAATTTTACTATAAATACTAGTTTTATATAATTTAGAAAAAAAATATACCACTATGCTTTGCGATTAGTTTTACTTCCTCATTTTCCCATCTATTCCGTGGTACAGCCAAAGTGCCTCCAAGCGAATGACAGAAATGCTTTGAAATAAAATATTTGAGGCTTTATATCTTATATCATTAGGAAGACAATGTTATGTCATGACATACACTTATGTATCACTTGAAATTAATATGCATGCTCAAACTACAACGACTTCGTTCTGAGGGCAAGGAGACTAACCGAAAAACTACTGAACCAAGGGTACATTTGTGAGCGACTGACTTTCAATCCACGATTTTTTGGACGATGCAGTGAAAATCTCAAACATTATAACAATCTTCATGTGTGTTGCTTGGGCCCAAGAATTATGCTGTCTTGTTTGTATGGTCACATTACAGTGAGAAGGTTATTGTGTACGTTCTTCGAAACCTCTAGGT
Organism: Pinctada fucata; assembly: GCA_028142955.1. Classification (NCBI taxonomy): domain Eukaryota; kingdom Metazoa; phylum Mollusca; class Bivalvia; order Pterioida; family Pteriidae; genus Pinctada; species Pinctada fucata. Next base: position 26,023,108 of record AP027108.1, read on the forward strand.
AACTAGAGGAAGGACTGTGCGCATGTAATCCGGATAACCATACCATTTGCTACTGATGTGGCAGATTGCCGTCCGAATTAAGTCGGCACCGATTGCATATTTGTTTCGTTGGTTTATGTTTAGTCTTTTGTGTTTGATCAATGTGTTCCAATGTGGTGTTTGGTGTTCCTTGTCCCATTTCCGTTTCTTGTTGTGCGTGTCTGCTCTGTGTTTTTGCATGGGGTGTTTTGGAGTTTTGCTGTGGGTGCTGCAATCGAGTGTAGTTGGAGATCCCCTCTTTCCTTTCATTAGGGAATTTGTCTTTTGTGTGTATTTCCTTCACGGGAAATACATGTATTGATAGACAAAATAATTGTTGTACAAACCAAAGAGTCGAACCAGTTAAACGCCAAACGATTACTGGAAAAGTAGCACTTATTTCTGTGTGGACGCCATCCCACTGCACAGCCTTTAAAACGAATACAATATCTAAAATTTCAAAATTAATCTATTGCTATTATTATCATACCTTATTTCTGAATAGAACCATATCGTATTATTCAAATGGTTAATAAATCATGATAATTATAGTTTAGACTCGTGTCAGTTAAACAAAATATATATTATTACCGTCTAGACAGCCAATCGATACCCAGAACAATACCACATATATCAAAATCCAATTAGTTTTCATTGAGTTCATTTTCAAACTTCAATCTGAATCGGTTGTCCTTCCTCAGCAGAAGCATATATATACTGAGATTCATTATTTAAATACACATGTATATGTATGGGGATATATGCTTTGTGAGATCGGAATCCTACAGACCTGTTCTAACAAAAGCCCAATGTCTCTAGTTTTAGAGAAATATCTTTTTATACCACAGTTACTGTAATGGGAGATTCTGGTTAATAGTACTCGGCTTGTCCATTTGTGTGTCTGTCTGTTATTACCGAAAAAAAAAATAAAATATACAGTGGACCAGGAGTCCCCGAGGGCACATGTAGCCAAGTTCGGTCAATTTCGGTTGATCGTTTCTTCTACGCATTCTCAAATTTCTGTTATCAAAATTTCTTGAAATTTCTAAAACGTGGGTCCTGTAGCATCATATCCCACCCATCCTGCTACGTCTTTCGGTACGCTTTTTTGACATAATAACTTTCATACTTTTTGGCATATTACATTGTTTAAATTTGAGGATCACTGACAAGGGTTAAGTACCCGAAACGTGAATGTCTGGTCCATGTTGCCAATTTATCTGTTCTTAAATGATGCTATTCAATTTGAAGACGTTTACATCTACCTTAACTCGAAAACGATTAATAATTTATAAGACTAGTGTATGCATTCTTACATCCTTTCTACTCGTAGGTGACTTTAAATCTAAAAGAGGTTAGACCCTATAACAATGATAATTAGCGACGTTCCATCATTTTTTGTTTCAACTTTCATCAGACATAAGACAAGATTGACATATTACATTGTTTAGATTGAGGATCACTGACGAAGGTAAAGTACCCGACACGTTCATGTCTAGTCGATGCTGCAAAGTTTATTATTCGTACCACTTGGTGAGTGTCACTGTGGTACCCAGGAGTCCCCGAGGGCACATGTAACCAAGTTTGATCAACTCCGGTTGATCGTTTCTTCAACGCAGTCGAAAATTTTATTATCAAATGTTCTTGAAATTTCAAAAACGTGGGTCCTGTAGCACCATATCTCACCCATCCTGCTACGTCTTTCGGTACATTTTGGACAAAGTAACTTTCACACTCTTTGACATTAAATACATTATACTAGAATGAGGATCACTGGCGAGGTTAAGTTCCCGAAACGTGCATGTCTGGTCCATGCTGCAAATGAATTTGAAGACGCTTTGCTGCGTACATCTGAAGCGTTCACTGTTATGGTTCATGGGGGGGGGGGGGGGGTGTCTAGAGTGAACGTGGAGACGAATTAATTCGGCATTTCGCTTGAACTGTGATAGACTTCTCTTCAATTCAAGAATTGAATCCTTTGATTCTCAGATGATGACAATTGAAATATCTGCGTCTGTCTCCGGTCGGTACTGTACCTCCGGCAAACTACTAACATCATGTAGCACCACATGACGTACATGTTATCATGGACATCTGTTCATGTTGAAAAGGATTGATTTCTATGCAACTTATAGATCATATATTCAAATAATGATATTCAAAGTATCTCATAAACCATGAGTTTGATTTGACATATTAAGTAAACAATATAATTCTGTCGCAGATATTTTTAAAATGCTATTTTTCTCCCGTTGAAAATATCTGCGAAAAAAACAGTTTAAAGTATATATTAATATGAAAGAATAGAAGATTGCTCACCTGGAGTAAGTGTATCTTGTTTAATATCAATTCTATGTAAGGACCAACCTAAGTTGAAAATAGTATGTCACAGATTTTGAATAATTTGATTATATGACGTGTTTGTGATAAACTAATAATGAAAATCACATCTTTGATGAAAATGCCAATTCCGAATTTAGTAATTTGCCATTTGTTGTATGTATGTTGACTGATCTAAAGCTTGTTATTGGGGAAATAATTTTTTGACATTTTTTGTATACAAGGTGTATATGATGTCCTCAGTATGAAATGACCTTCCATTTTTTTCTCTGAGGTTCCGTTGCCATGGAAACGAATGTTGGATATTTATGTACCCCTCTCCTCCTTCCCTCCCCTTCCCTACCTCCTCTTGTCCCCTTTTATCCATCTCCCTTTCCACTCCCTCCCTCCTTCTACCCCCTCTCCCTCCCTCCTCCCTTTCACCCTATCCACCCCCTCAAATAAGATATGGATTGACGCTTTTACCAGTTAAATCTGGTCATGCTGATTGGAAAAATACTTCTTGCATTTCGAGATTTTCATACACATATTGATTTTTTTCATAACATATGGGACCCATGCAACATAAGCTATGCAATAAATGTGCATGGGGAGTACTCTCTGCATCTCGGTTACTTCGAGGGATGTTCGCATGTCATCATTTGTGCTAAGTTTCTCTATGAGGGGGTGGACAGGGTGAAAGGAAGGGGGAAGGAGGCAGGAGGAGCTAGGAGAGAGGGGGAGGGAGGAGGATGGGAGGGGGAGGAAGAGTGCGGAAGGGGGAGGGAAGGCTAAAAAAGATGGGGAGGGAGGAGGAGCCGGGAGTGGGAGGAGGAGAGGTAACCCCTGTCCGCCCCCCCCCCCCCCTCCCTTCTATTTGTCGCTTTTTTCTCTTTGTCGCTCTTTTTATTTTCTTGTCCTATGCGTTTGAGTCCTGCTTTTGATTCTGAATCTTTTTTGTTTTTGTTTTTGTTTGTTTGTTTGTTTGTTTTAAATGATCAAGAAAAGTTTTAGTTTCGCTCTGTCGTCAAATTTCAAGACTGAACAGCTCCAATTTCTTTATTCCAAAGCGTATTTGAATGAAAATGTGTCCAAAAACTGCCTCATATTTCTCAAAGATAACCCATTAAACAAAGAAAGGAATTGCATATTTATAAAGACGTTTTTCCGAATAAAACTTTGAAATCATTTGCCTCCAAAGAAGACGGATGAATTGATAGTTTATTCCGACTCTGTAGAAATTGTAGTTCGATGTCCTTCATTATGCCATGTTAAAGTCACACAAATTTGAACAATGAAAAATTCTAATACGTATCACTCATCATTTCATGTGTTCATCTGCCAAGAAACATGCCGAATAATTTTTATTTTAATCGTATATTTCTGAACTTACGCCAACAACTTATTCAATCTGATTTTTTTTTTTAATTCCAAATCTACTCAGTTTCGATGATATAAACTCAGCAAAACGCGTGTAGACAAAAATTTAAAGAAGCTCGATCTCAGTTTTAAATTGCAATGAACGCAAGAGAAGCAAGGATGGATTTTACTTAGAATTGTATAGATTGTCGTTTTTTACACTTGATAAAGGCCAAGGGGCCGAAAATTTGTGTATTTGAGTGTTTGTGTTTTTATTTGTTATCATCCCTTCCCTCTAGAAGAAATAGTTCAATCTGCTCCTCGGTTTCTACTGAAATTAAGTGACAAACGACTTACAGCAAGTCTTTTTTTTCTACTATTTTATTTTATTTTATTTTATCCCTCCATTTGCTTTCTGGGTCGAAATGTTATTACTGCATAGTGTCGATATGTCTGCTAAATCAATGCTGCGTCAACATCCGGTTTCGCTTTGAGAATAAAAAAAGAGAAAATCATTAAAATTCATTATGAAGTGGTACCAGGGAAAAATTCCAGACGCAATTCAAAAATCTAAACAGAACAAAGTTGTCTTCATTGTATATGTACACGGTACAGTAGTGTCAAGTTTTCTGTAGTCTGAATTGTTTCTGTTGTCTACAGCTCACAATCAGTATGTGCTGTAATTTTGTCTACTTAGTCAGTAAATTTTTTGAATGAATTTCAAATTTGGGGAAAGATCTCGTACTCTCATTACTCGCGGTGTAAATTTCATTCAAAGTGAGTTGTCGGACTGCAGGTATTTCTAAGTTGATATGAATCAAGGCAAAGCCTTATGTGCGAGCGGAGAAAAAAAGACACCAAAATTTTGTAAACCTTAAAAACTTGATCTCAAAATCGAAAACTATTCAAAATCATAACCTTGGGACTCCAGGAATCCCTCCCCGCCAGTCAAGCTGAACCTCCCCTTCCCACTGCAAAAAAAAATTCTGGATCTGTCCCATGTACTTTACACAGACGTAGATCATTAGCGAGGGAGTCTGAAATCCCTCCCCTTTCCTCTCTAGTGACCTTGAAATCAATTGAAAAATTCAAATCTTTCTTCTTTGCTAAATAATTATTTCGATCATATCTATTTTGTTTGTATGATACACTTAAAATTAGTGTTAGAAAATCGCGGCAGTTTTGTGATACTTTTCCTTCTTGCATTACTACAATCATGTATCATTCTTGCACGTGAAAATGGGCGCACCGCTACAATGACGTCACATATAGAGGAATAATGACGTCAAGTTTACTGCAGAGTTACGTACCGTTGTGTCGTCATTAGTTAATATGAATTATGGCAAAGCCATAGTGAGGACGCAGGGTGAAATTGAAAAAAAAAAATATTACTACTGACTTCAAAAATTGAAAATGTAATTTTTTTAATTAAAAATAGAAGATAAATGAGCATGTAAATATAATACTAGTGATAGATAAACAAATAAATTTGAAAATAGATGTAAATGAATAAATGAAAAAGAATAAAAAAGAGAATTAAAAAAATCCTACTCCAAGAAGAGAATATGGTGTATTATAATAAACGTGAATTTCAATGTATATTTCTTTAGGAATTAAGCCTTTTAAGTTTTTATGGGATGAGGGAGTTCCTTTTACCTTCTCTACATAAAATTTCAGTATTTTTCACAATTATTATTATATTTGCTCCCTCAACTTCACCCCAGCGGCACCCCCCTAAAAAAAACCAACCAAATAAAAATCAAACAAATAGATAAAACAAAATAAAACCAAATTTAAAAAATAAAAACCGCCTCTAGTCATGCTAGTTATTTAGCTACAACTGAGAGAGACCTCGGTGCAGAATCGGTCTGACAGTTTCTTGAAAATTTGAACAATTCTGCACACACACATATATGCAGATAGCTTCAGTAATTCGCCCGTCCCACACGTTTTTCCACATACAACCCCCCCCCCCCCCAACAAAAGACAACGGATTGAAACAACGTGATGGTCGGGCGAAATATTTTGCTAATGTACAGATAGTCCGCGAAACAACGTTTTTCCTGCTACATGATGACGTTGCATTCTGACGTAATAATGACGTTGCATAATGACGTCATGACGTATTAGTCGTAACTTGTTGAAGATCACAGTAAGATGAAACGGTTTCAAATCACATATAATTTGTAAATTAAACGAGTATTACTCGTAAGATGAAGTTTGATTGTAATTCTACCAAATCAACTTAATATACTGAGGGATCACATGAGATGTGACGTCAGCTATCACGTGATCAGTCTTTAGAACATGGAAAAAGCATCGCCAAAAGTACAATGTAAGTTGATAGGGTAGGGAAGGGAGGGCATGTGATCCCTCAGTATATTAAGTTGATTTGGTAGAATTACAATCAAACTTCATCTTACGAGTAATACTCGTTTAATTTACAAATTCTACCAAATCAACAATATACTGAGGAATCACATGAGATTTTAGAGCTAGATGCTTTTTGCATACCAATACTATATCCATAACCAAGACAGAATTTAAGAAAACATGATACAAGTAATTTTTCATATTTTTAATGTAAAACATTCCAAATTTTTAAAAACTAAGAAACAAACTGCTAATTAAAAGAATAATAAACACATCATGCAATTAAATGTCTGAATCATATTAAGCACTAAAAAGAACAGTATCTTGTTTACACAGTTTCAAGTAAACTTCTGCTGAAATTAGAACTACTGTTACTTTGTTGTGACACAATCTTGTCGTAAAACCGTGAAAATGTCTGAGCATTAGTCCAACCTGCACACTTCATAATGTCTGAAATTTGTACTCCAGCTTGTTTTGCTGCACTAGTACTGGCAGCTCGTGTTGAGTGTGGTTTAAAAACTTGAATATCCACACCCGCATTTTTCATAACAGTTTTTATCCATCTTCGAACAGTATCTCGTGATACTCCTTTGAATGGCTTCATAGTTCCAATAAAAAGTTCATCACAATTTTCATGTCTAAGAGTCTCAGAAACAAGTAAATATCTAGTCAATGTTTTTACTAAACATAGAGCATCATCACTATCAAAAGCATGTATAATTGAATCTGACAAATGAAAACCTGGTCTAGTTGTTTTCAACAAAGAACTATACACTATTCTAACATCTACATTACTAATATTTACATCTGAAACTTTCAAAAGATGAATTGTCTGAGCTCTTTGTCCTGTTAATAAAGTTAATAACATCACAGATTTTAAAGTGAGATCTTTAAATGTCAATTTTTCTAAGGGAAACATGTCTTTCAAATATTTCAAGACTACAGAAACATCCCATGTATGTACAGTTTTTGGAATAGTTGGTTTTTGATTGAAAACACCTTTCAAAAATCTCTGCACTAATGAATTTGTACCTATAGTGGTATTCATATTCAAACTAAGTAAACTTGATAAAGCAGATCTTGCTGTGTTAACCGCACTATAACTAAGTCCTTGATCTACTAATTCTTGTAAGAAATTAATAACATTGTCTACAGATGGATTAAATGAATCAATCTTGAGTTTGTTACAAAATAACAACCATCTTTTGAAATACACCCAATATTGTTTTTTCGTTGTATCTCTCCAGGAAGCACTGATTGTTTTGACAGCATTTCTTGATAACGTTGAATTTTCAAGCTGTCTCCCGACAACCTGAAACAACCCAAATACATCTTGTCCAATGGATGAGCTTTCCCTGCTTTCGTCGGCATGATGAGGGTATCCTTCCTTCGAGGTATGATGTACGATTGATCCACAATTAAAGTCAGAATTCTGGGAAACCACGACTGTGTGCTCCACAGCGGAGCTATCAATATTGCTTCGCACATGTCCTCCTCCACTTTCTGTAGCACTCTGTGAATCACACTGAAAGGTGGAAATAGATAAACGAATGAATTCCACTTAATACTAAATGCATCCACTGCTATTGCTTGTGGATCTGGTAAAAATGATACATATTGATTCACTTGATGATTCAGTCGAGACGCAAACATATCCACAATGTTTGATAAGTCAAGGTTAAATACAGTAGCAATTTGACAAAAGAGCTTTCTATTTAACATCCATTCTAAGTCATCATTAAGTTTCCTTGATAGTCTGTCTGCGTGTATGTTTTGTACTCCAGGTAGATGTACTGCACTTAGCCAAATATCCCTGTGAATACACCACTCCCAAATATTTCGTGTAAGGTCATTAAGTGCAAGTTTTCTACCTCCCATGTTGTTAATATAAGACATTGCAACAAAATTGTCAACTTGAATCTGTATATGTACATTTTTCATTGTCCTACAAAAAGATTGTATTCCAAGAAAAGCTGCTTTAAGCTCCAACAAATTAATGTGCGAGTTTTGTTCTATGTAGGACCAATGACCACCGGTCTTTTGATTGGTTTCTAGTACGATTGCACCCCAACCTGTACCTGAGCTATCAGATTGCAAGATAACGTCCGGTTCTCTACAACATACATGTTTGAAACTATCTTCGATGTTATTAATCCACCAATTCAACATTTCACGGATGTCCTTTGTGACCACAAATTTTGAATCAAAATTCCCTTTATGTTCCTTTAAGAGTCTATCTTTTTCAATTTCTAAAGGTTTGAAATACAGAGACGCATAAGTAACTCCCGGTCCCGTCGCAACCATTTTTCCTATTAGTTGTGCTAATTGTCTTATTGTTGCCTCTCTCTTTTTCATGAAATTCAAACATTCTTGTTTAAGTTCCTGTTTCTTCTCGGGTAAAAGCTTCACAATCATTTTAGTCGAGTCAAGTAAGAACCCTAAGAATGAAATTTCCTGCACTGGTTTTAAAACTGATTTTTCGGGATGAACAGTAAATCCTAAATTGTCAAGCATTGTTACTGTATTAAGAATATTATTGTTACATTCTTCATACGTTCTCCCATGTAAACATGTGTCATCAATGTAGATTACGCTGTTAAAACCATTCTGACGTAACATTGCGAAAACTGGTTTTAAAAGTTTGGTGAATACCCGTGGTGAACTTGTAAGACCCATCGGTAGGCAACGAAACTGATAGCAACATTCCTGCCACAGAAACCTCAAATATTTCCTGTGATTCCTGTCTATTAGAACTGAATAATATGCATCCTTTAAATCTACTGAAGCAAACCAACAATCTCTAGTCATCATTTGAATTGCAGATTTCAACGTGTCCATTTTGAAATGATGATATTCTATGGTTTCATTTAGATCTTTGACATTGAAAATGATACGATGTGAGCCATCTTTTTTAGGCCGTATGAAAATGTTTGAAATGTATTCATTTTCGCACCGATCCACTAATTGAATAACTTTCTTGTTAATCAGTTTTTTGACTTCTTCATCAATGATAATTGTTTCTTCTTGCGAGAATCTAAGTTGTGGTTTGACAAATGTTTGTTTAGGCATATGTTCAAATTCTATCCTATAAGCAGATACAGTATTTAAAATCCATTTGTCTGATGTAATTGTTTTCCAAGCATTATAAAAGTAGTGTATTTTTCCTCCTTCAAAGTTACATGGTTTGTTTTTAAGATTGATTTCATTTGAGATACATGTACTTACAGTGTCTATGGTATCGGCCAGTTCCATACTTATTGGGGGGGTTTCTTGTCTCTCCTCCCCTTGTTCTTGCCTAAAAAAGGCTGCGGCAATGTGTGACTATATATAAATCTAAGGTCTCACTGTCTTGTACGGATGTACTCGTCCAAAATTTCTTTGGTGATGCTGTGGTGCATAGCCACGCGCATTGAACCTTTGTGGTGGCCTTGATTTCTGATGATCCATATTTGTCTGAAAAGATCGAAATTCAGAATGTCTTAGTTTCCCGCTCATGCGTTTTGCCACTTCAAGCTCTTTCATTTTTTCCTCAACCTTGTCTCCTAATAAGTTTTTGGTGACAGGATTAGAGTCACTGCACAGTTGCTTGTATGGTGCTCTCAGTTTATCCTTCAAGAATTGCCGCCGTCTAAATGAAACATCTGTAAATGCAACTTGCATCAACTGAAATGCATCTTTCGCCAAATTCAGTCCTTCAACAGTTTCACTATGTGTAAGCCCTTTCTTGGCCTTTGTGCTTTGATATAATTTATCAAACAGTTGTAGAACAGGAAACATTGACTTCAGTTGATAATGTTGTATGCGTTGTAATTTTACATCAGTGTTTTGTGCATATTTGTCTAGTGTAAACCACACAACATCATTTAATTTTGGTACATAACATTGACTGCAATTTGCTGGTTTATCGTAGTCTTTAGCGAGCGCTTTCGCTTTTTCCTCATCAACTCTATCATGGAAGTTTTCCATCACCAGTTCTGCCAGTTTTTGATCAATATTCGGTCCAGTTTTATCTGCCGAGTCGTGAAAATCCTTCAGAGATTGTAAAACGTCTTCAGTATCTGCTGATTGCAAACAGTCCTCCGTTTCGTTTCCCTTATCGGTTGAAACGTGTGCTATTAAATCGTCGAGCCCTGATCGATCGGAGTTTCTGGTCAGAGGAATTTCCGTAGAGGATTTGTTTATATCGCGAGTCGAGCCCGATATTTCAGGGGTCGAGACAGGTGCTTCCATTCTTGGTCTCATATTTCCTGTACCCTCGTAACACGGGGTTTCAAAACGTTTCTCGCAAAGGAAATGGGAAATCAAATCTGATTGTTGTTGCATAATTCTGTTATTATTTGCGACAAGTTCTCTCCATCCTTGTAGATCTAGGGCGGAAGCCATTGGATTCGAATTAGACGCATGCGCGATGCGATCATTAGTGTTTGCCTCATGAATATTCATTTCTTCTTCCTCTTGTCTTCTAATTTCGGCAAGGAAATCATGACGATTAACTCTTTGTAGAGTTGTGCTATCCTCTGATAGCCTATGTGAACAGTCATTCTCCAACGAGGGAGACAAGTTGGCTATTACGCCATCGACTGTGATAATTGGCGAATCCTGATTTTGACCCTGTTCTGCTTGGTCGGCCATGACACCCCGACCTTTGAACTACGATGTTCAAGTCAATCTGAAGACATCCGTTGATGTCAGGGTCGTTATTAGCCGAGATAACCGGCAAAGTTTGACATAAACGTTTTTCAAGGAAATGAAATAATTTCAGATCCGTAACAGATAAAATGAATGTAAAAAAGAGTCCAATTTTCTAAGCATAAAATTCCATGTCCAAACTGAATAGTAGATAGCTTGTCACTGATCACGTGATAGCTGACGTCACATCTCATGTGATTCCTCAGTATATTGTTGATTTGGTAGAATCAAGTAAGTAAAACATGATTCAATGGATTCAATTAAATTATTGACTTCGTATATACCGCTGAAAACAGGTTGTCCAATAATCCTCCGTCCATGTAGACCGGAAGTCAGCCATGATGATTCCGAATATACATGGGTTGAGTAGTAAGCCCCGAGACTCTGGCGAAACCGCACGGCTGAGTTTGTAGGTTATACAGAATTAACATTGGAAACCAGTATTTTTCCTATTTATTTACACGTGTTATCTTCAAGAGGACTACGTCCGCGCCTGTGGCACGGACTGCGTCCTCTATAAAGATGGCGGATTAGTTGCTGCTGAATTTCTGATTTTCAGACGAACAATTCGGCGAGTTTCACTTAATTTTAATACGCCATAAAATAGAAGAATTCTATCCATTGCGAATTTGTCAACTTATGTTCTCCTGCTCTGTCGTTTAAGGGAATCGAGTCACTTTTACCCGTATCCGCGGTCCTGTTACCATACTTTTTCAGCTCCAAGTATGTATATCTTTTGCTCGTGCATTTTCCCATACTTAAACTTGTATACGCGTTACCATAAATGCGAGCTTCACTCGCAAAGGCCCTGCAGGCCTTTGCAGCGAGCTCCGCTCGCTATAAATAATTTAATTCCTACAACAACATGCAACGGGACCAAAATTTCACTACTGGTCGAGCAGATAATTCCGAACGATTTTTGCGGTTTTTCGTCAATAACTCGGCTCTTATACGTCCAATCACCATGAAACTCGGAACAAATAATGCTTCACCCTTCATACAAATGCCTATGTAAAATTAATTTTGAAAATCAAACTATAAATGCTGATTTGAGGGCGTTTTAATACCCCCCTCTAACGGCCATTTTACGCAAGTTACAAATGGTATTACCGAACGATTTGCATTTTAGTCTGTCCTGGGGTCAAATATAAATCAAATGTTTCAAAACTTTGTTATTGTATCCTTTAAACCCTATTGAAGAATTCTATGTCAACATACATCATAAAACTTTGACAAAATATTTCTATAGCGACTTTCTGAACCATGATGAGGTACGTTTATTTCCTACTTATTTCCAATGATTTTGGTAGTGTATCACATGAAATATATACGCTTTTTCGTGAATATCCTGCTCTGGGCCCCTCTCAATGCAGGTTTTCATCGATCTGTTGACAAGAATAGATTTTTTGAAAATAGATGACTCCGAAACTAGGTCAAGATATGTTCTTAACACAATGACGTCACTTTCCCCAGCTCCCAAACAGACGAAAGTTACAAACAGCAGGAGAAACAAACGCTAAAAATATACCAAATAAAGTTATTTTGAGATTTCCTTTTGCATGTCGGTTATTTTTCTGAATATCTAGTCATCTGTATCACCAAAATTGTGAAAACGTATCTCCAAGTAACCGAAGTAATGGTCAAGCAGATATTTCCGAACTGAAGGTATATCCGTAAGATTAGCTAGTTCGGTTACTTGGAGGTACTTTTCTTCACAATTTTGGTACAGGCGTTTAGGTATTCAGAAAAATAACCTACATGCAAAAAGGAAATCTAAAAATAACTTCATTTGGTTTGTTTTTAGTGTTTGTTTCTCCTGCATTTGGTAACTGTTGTCTGTTTAAGAGTTGGGGAAATTGACGTCATTGAGTGTTCCTTTACAGATCTTGAACTAGTTTCCAAGTGACCCACTTTCCTAAAATCTATTCTTGTCAACCAATTTATATGAACATGCATTAAGAGGAGCCCAGGGCAGGATATTTACGACACAGTAAAAAAATTACATGTGAAAGAATACATAAAAGATAGGAAATAATTAAGAACTAATCGTATCTCGTAATGATACAGAAAGTAGTGTTGTACATCGGAAGACTTTTAAGAATCGATTATCGGAAAATAATTGGAAAGAGTAAACCGATCGATTATCGATTTAAATCGGACAACAAAAGTCCATGAAAAATGGAACATATAAGATAGAAAAATTGTATTTTTCTGCATAAAATTCAGAAAACTTTTCTGAAAACAAAATATAAAGCATTCAGTTTCAAAGTGTCTGCCTGTTTACATGCAAGACAACAAGTAACGGTTTATGTTACATGTGAAAAGAGGAAAATGAATACCTTTATACAAAATACCTTACTTTCAGCGACAATCGATTGTAAGAAAATGAAATCGATAATCGAAATGGAAGAGTTTTAGCGATCGACATCGATTGTCGGCAACAATTGGTTCATCACTAACAGAAAGGCGCTTTAAAACTGACTTTGGTATATTTTTTTTACGTTTTATGGTAACATAGAATTCTTCATGAAGGTCATAAGATAAATATCACAAAGTTTTGAATTTGATCCACATTTGACCCCAGGAGAGGCGAAAATGCAAATCGTTCGAAAATACCTTTAGTAACTTGCATGAAATGGCCTATTAAACATGTTAAAGGTGGTATTCAAATACCCTCAACATGCTCAAATCAGCATTTGTACATGTAGATTGATTTTCAAAATTATTTTTACATTGGCATCTGCACCGGTAGATAGGGTGAAGCATAATTTGTATCAAGTTTCACAGTAAATGGACATAAAGAAGATGATTTATTGACGAAAAACCGCGAAAATCGTTCGGCACCAATTTGTAACCCCTCTGGGTCACAAGAATTACTGACGACATCATCGAATTTCCACACTTTATAAACATATAACGGTAGAGCCCTGTAAATGATATTTAAAGAACATATAAGTTATAACATCTAACACAAATATACATGTACATTTAACAAATATTCATTAAAACACATTATTTCATTATAGGACACATTTCATACATCCCGTTTCTAGTCGTTTTCTTTTATAGATAAATTATAAAATTACTCAGCTTGCGGACAAAGAGAGATAACTCTTGTCTAAAACCTTTCTCTTTATGAGTTTTAAATTTTTCATGGTATAACAAAAAATCGCTATTTCAAGTACTAAATTTACAAAATAATTACCAGATATGGGCCAGGCTCATCATCATGGAGTCTATAACAGGCTGCACACTCTCGTGATAAGTCCCAAATACAAATGTCTAAATACCTATATGGAACGCATTTTCATCGTTATCGCATAAAGTTTGTGAATTTAATAAAGAAATGTATTTAACTTATGAATTACCATTTTAATATTATTCAAAAGTGTGACACGAAATCAATTTTAAACCAAAACTTGAAGATAACCTCAAACAGCTTAAACAATAATTATATTCAAAAATGTATGACAAATTTACAAAATACAAGTAAAAAGCGATATGCGTTTAACAATATGCTAAATGAAAAAGGAATAGAAAAGAACTTACTTTTATCAAAAAGCCTATAGACGCAACTTGATACAAATTCTTACAATGCGCTTTATGTCTTTACTGAAGTACTACAAGGTGTGGAATGAAGCTAAACTACTATGTGGCGAGTACAAATCGTGCACTTGTGAAGCATACAATTTTAACCAATCAAAACCGGGGTTAAATTTAAATAGAAATAAAGAATTAAGACAAAATCAAAAATAAATCGGAATCTAGTAATACCACAATTGTTTGCTCAACCAGTAGGCTAATGCAGAGTAGTGTTGTAACGATAGTTGCAGACATTGGCGCTATCATCGCTAAGATATCAAAGTTGCTGTTTGTCGATTTTATTTTTGAAAATTGATTAATCAGACTTTTAAAATACACTTCTTTGCAAAATCATGAAAATGTTCTCTCTTCACGCAAAATGACACTAGAAATGTATCTGAATGGGAGACATGACACTAGCACATACCCTGTACATATAAGAAGAGTAACACGTATGTTTCTAACCTGGGAAATTAAGATATGTCAAAGTTTATTTTTAAATTTGTGTTGAAAGTTTTATGGAAATAGAGGTGCTGCCCTTTTGATTAAAGTTAAAAAGGTTAAAAGTTTGAAATGCTTCAATTATCGTGATCATCAATCAAAAGTACTCCATCTATTGTGTCTTATAATTGATAGTTAATGAAATAAATGTAGATTAATTTCACCCGATTCTTCAACCCTAATTGACCAAATAACAAACCACATGTATATTATACATTGTATAGGGATTTTCAAGTGCTGACAGACTTTTACTGATGGCATTATAATCAATTAGGCCCAAGAAACAATGTTTGATCATCAATTTTCATTACATTAGTAAAGAATAATCTTAATACTTTAAGTAATACTATTAATAAAAGTTCTTTTCCATTAATTATACATATAGATTTCCTTTATGAAAGGGATATTACCATAAGATAACTTTACGATTTAATTAATTTTTCTGAAGGTTAACATACACATGATATAGGTATGTTGATTTATTTTGTAGGTCAAGATGACCTGTCGAATAAAATGACAGAAATGTGGGAAAGCACAGAAATATCAGAAGTTTGTAACAATGCAGGTTGTGTGGCCATCAAACTAGCAGGAAATAGGTAAGCTTAAAATTAAGGCCTTAGGGGCGTAATACTCTACTTCTGGTTGTTTTGATAACAGAAAAATTAAATACCATGAAGTTGGCCGAAGACGCACGATTTCGGCAATGTTCAGGACCACGTATTTTCATGGTGAGTTGATTGAAACAGAAAAAAATACCACATACCTAGAAATGTGTAAGATATGGCTCTACATTATTTCTGCCTTTTTATCGATATTGTTGTTATAGCCTTAATACCTTAACTCCAAGAATTTGGAGCAGAAAAATTAAGTGTTTCGCTGAACATTCTTGTGTATAATGCTTTTAATGTCTACATAAG
This sequence comes from Pinctada fucata, assembly GCA_028142955.1. NCBI lineage: Eukaryota > Metazoa > Mollusca > Bivalvia > Pterioida > Pteriidae > Pinctada > Pinctada fucata. The sequence goes on from AP027108.1 coordinate 26,038,866, forward strand.
CTAACTTTTATCTCATACCGCTTTGCAACTTGATGAAGTTTAAAGTGGTTTTAACAATTACAATGTACACGCAAACATGTAATATATATCTAGCTTGGATCTAAAATGATCTATGCTTTTGAGGAAACTATAGAAGAACATGTATAGTTCATGTACATATGTAGCAAAAATCTTTAAAGTAGTGAAATATGGATTTTTTGTCCTGTCCTTGTCTTTAAAAATTATAATATACATTAAATTTTATTCATAGTAACGTGGATGTATTTATTTCTCTTTTCAGTGCTGAATGTGGACATTTTTCACAGATCTGTATCCTTTTGTCTTTGTACATTATGTTATAGTTTTTAGCATCATATTGGCATAGAATCGAATCCATTTCAGACATCTGTTATATGATTAAAGTGAGAGGGTGGTGGTGCATATCTTTTCTTTGAAAATGACTTCCAATAGACTATTTTCATATTACCACAGTGACTATACTTGCATTTTCGACACTCCAAGACCTGACATCACAACTGTTGAAGTTATTATTTATTATGACATCATAGATTTGTTGTGTCTTGGTCTGTATAAAATTCAGGTCTACTGCAGTAATGTGAAAATCGTCTATTAAAGTATTGCACTTGACAACAAGGAAAAATTAAGGAAAATTAGAAGAATTACACTGTAAGGTATTATTTTTTAATTTAGTTATTTGTCATATACATTAATTAAGATACATGTATATGACAAATAAATAATTGTCATATACATTAATTAAGATATATTTAAATTTTCCAAGTGTGACATTGAAAAAAAAAACCCTGTTAAATCATATGTTAGGTGTTATCAGTAATCAATATGATCGATTTGAATACGTGAAAAAGGTTTGATAATGGAATTTAGTCACTGTCCTTAAGGTAGATTGTACCTCTGGTCTACTTGAAATAAGGGAAAATTATGCATGGATACCCCATTGATTTTCTTTTCATATTATTGGACAATAATTTAACTATTCCCGTAATGTCTGTATAACGCCTATACAAACGTACTGCGCGAAATTTTATCTATAGCTGTATAGACAATGTCACCTATTATGACGTCACTAACGGCGAGCGCCGCTACGTTAGGCCTGTTCAAATATCACGTCGCCAGTTTTGAACTTGAAAATCAACCACGCTAAAAAGACTTCAATTGCAAAATAAACTAGATTATTAAATAGTGATTTAATTAAATTATAAGAAATGACTGTAATAATTTTTCTGTCTATCGATGTATAGACAAAAACCGATGCACAAACAAAATATAATCCGCTTCGCGGATTATATAGTTTGTGCATCGGTTTTTGTCTATACATCGATAGACAGAAAAATTATTACAGTCATTTCTTAATTAGGTAAAGCTAATATATTAGGTTTCAAATACATTTTTGGTTAAAAATGTTTCTACAATGTAAAAAAGTGAAATTTTGGATTTTTCCATAGGGTGTAATGTTAAAGTTGGGTTCTCTCAAATTTATAGACGATAAAGATATCCCTACAATCTAGGGTCTATTCGAAAAGTTTTTATAAAAGGTCCAAAGATGCTAAGCATGAACATTTACAAAAGTGATCATAGGGAGATTATAAGCTCTCATGACCAGAGCTAAAAGCTACCTTAAAACAACTTTTACATGCACACACACACAGATACTCCTTAACTCTACTCAGATCCAGTGCTGGTAGTGCCATCTACATACTTTATAGGAATAAATGGGGTGCCTATTGAAGTCACGCCAGGGGGTATAGATAAGGAAGCCTTCCTCACCACGTTAAAAAATGTTATAAAGGTATGAAAACGCTGATGTTATAAATACGTGTAATCTACATACTTTATTGTGCCGCCTGCAAAGCATAATGACACTTAAGGAACACTTTGTCTGTCTGTCTGTCACACTTGGATGTCTATCACACAACCTATATAAAAGTGATTCCTATGTGTCGCAATATGTATGTTTCGCAGGCAACACATTCATTCCTTTGAATGATTTTAGGAACAAATGGGTGCCTATCTAGATAATGGGGGTTGGGTATCAATAACACTGAATAAGGAGACCTTTAATTTGATCTCACCACGCTAAAAAATGTTGTAAAGGTATACATGTATGTATGAATACGTGAAAGTCAGTTATGACAATTTCCCAAATGTTTTGTATCAGATTATAGGAAGAAGTGAGTCAAAGTTAAAACTGCATTGAATTCAGAATTCAAATATGATGATCATAATTAGAGGGCATATGAAACCAGGAAAAAAAAACCAAAATAAAACATTCTGCAATGAGCGAAATTAGTGAATCCCAAAGGGAGATGCAATTTTGCCTTACAAGTGAAGTCTTTCAAATTATTTTCAGGTTCATGAAGAACAAGTCAAGAGTGCACCATCACCCTCCAGTCAGTCAGGAAATCTGGATTCTGGTCAGTCAAGTATGGCCAGCCAGGATCAGTCACGCATGACTGAAGAACCAGGAGCCTCAGCAGCCCCTCTACAAGATCGTGTTCAGAGGTAATGATGTAGACTGTCATATACTTTTCCGTCTTCCACCGCAACGTA